>CM076576.1:347085440-347452178 GCA_034641835.2 Pinus albicaulis
ACATTCTGAGTTTAACAGTTTCATCATCTATTTCTTTTCTGTCAAAGTAATCATTCATTCTATCCACATGTTTTTGAGCAGTAGTAGAACTAATTGCATCATATAAGGGAATCTGGGACTGGTAGTCCTCTGGTAGAACAACTAAATGCAATGGTAGAACTACTGGAGCATACCATGCTGCCATGATATGTGGTTGGGGAAACAAAGGAGGGTTAACAAGAGGAGGGCTTAAAAAAGGAGGTACAGGGTTAAATGGAGGAAGGTGAACAGTGGGGAATGAGGTTAGTACAACAGAATTCTGTTGTAAGGTGGATGGGTCTAAAACAGTTTGAGTTATCCAATTCTGAGATCTAGTCCTAGACAAGCTTTGTTCTAGGGGTGAATCAGATCAGATACTTTGGAAGTCTTTGAGGTTTTTAGGTAGCGATCTTGATTTATGGATAGGCCTGCTAACAATTGAGTTTTTAAATCTAGGATACTTCCTAAGGATGCTTTCAGGATTGTCAACTATTGCAGGAGGATTTCTATTTGGATGAGATATGGTACAAATTCTTCTAGAAGCTAGAATTTGGACCCAAACTTTAGAAAGGTTTAAAAGGTATAACAGTTTTTTAGAACAAACAAATCTATGAAATAAATACTTAATCCAAAAATTATTCTTTACTAGGTTCTGTTGATGTCTGATGATAAAATGAATTTCCTAGAGGAGTCTATGGAAAACCAGTGGAGTCAGTAGGCCTACTAAAAACTAATGGAGTCACCGGGTGCAGGATTTTTAATTGTTTTATGGCTGGTTTGTGTCCACCATCAGCAACTAGATACCACTCATGGCTAACAATTGATTCATATAAGTTAAAATGAGGTTTTCTGAGTTCTTGAAGTAATATTAAGATTTTTTATAATTGAGTATCCCCTGTATGGTCGCCACTATGTTGGCTCCCCATGATTTGCAAGCTTGGCAAGAAAAAAATCTGTAGGGAAACACATCAAACCACTTTGGTGTCCAAGGACCTAGCCTTCTTGGACTCAGAGAGGGCTCTCTCTATGTGAGTTTTTATAAATGATATGTCTTTATGATTTTGTTTTATGATTTTAGGCTAGTTATGAAGTTCGTAGAACTATTTGTTTTGTTTGACTGGATTGGTTGATAGATAGACTAATTGTGTGATTAAGTAATAGAGTGTTTTAGCTAAATAGATATACCATGAGAAACATTAATCCATTTGGCTATGGAGTCATAAAATGATTTAATTGTTCACCAACTCTGCAAGTGTTTTCATAGGGCAAACTAACTATATCAATTGGATCTCTTAGATTAGATGTAATATGAAATGACTATAAGTTTTGAAAGCAGCAAAACTAAAGGTCAGTTAAGAATCCTTTAACTCTACTTCAACATGAAAATCCTTTTAGGTAACTGTTTGAGGAAAAGCAAAGGATAGGGCATACCATATACTTCTTTGGCTAGAATTTACTAAGAAAACATTTAAGGCAACAATCCATAAATCCTAGAATTAATTCTAGACAAAGAAAACATTTAAGATAACAGTGAGTGCAACTAAAGAGAAAGATACACCTATATTCTTTAATAAAACACTCTAAACACCTTCAAAGTAACAATTTGAGGCAAACCAGAGGACATGGCATACCATAGACTTCCTTGGATGGACTCTACTAAGTATACTTCAAATAAAGGCCTTAAAAATAATGTTTCAAGATACACTAAAGGACAGGGCATACCATAGACTTCTTTGGCTTGAATCTATTAAATCATTTCCAAGACAACAAGCTAGGTGGAACCGTAGATCAATTAATAATTATATAATCAGACCTTGTAGAAGAAAACATTAAGATAAAGAAAGCATACAAAATGAGGGTGCCAAGACAGCATATCCTAATCTAAAATTTATGTTCTTTTAACAGACAAATAATGGAAATAATGGAAAACAGAAGAAAAACATTGACAAAGAAAGGATAACTTGACCATTAACATAGATCAAGAATCCTGTGAACGTGCTTGTATTACTGATGTTCAAGAAAGTTACGTTACTCTAGTACAATGATATATGCAACTCAGAGTTTTCTCAAATCCAACCTAGCAATCAATCCTCTAATCAATAGCCAACCAGCTAGACAAAACAACCAACCAACCAACCAATACTAAAAATGAATGATACATGCAGTATTTATCTGCAAAATGAGGAGGTGGTCCTAAGCTAGGGCTTCAGATGTGTATTTATCATATATTTAATGCATTTTCTCACCTTTGAGACCATGCAAGGCCGATAAAAATATCTGAGACTGACTCACTGTAATAATAACTCCTAACTTAACTATTGAGCTAACTTTGAGAAATGTTTGACCTTAAGGCTTTCTCAATAACTTTTACAATAACTGCTGAGTGTCTGAGAAATATCTCTGACTTTTGTAATAACTGCTGATGTCTTTATTAAAATAAAACATATTTTAGGCGGCAATATATATCCATGAAGAAGTAATTACTCTTAGTTTATTCCTTCGAGTTTGGATGTGTGTTGATCTTCCTTTTATTTATTCTTTAAGCCCTTTTTTAGGAATTTAAACTTGGATTTATCTTCTAAATCCCCTAATCCGCTTTATCTCTGCCTCTCTATATTTCAATCTCTGATTAGTTGCTTTTAATATTTGTATTATCCTTCACTGACATGGTCCTTTGACTGTGTTTTCCCTTTTCACTGTGTCTTTGTCTGCAATTTTTCTGTGCAGTGGAGCAATATTTTGGTTTTTTGCATGTCAATGGCCACCAATGATCATGATTCATGAGTTTGCATGTGGAGATTTGGCACTTTCGTTCCTTTTAATGAAACAAGTTCTCTAGATCATCACCCAAATTACTTATCCAAACAATTTTGGGCCCTTGGAATGCCAACTATGCATTCCTGCCATGAAACCTACACAATAAGAACATATTATAGCTTAAAACCTACTTTGAGGGGATTTTCTATGTTTATTTGGGGTTTTTGAGCTTTTGGAGCGCTGTGTTAGTGGCAATGGCCGATCGGGCTTCATCGCAGAGCTACAGGGCTCTGCAAAGTTTGAATCAGATGGTAGTATCGGGATTTGGTGTGAAGAAGGGAGAGCGGTTTTCGCATGGGATGAGGAGTGGTAAGCGGGTTTGGGGGATGGCGTGCAATTCCATTCAGTAGGCGATGTGTGGCTGAGGGTACATGGGCGAATACCACCCATTTCATGCTTTTTGGAATTTTTAACCCCTGCGCAGAGAGTGATGCAATATCGGACCAGGGGCATCAAATATCGGGGGATGTAGATCGATGGTGGTCGGGTGAAACGAGCAATGGGAAAGTCAAAGGGAGTGGGGCCCGGGTAGACAGGCAACGAGGTTTCATTTTTAATTTAGGGTTCAGTATATGTGGGGCCCGGGGGTCAATAAAATAAGCAGAAACACTTGTTATCAAAGGAAAAGGAAAGGGTCATAAGGGTTTTTTTAAGAAATGCGGGGAGTTAAAAACATTTAAGCCGGGGCTTTAATATTTATAAAGGGGTGGATTTACAAAACACAAAGAGTCGAGTTTAATTTTATTTAAAACAAAATTTTAATATAAAACAATAGGTCCTGAATGATATATTTTTTGATTTAAAACAATATATCCCCTATCGGGGTTCCCATTGATCGAGGCCGCCAGTTATGGAGTCATCCAGGTGGCGGCCTCTGTTCATGCATCATTAAATGACCATGCACAAGCCATCCTTAGCAGGATCGTGGGAGCATGCGGAGGATAGAGGTATAATGTTGCGTTTGGTAAGACAACCTATGCTGTCAGAGCTGGAAGGAAACATCAAGTTGAGGGTAGGGTGTATGAATCAGAAGTTTGATTGTGAAACAAACCATTCCTATATGGCAGTAATCATGAATAAGAGCAGGAGGATGAAGGCAACCATAGCCTACACCAGGCACATTGCACTGCTGGGGTATGTAATTCTCCATTTTCAGTCTATGCTTTCTACCAAAACCTGGGCTATGTATCTTATTAGGATAGTTTCTGATCATTGCTTTAATCAGGGCATAGATTGGTCTGAATTTTTTATGCTAAAACCTATCGAACCTTGCTTTAGGGATCCCTGTCACTTTTAGTTTAAATCTCATGTGTTGGTTACGAAAAATTCCTGGCCCTGCCTAGTTAGTAAACTATGTGTTTGGTGGGTCGGATATCCAATTTCGAAACAGAATGGTGTGAATGTCTGTAGTTTTATTTTAGATAATAAGTATGAGTATCTTTCCTTGTTGGTTTGTTCTGTTTACAACTTATTTTCATAATATATGGATAGCTAAGCTTAATTCTGATAGTGTTACGCAACTCTGGTTCTATCGGTTCTCCCCTATTGTTACCGTAGCGGGAGGAAGGCCATAAATATCTTTCGTGGCCTTGATTATAAATTGTGGGAGGTTCTTTCTTACTTTAACAAAGTTGGTGGAACCCAAAATAAAATTCTTTGCATCTGTTTTTATTTTACTCTAGCTCGTTGTCCCTGTCAAGCCTGTTCGCTAATCTGAACCATAACCTTGAAAATTGTCTCTATCTCTAGCTAGCCCTGTCTGTTTGCTGGTTTTCTTCCTATACCAGTACCCTTTGTTATTTATAGGCTGAATGTAATATCATTGCTACTACTGGAGGGGTAAACATGTCTTTTGCAACCGAGGACAAATAGAATTATCCAGATCATATTCTTGATGAAAAGGTTCAAACTTTAATTGTTATCTATTTCTTGTATTTTCTTATTCTTATTCCAGGGCTCACTCTTACTATACGTTAGCTCATCACCATGGTTAAGAGGCAAACAAGAAACTATTTGGCTCATACTTCAGAGAAATGGAAACTGAATAAGTTACAGCCTGAAGATAGGAACAGGAAGAGAGAGAGGAAGAAAAAACAATAGGTTTTAATGAACCTCTCAGCCACCTACTCAATTAGAAATTCATCACAGGTCAAATAGGAAATCCAAGGATGGGAAAGAGAAATTCATAACAGTGAGGAAGACAGTGAAGTAGAAGCAAAAATTATTGACTTTATTACAGATCCTGGCAATACTCGAGGTCACTTATCACTGTTTAATAAAACAGTTCACACTCACTAGATTTTAAAATTCCTATCAGCTAAGGGTATGTAGAGTTTTCACTCGAACTAAGAGAAGAAAGAACAAAAAATAGTGGATTTGTTACAAGACATTGAAATTCAACTGCAACACATCAAAGTCACATAGTATTAAGCCACTGATCGTATCAGTCGACTTGATGATCGTATTGGACGACTTGAGAAGCAAATCCAACAGATGCAAAAAGCGAATATGCCAAGAGCTACATCAAAGGACCCAACCCCAATTGATTCTTAAGATGGATAGAAGAATTGTCATGTATATAATACGTATTTTTGTTTTTTTCAAAGACATATAGTATTTAACAGCTACGTAGAAAAAAAATTAAATAGTCCGTTAGCTAATGAAACAAATGGTGGAATGAAAATTTTTCAGTTTTGGATGGCTTTTAATGTGCTACAGTGGCCAACGGACCTGGTTTCCTCCAGGCAGGTTGAGGCCACAGACTTACTATTATTTTTTGTAACCTGATTTCAAATGATAAATAGAAAATAGCAAGGCACTACTAAATTGACAAAAAAGAAAAGAAAATGCATAGTGAGATATAGTGAATTAGGATAGATAAAGATAATGAAGGCAGTGAGATTTCTAAAGATAGCTGATAGTCAAAGAAATGCTATCTTCAGTAGTCTGTAGAATATCCATAGTCACCTAGTGAAATTGTAGAATAGAGGAGGATAGCAGTGACATCAACCCTATCTTTCCACAAGTATGAAAATATCCAAATTCCACATATATCTCCAAGTATGACCCCAACCAAATTTCCATAAAAGAGGAAATTAAAATCCCCAAAAATATACTAGTTCAAATCCCAAAATTGTGACCACAACCCTATCTATCCCCAGGAATGAAAAAAACAAAATTTCCATATCCCCAAATTATGACCACAACCCTATCTATCCCCAAGTATGAACACAACCAAATTCCCATGTCTATCCCCAAGTATGACCACAAGAGGAAAAGTTGATACTAAAAATTTATTCATATCCCCAAATTGTGACCACAACTCTATCTATCCCCAAGTATGAACACAACCAAAATTCCATATCTATCCCCAAGTATGACCACAACCAAATTTCTATCACCAAGTATGACCACAAGAGGAAAATTTGATACTAAAAATCTGTTCATATCCCCATATTGTGACCACAACCCTATCTATCCCAAGTATGAACACAACCAAATTTCCATAAAAGAGGAAAAGTTGATACTAAAAATTTATTAATTCAAATCCCAAAGATATACTAGTTTAAACACCAAAAATATACTAGTTAAAATCCCCAAATTGTGACCGCAACTCGAATCTCCAAATTGTGACCACAACCCTATCCCCAGGCATGACCACAACCAGATTTCCATTAAAAAAAGTACCATGATCTGGGTCCATCAGCTACCGGATTTACCCATGATAGTTTACTTCTGTGATGTGGTTAGAATTTCATTTAGAAGAGAATAAATGAACATATATGCATGATGTAAAGAAGACGAAACAAGACAACCATCAGCAACATAAGAACATGAGACATTGATAACGAAGTTCTCCCAGTGTAAGCTATGTCTCTAGCTCTGGTGTGAAAATGGGGTAGGTCGCTGAGTGTAGTGTTGTAAATGGTGATGATGTACATCGAAGATTTTCTCTGTCATACAAGGATATCTTCCCTCAACATGAGTGGATTTGATCTCCACGATACGTTCTACTACAGGAACTCTCACTCACAATGGACCTCCTATTGGCATGACATAATCTCACATGAAGCAAAAACAAGGATCCTGCAACATGCATCAAGAAAGGATCTAGAAATCATAATACATCTCATAGCAGCTGATAAAAGAGGCACATGATAAAAACTACATATACCTCAACCCCTGAAGTTGGCTAAAGAAATGGATGCTCAGTTGTTGAATCTGGCTACAGCATTTAATTCATGGTGTCAAGGGGCATAAAATTGACTATCCATAGTTGAGAATATGACACCATCACTCCAATAGGAAAATGGATGAGAAATGGGAAGCTTTGTTACTAAAACAGACATCTTCATTGAGTTCCTGTCGCCGAGAGGTGTAAAATCAACATAAAGTTTGTCAAAAACTAGCTTTGGCAAGTTCTAGGCCTCAATGAATCTTTTGATGCCCTCAATATTCCCTACAATTATGTTATGTCAGGAATTTTCAAATCTGTTGCTCATATGGCCATTCTGACTTTACCATCGCATTCCCCACGAAATTCTAGTTAAAATGACTGCAAAAATTTATATCATTATGACAAAATAAAAATTTACCTCCCCATGGAATATTTTAGGCATCAATGAATAATCTATACAAAATATTTTGTGCCTCGAAAAATGTGCCTGCACATGGCTCTGCCTTGATGCTCCACTGGTCTATCTTCTACCTGGGCACACTGTAAAAATGAGCTTTCATATTGGGTGGGTGGGTAGACCTAACAAAGCTCTGTCATTTGGATTTTTGGTCAAACTACATAAAAATGGGCAAAGGGTCGAGGGATAAAATCCTGCCCAAGCCAGACTTAGTGCATTTTTTAAAGACATATATTTTTTTTGTTATATTTTGTGTTGGAAGGCTTCATCCGGTGGGCTGGCCATCCCTGACAGTGCAGGTTCAAATCCCGTCGGGCCAAATTCTGTGGCATATATGGTCTTACTGTATTAAATTGCAAGTGGGATGTCTTGTGTTGATACATTTTGGGTTTAATTTGGGACCACCGTTTTTCCAAGGTCAGTAGCCTTGCCGGTGGTGGGTTCAATTCCCACCGATACCATTATGTATATGGGCTTCGGCCTTGTTTTGGTGTGAGGAAGTGTGAGCCGAGTCCACCAGAGGTGGCATGCTCGTTACGCCACGAATAATACTTTGGACATGAGGTTCCGGGGGTGGCGGGGTTGACAGCCCGCCCCACAAAAATTATTCATATATAACGTGGATCCATGTGGGAGTGGTGTGGGTGGCAACCCCCCACCCCTATTTTCATATTTTTTTTTCGTTTTTCAAACAAATTGTTGGTTTTTTAATTTAATAAAAATAAGGGTCATTGGGATTTTTAAAGAGGCCACAATTTCACCCATTTTTAGGAGCTAAGTTCCCTGCCAGTTGATGGTGAATTTGTGGGACACTTAAGCCTGGCCCACTACCCAACTTTGACAAAAGCTTTGAATCGCTCTAACTTCTCCATAAGGGCTCGGATTGGAGAGTTGTTCACACTGTTGGAATCAGGGTGATGAGCACTTCAATCTGAACCTGGTTCAAGATAAATCCAACCACTTTGAATTTTGACCATTTATGAACCCTCTTTATCTCCTGAGGCTGTCTGGATCCACCTGGATCATTCCTCCCCACTGAGGAGCTTTTGATCCACCCAAAGCATGACCATAATCTGCAGCTTCTTTGTACCTTATCTACACCACAAGTGTCTGCAAAGGTCACCCTTCATTCTTCTTAATCTTTGTCCTTTGGAGCCATAAGCGATGAGCCAACACATGCATCCTATGCAAACATGTATTACATTATTTTTCAAATTACATGCTTAGTTACATGACCAGCTATGATCCAAGCATCCCATACTTGCCATGAGTTTATAACACATACTCGGTGGTCAATTTTACATTAAAATGGAATCAAGACCCTGGTTCTCAATATAAGGCCCAAACATCATTGATGCTTCACAAGTGATGGAAAACACATCATCACTTTTACATTTTAACATGGACACATGATTGAAAAAATAAGACCATGACACACTACCACACCTAGAAAAACCATCTCTCACTTATCAAAGTGAATGGGTCATATCTCTGTGGTGCATTCACTTCTCAAACAACTATTTCAATTGGTTAATGTATGGACAATTTGTCCTTGAGACGTTGTTCTGGATGGAGCCTCCAACACATGTCTCTTTGATGGAAAATTCTATCGCAATCTCTACAATGAGTCTTTCCTCCAAACCTACTTTACCTTCTTCTTTTATTACTGTGGAGAAGGAATTTCATGCCTCATCCTCTTTTGTGTTGTCATTCTTTTCCAACACTCAAGAAATACATGGTGATTTCATCCACAAAAATACATGTTTTCCGATGCCATGATCTATGTTCATTTTTATCAACATCCTTGTAATCAAAATGAACATTAGAATACCGAGACTTGTTATACCTTTCTTGTTGGTCTCTGGTGAAATCATGGTGACAAGAACTTTCCTTAGCTCTTCCTTTGCAATGTGCATTATCATAGGATGGTGGTGAAGTGTTCCCATCATTCTCTTTCCCTAATGGTTGTAACGATGTATTGAAATCTTCTGACACCTTCCAGTATTGTCCTTTAGTGTATCATATACTTGCTAATTGATGTCTCTACACAACCTCCAATGGCTGAGTTATGCCTTGGCTATTAACATCAATTCCTCCTCCTTTGTATCTCATCTTGGTAAGTAGTCCCATGCTAGTTCCTGTAATGAGTATCTTCATATTTCCAACGGAAAAAATGGCATGTGAAGATGAAATTGAAGAGAAATGAACATTTTTTACCTCAACTGCTAATTCAGACATAGGTGATATGGATTCTTTAAGCCTTCACTATGCTTCAACTTCTCCCAGGCCTCATCCGCGACTTGCAACTAAAGTTGCAGTCTCTATTTCTCCTCTTTCTCTTCCTGTACAACCCTCCTTAATTAAACATCCTTTTCTTTAAGGCTCTGGTCGTTGCACTTTAGTTCTTCTAAGGTTGCCTCTACGGCTTGCAACTAAAGTTGCACTCTCTCCTTATCCTCTTTCTCCTCTCGTAGAAGAATTTTCAATTCATCATTATCTGCTTGAACACTATGGAAGTTGATCTCATCATTTGAATGATGAGAAGATAATTAAGGCGATTAATATTCACTTGAAGATGTGGATGAAGCATCGCTTTCTGCTTCTTCTTTCTCCCGTATTTCATGAGATTCATACATCATGTCCACCATTTTTTAAATCCTTAGCATGGCCTCGTACATTCCCTTCTCATCCTCCATTTCTGCATGTTAAATCATTTTTCACGCTCGCAATTTGCATCAGCAAGAAGACCTCTCTAATACCACTTGATCCAGGTCCATTAGCTACCAGATTTACCCATGATCTTTTACTTCTGTGATGTGGTTGGAATTGCATTTAAAATAGCATAAATGAACATATATACATGTTGTAAAGAAGATGAAACAAGACAAGCATTAGTAACATAAGAACACGGGACGTTGATAACAGAGTTCACCAAGTGCGGGCTACATCTGCAGGCCTGGTGTCAAAATGGGGTAGGCCGCTTCATATAGTGTCGGAAGTGGTGATGATGTACATGGAATATGTTGTCTTTCATATAAGGATATGTGCCCTTAACATGAGTGGCTTGTCTCTCCAAGAGACATTCCGCTGCAGGAACTCTCACTCACAATGGCCCTCCTATCGGCATGACATAATCTCACATGAAGCAAAAACAAGGATCTCGCAACATGCATCAAGCAAGGATCTAGAAATAATAATACATCTCACATCCAATGATAAAAGAGGCACATGATTAAAACTTCATATACCTCAACCCTTGAAGTTGGCTAAATAAATGGATTCTCAG
Source organism: Pinus albicaulis (assembly GCA_034641835.2). Lineage (NCBI taxonomy): Eukaryota > Viridiplantae > Streptophyta > Pinopsida > Pinales > Pinaceae > Pinus > Pinus albicaulis. The sequence continues at coordinate 347,096,196 of CM076576.1, forward strand.
TTGGTGAATCTTGCTACACCATTGAATTTGTGGCATCAAGGGGCATATAATGAACTATCCATGCTTGAGAATTTGACACTATCTCTCCAACATGGAAAATGGTCAAGGAATGGGAAGCTCTGCTACTAAAACAGACATCTCCATCGAGTTCCTATCTCCGAGAGGTGTAAAATCGACAGAAAGTTTGTCGAAAACTAGCTCTGACAAGTTCTGCGCCTCAAGGAACCTTTTGATGCCCTCAATATTCCCTAAGATTCAGTTCCACTGAGAATCTACAAATTTGATACTCAGATGGCTATTTCGACTTTACCATTGTGTCCCCTGTGAAATTATGGTTAAAATGACTGTAAACTTCATATCATTTTGACAAAATTGAAATTTACCTCCCCATGGAATATTTCAGGCATCAATGAATAATCTCTGCAAAATATTCTTTGCCTCGAAAAACATGCCCGCACATGGTTCCGCCTTCCTGCTCCACTAGTTCGTCTTCTGCTTGTGCGCACTGCGAAAATGAGCTTTTATATTAGGTGGGTGGGTAGAGCTATAAAAGCTCTGTCATTTGGCTTGTTGGTAAAACTATGTAATAATAGGAAAAGCGTCAGGAGATCAAATCCCACTCATGCCAAACTTAGTGCATGTTTTAACGACATATATATATATATATATATATATATATATATATATATATATTTATGGTTCGTGTTGGGCCGCCACATTGGAGGGGTCGACCCTCCCAGCCGACGCGGGTTCTAATCTCGTCACCCAGATTTTGTGGTATATATGGTTGTATTGTTTTAAATTGGAGGCACATTGTTTGGTGTTGATATATTTTGGGTTTAATTCGGTACCGCTGTGTGCGCTGGGCTGGCAGCCTTACAGGTGGTGGGTTAAAATCCCACTGGTGTTGTCATGTATACAGGCTTCAACCTTATTTTGGTGTGAGGCAATGTGGGTCAGGTCATCCAGAGGTGGCCTGCCCATTGCACCATGATTAATACTTTTTCGATGGGGTTCCAGGGGTGGCGGGTTAAGAACTTGCCTCCGACCAATTATTCATATATAAGGTGGATCCATGAGGGGGTGACGTGGGTGGTAGCCTGCCACCCATATTTTCATATTTTTTTTGTTTTTAAAACTAATTGTTGGTTTTTTACTTGAACGAAAATAAGGGTTAGTAGGATAATTAAAGAGGCCACCATTTCGCCCATTTTCGGCAGCTAAGTTCCTTTCAAGTTGATGGTGAATTTGTGGGACACTTAAACCTGGTCCACTACCCAACTTTGACCAAAAGTTTGACTCACTCTAACTTCTCTATACGGGCTCAGATTGGAGATCCGTTCACACCATTGGAATTAGGGTGAAGAGCACTTCAATCCGAACCTCGTTTGAGAGAAATCTGACCAATTTGAATTTTGACCATTTTTTAGCCCTCTTGATCTCCCGAGGGTGTCTGGAGCCACCGGGATCAATCCTGCCCACTGAGGAGCTTTTGATCCACCAAAATCATGAACATAATTTGTAGTTTATTTGTACATTATTTGCACCACAAGTGTCCTAAAAGGTCACCTTTCATTCCCAATCACCTTTGTCCTTTGGAGCCATAAGTGATGAGCCGATACCTCCATCCTCTGCAAACCTATAGTACATTCTTCTACAAATTACATGCTCAATTACATGACGAGCTATGACTCAAGAATCCCATACTTGCCATGAGTTTATAACATATACTCTATGGTCAAGTTTACATTAAAATGGAATCGAGACCTTAGCTACCAATACAAGGCCAAAACATCATTGTTTCTTCACAAGTGATAGAAAACACATCATCACTTTTACATTTTAACTTGCAACACATGATTTACAAGGTAAGGCCATGACACACTACCACACCTAGAAAAACCATCTCTCACTTATCAAAGTGAATGGGTCATCTCTCTATGGCGCATTCGCTTCTTGAATAACTATTTCAACGGGTTCATGTGTGGACACTTTTTCCTTGAGACGTTGTTCTGTATGGAGGCTCCAACACGTGGCTCTTTTATGGAAACTTCTGTCGCAATGACTAAAATGATTCTTGTTCCTCCAATATGATTTACCTTTTTCTTTTCCTCCTGCGGAGAAGGCATTTAACACCTCATCTTCTTTCGTGTTGTCATTATTTTCCAACGCTTAGTAAATACATTGTTATGTAATCCACAAATAATACATGTTTTCCAATGCCATGATCTATGTTCATTTTTAGCAACATGTTTGTAACCAAAATGAACATTAGAATATCGAGACTTGTTATGCCTTTCTTGTTGGTCTCTGGTGAAATCATGGTGACAAGAGCTTGCCTCAACTTTTCCTCTGCAATGTGCATTGTCATAGGATGATGGTGAAGTGTTCCCATAATTCTCTTTCCCTAATGGTTTTAACCATGTATTGGAAGCTTCTGAAACCTTTGAGTATTGTCCTTCAGTGTATCCCAGACTTGATAATCGAGTTCTCTGCACAACCTCCAATGGTTGAGTTATGCCTTGGACATTAACACCAATTCCTCCTCCTTTGTATCCCATCTTGGTAAGGAGTCCCATGCCAGTTCCTGAAATGGGCATATTCATATTTCCAGCATAAATAATAGCATGTGAAGATGAAATCATTGTTTACCTCAAATTTTGATTCAGACACAGGTGATGATGCCTTCTTTGAGCCTTCGTTGGGCTTCAACTTATCGAAGGCCTCTTCCGTGACTCACAACTAAAGTTGCAGTCTTTGTTTCCCTCTTTGTCTTCTAGTAGAAACCTCCTTAATTCAACATCATTTTCTTTAAGGCTTTGGTCATTGCGCTTTAGTTCTTTCAAAGTTGCCTCCACGGCTTGCAACTGAAGCTGCACTCTCTTCTTATCCTCTTTCTCCTCTCGTAGAATCATTTTCAATTCGACGTTATATTCTTGAAGGTTATGGTTGATCTCATCATTCAAATGATGAGAAGATGATGAAGGTGATGAATATTCAATAGAAGATGTGGATGAAGCATCACTTTCAACTTATTCTTTCTCTCGTCTTTCATGAGCTTCATACATCATGTCCACCATTTTGGAAATCCTTAGCATGGCCTCGTACATTCCTTTTTCATCCTCCATTGCTGCACGTTAAATCATTGTTCATGCTCGTAATTCACATGAACAAGAAGATCGCTCTGGTACCACTTGATCCAGGTCTATCAGCTACCGGATTTACATATGATCTTTTAGCTCTTTTAAGTGGTTAGAATTGAATTTAAAAGAGTATAAATAAACATATATGTATGTTTTAAAGAAGAAGAAACAAGACAACCATCAGCAACATAAGAACATGAGACGTTGATAACGGATTTCACATAGTGTGGGCTACGTCTCTAGACCTAGTTTCAAAATGGGGTAGGCCACTTCATATAGTGTTGGAAATGGTAATTATGTACATGGAATATTTTCTTTTTCACACAAGGATATGTGACCTCAACATGAGTGGTTTGTCTCTCCATGAGACGTTCTGCTATAGGAACTCTCACTCACAATGGACCTCTTATTGGCATGACATAATCTCACATGAAGAAAAAGCAAGGACCCCACAACATGCATCAAGCAAGGATCTAGAAATCATAATACATCTCACAGTAGATGATAAAAGAGGCACCTGATCAAAACTGCATATACCTCAACCCCTGAATTTGACTGAAGCAATGGATGCTCAGATGCTGAATATGGTTGCACCATTGAATTCGTGGCTTCGAGTGGCATAGAATCGACTGTTAACACTTGGAAATCTAACACCGTCACTTGAATCTGAAAAATGGTCGAGAAATGGGAATTTATGCTTTTAAAATAGACATCGCCATTAATTTCTGGTCACTGAGACATATAAAATAGACAAAATTTTGTCAAAAACTGGCTCTAGCATGTTTTGGGCCTCAAGGAATATTTTTATGCCCTGAAGAATCCATAAGGATTTTGTTCTGTCACGATTCTACAAATATGCTCCTCATATTTCCATTCTGAATTTACCATCATATTCCCTATGAAATTATGGTAAAAATGACTATAAACTTCATATCATTCTGACAAAATGAAAATTTAACCTCCCATGGAATATTTCAGGCTTCAAGGAATGATGTCTGCAAAAGATTCGTTGCCTCGAAAATCTGCCCGCACATGGTTCCACCTTACTGCTCTGCTGGTCTATCTTTTGCCTAGGTGCACTAGGAAAATGATCTTTTATATTGGATAGGTGGGTGGAGTTATCAAAGCTCAGTCATTTGGCTTGTTGGTAAAACTATGTAATAATGGACAAAGGGTCATGGGATAAAATCCCGCCCATGTCAGACTTAGTGCATGTTTTAATGACATATATTGTTTTTGTTATGGTGTGTTAGGTCAACGCATCAGGTGGGCCAGCCATTGCAGCCACTGCGGGATCAAATCCCATTGGCCTAGATTCTGCGGAAGATATGGTTGTATTGTATTATCTTGGAGGCGTGGGCGAGGCCAGCAGCTTTGCTGATGGTGGGTTCAACTCCCACCAGTGACGTCATGTATACAGGCTTCGACATTGTTTTGGTTTGAGGCGGCGTGGGATGGGTCCACCGGAGGTAGCCCGACCATTGCACCATGAATAATACTTTGGACGTAGGGTTCCGAGGGTGATGGGGTTGACAACTCGCCTCCCAACAATTATTCATATATAAGCCGCAGGTTCCGGGGGTGACGGGGTTGACAACTCACCTCCCAACTATTATTCATATAATGTGGATCAATGCGGGGGTGGTGGGGGTGTAAAACCGCGACCCCTATTTTCATATTTTTTTTCGTATTTAAAACTAATTGTTGGTTTTTGAATTTAATGACTATTTTCATATTTTTTTCATTTTTAAAACTAATTGTTGGTTTTTGAATTTAATGAAAATAAGTGTTCAAGAAATCCGGCCACTTTCAATTTTAACCATTTATGAACCCTCTTGATCTCCTGAAGGTGTTTAATCAAACCACATCCCAAATTGTGAGCACAACCCAAATCCTTAAATTATGGCCATAACCCTATCCCACGTATGACCACAATGATATTTCCATTAAAAAAAGTATGACCACTACGAAATTTCCATTAAGAAAAAAAAAAAAAAATTTAGTTCCAAAAATTTATTAATTCAAATCCCCAAAAAAGTATTGCCAGATTTCCATTAAAAAATTATGCCCACAACCAGATTTCCATTTAAAAAAAAACAGATTCCTCAAATTTATTAATTCAAATCCTCAAATATCCAAGTTGTGACCACAACACTATTATTTACTACTCATAACACTACTATTTAGTATTGTTTAAAGTTGTGACCACAAAAATACTATTTCGTATTGTCTAAAGTTGTATTTAGAACTATTTAGAGAGAAGACTACTACTATTTAGAGATACAACTATAATATTTAGAGAGATATTTAGAGGAAAGACAGAGAAGAGAGATTTAGAGAGAGAAGAGAATATTTAGAGAGAAGAGAATATTTAGAGAGAGAATATTTTGAGATATTTAGAGAGAATACTACTACTATTTAGAGATTTAGAGAGAAGAGTTACTACTATTTAGAGATAAAACTACAACACTACTATTTAGAGAGAAGAGAAGAGAGATTTAGAGAGAAGAATACTACTATTAGAAAGAAGACTATTACTACCAGAGAGAAAAGAAGAAATCTAAAAAACTATTACTATTAGAGAGAAAAGAAGAAATCTAAGAATATTACTATTAGAGAGAATATTTAGAGAGGAGAGAGGAGAAGAGAAATTTAGAGAGAAGACTACTACTATTTAGAGAAAAGACTATTGCTATTAGAGACAAAAGAAGAAATCTAAGACTATTACTATTGGAGAGAAGACTATTATTGTTTAGAGAGAAAAGGAGAAGACTGTTACTATAAGAGAGAAGACTATTATTAGAGAGAAGAGAAGGGTATTACTATTATAGAGAAGATAAAACTATTACTATTTAGAGAGAAAAGGAGAAGACTATTACTATAAGAGAGAAAATAAGAGATATTACTATTAGAGAGAAGAAGAGAAGACTATTACTAATTAGAGAGAAAACTAGTCTATTACTATTAGAGAGAAAGGAAGAAATCTAAGACTATTACTATTAGAGAGAAAGGAAGAAATCTAAGACTATTAGTATTAGAGAGAAGACTATTACTATTTAGAGAGAAGTCTAGTTTATTACTAGTTGAGAGAGAAGACTAGTCTATTAGACTATTACTATTATTGACAAAATAAGAAATCTTTAATATTTAGAGAGGAGAGAAAAGAAGAAATCTTTACTATTTAGAGCGAAATAGTCTATTACTATTTAGGAAGAAGGCTAGTTTATTAGACTATTACTATTAGAGAGAAAACAAGAAATCTAAGACCATTACTATTGAATAGATAACTATTACTATTTATGGAGAAAAAGAGAAGACTATTACTATAAGAGAGAAGACTATAAGAGAGAAAATTATTATTAGAGAGAAAATAAGAGGTATTACTATTAGAGAGAAGAAGAAGAAAAATAAGAGGTATTACTATTAGAAAGAAGAGGAAGAGGAGGAGACTATTACTATTTAGAGAGAAGACTATTGATATTAGAGAGAAGACTACTACTATTAGAGAGAAAATAAGAAATCTAATAGTGAAAAGAAGAACTCTAATAGTGAAAAGAAGAAATCTAATATTACTATTTAAAGAGAAGACTATTACTATTAAAAAGAAAAGAAGAAATCTACTATTACTATTTAGAGAGTAGACTATTACTATTAGAGAGAAAAGAAAAAATCTAAGACTATTAGTATTGGAGAGAAGACTGTTACTATTTAGAGGGAAAATAAGAGGTATTACTATTAGAGAGAAAATAAGCGATTACTATTTAGAGACAAGAGAAGACTATTATTAGAGAGAGAATAAGAGATATTACTATTAGAGAGGAGAGAAGACTATTATTAGAGAGAAAATAAGAGGTATTATTATTAGAGAGAATAGAAGACTATTACTATTGACAAGAGAAGACTATTATTAGAGAGAGAATAAGAGATATTACTATTAGAGAGGAGAGAAGACTATTATTAGAGAGAAAATAAGAGGTATTATTATTAGAGAGAATAGAAGACTATTACTATTTAGGAAGTAGGGAGAAGAGAAGACAGAAAAGAAGAGGTAGAGGTAAAAGAGAAAGAAAAAGTAGAAGACTAGAAGAGAGAAAAAAAAAAAAGAGAGAAAAGAAGAGGTAGAGGTAAAAGAGAAAGAAAAAGTAGAAGACTAGAAGGGAGAGAAAAGAAGAGAAAGGGGAATAAAAAGAGGTAGAATGAAAAGACTAGAAAAGGTAGAAAGAAGAGAAGAATAAAGAAAGTAGGGAGAAGAGGTGAGGAAACCTCGAATCTCTTTTAATAAGATTCAGTACATAACAAATATTTTAATTTGCCTGTCTCATTCAGTACATAAACCAATCTTTTAATTTGCTTTACTATTTAGAGAGAAGAGAAGAAGAAACCTCAAATCTCTTTTAATAAGATTCAGTACATAACAAATATTTTAATTTGCCTCATTCAGTAGATAAACAAATCTCTTATTTTTCTTTACTATTTAGAGAAGAGAAGAGGAAACCTCGAATCTCTTTTAATAAGATTCAGGACATAACAAATTTTTTAATTTGCCTCATTCAGTATATAAACACATCTTTTAATTTTCTTTTTTTGAATCTTTTTATTTCATACCATTCAGTACATAACAAATCTCTTAATTTGCCTTATCTTTTAATTTTTTTTTAATCTTTTTTATTTAATACCATTCAGTACATAACAAATCCTTTAATTTGCCTTTTTTTAATCACATTTAGTACATAACAACACTACTATTTATAGAGAAGAGGAAATGAGCATATATCCACACGTATTTTTAAGTCCCTTTTAATAGATAAACCTCAGAATATATTTTTTCCCAAAATCTGAAATTAATATACCCTTTCAAATATCGAAATTGAATATATAATCTTTAAACTTGCCTTTTTTTAATCACATTTAATACATAAAAATGGAATTATACTTTTCTCATAAATCAATACTAAATTTTAATCTTTTAGTTGATCGTAGCCATTAGAATAGGTGATGTAATTGTCTTTTTAAAATGTCGAAGATGCTTTCACTAACGGACAAGTTTAAGTCACATATCAACGTTATCTTTTATCAAGTTGTTTAAAAAAGGTGAAAAAGGAAAATGAAAAAAAGGTAAAAAAGGAAAACTATTAAAAGACTTTTGTGGACTTTTTACCTAATTGTATTTTTTAATGTCTAAGAGACTTTCACAACGGACAAGTTTAGTAGCATGTCCACATTTATCGTTTATCAAGTTGTTTAAAAAAATAAAATGATTAAAAGACTTTTCCCCAAAGTGCGAGTTTATTCCACTGTAAACATTACTTTATTAAAATAAAATATAAAATAAAATATGGACAAGTTTATTCAAATGTAAACATTAGAATTATCAAAATAAGTTAAAATCACATAAGTCTAAGTATTTTTGTTTTATGCATTTCAAATAATATCTATCGATCATATTCTAATTATGTATGTTATATTCTAATTGTTTATGATTGATAATAGCGTTGCCATAACCATTGGAATAGGTCATTATGACGATTGAAACATGTGATGTATACAAATTTTATATATTATGTTTTAAGGTTTGCCAAAGAATCGCTTAATTTCTGAACCGTGCGAAACTAAAGCAAGCTCAAAATCTGTGTATTCAATGAAAATAACTAATGAGATGGACTGGATTTTAATGTTACTAGTAAGAGTACCTCATAATGGAATGGTTAATATATATCCATAGGCTTCGAGCTGGTTCTAATGGATCCATGATACATGGTAGTATTTCGAGATAGATTTATTTGTTAAGACAGTTCCGTGCTTGTATTTAGATTGAGTTGGCTTTGTAAATCTAAAAAAGCCCTTCATAAATTTAAATTTAAACTTAATGAGAAGTAGGCTTCGTTATATTTCCATTAAACCCTGTAAATATGTATGGAAATATTCTTCAAGCATGTTTATCTTCTCAACCAAGTGAAGCCGTTCCTTCCTTTTATATATATATATATATATATATATGACAGTTCCTTATATCAGCATGTTAATTAAATCAGCATGTTTTGGGCATTTAGAGTTAATAAAATCATAGCTAATAATTTAACTAATAACATCAATGTTGGATCAGCCCAATTTGCCCAATTTTTCCTAAATTATTTAGAAGTTCCTAACTTCATAAGAATAAGAATATCATTTCATTGGACGCCATTGTAAAAATTCACAGCGGAAACTAAATAATCACACACAGCATAGATAATCACACACACACCATAGACAAACATGAAACTAAATAATCACACACACACCATAGACAAACATGAAACTAAATAATCACACACAGCATAGACAAACCTGAAGACACAGATGAAGACACACAAAGGAGACACACAAAGGAAGACACACAAGATTTTAATGTGGTTCACCCTACCAAAAGGAAGACACACAAGATTTTAACGTGGTTCACCCTACCAAAAGGAAGACACACAAGATTTTAACTTGGTTCACCCTACCAATCTGGACTACGTCCAGAAACAGGGCATCGGCAATTTCATTCAGCGAAACGAAAATTACAAAGCAACATGAAACTAAATAATCACACACAGCATAGACAAACCTGAAGACACAGATGAAGACACACAAAGGAGACACACAAAGGAAGACACACAAGATTTTAATGTGGTTCACCCTACCAAAAGGAAGACACACAAGATTTTAACGTGGTTCACCCTACCAAAAGGAAGACACACAAGATTTTAACTTGGTTCACCCTACCAATCTGGACTACGTCCAGAAACAGGGCATCGGCAATTTCATTCAGCGAAACGAAAATTACAAAGCAACATGAAACTAAATAATCACACACAGCATAGACAAACCTGAAGACACAGATGAAGACACACAAAGGAGACACACAAAGGAAGACACACAAGATTTTAATGTGGTTCACCCTACCAAAAGGAAGACACACAAGATTTTAACGTAGTTCACCCTACCAAAAGGAAGACACACAAGATTTTAACGTGGTTCACCCTACCAATCTGGACTACGTCCAGAAACAGGGCATCCGCAATTTCATTCAGCGAAACGAAAATTACAAAGCAAAAAGAAAATTACAATAGCAGAGTTTTGCATCTGCACATTTCTTCCACTCACCTAGACTCACGTCATGTCACATGTCACATTCTTGATCATGCTCATTTAACCATGCTCATTTTATAACTAGGAGTTACATTGAGCATGCTCATTTTATAACTAGGAGTTACATTTAAGTAGAACCTGAATCATAAATTCACTCACAAATATATGATGCAATAACTTCATAACAAAGGATGCAATAACTCCACATCAGGATTACATTAGCAACAAATCCTATTGTTGTCACATTGGAAATTTCTCGCATTTTTGGCCACTATTCATACAGAGGGCTGATGAGACGAATATACTGACTATGCACATAGTCAGACAGAATGATAGCAGATGAAAGAAAGTAAGAATCTTAACAGCGAGTACAAGCAAAAACAACACAAACCCTAATGTAACACCAAATACAAGCAAAAACAACATAAACCCTAATTAGTTTATCAGACTAATCCTGCGAAGGTGGTGGATTTGTTTGTGTTGGACCCTCGATCTTCCCGTCAGGCTTCCTGTAAAACGGAATAGTCTGCTCTGCGTGCCCTACAACAAAAATAATCAACCAACAAAAACAAAAATAGTAAGATTAAAGGTTATGGTTATGATAATAGGCTTTTATTACATATAATGAATATGAAGCAATATTGAGCTATAATTGCCTGCGCCGCTTTTGATGTCCCGCTTTCCTATACGCAGATCGATGTGAGACTCCTTAGTCTGGGGTGACCCTTGTGTAACTCCCTCCTTTTGCAGAATCCTCTGTGTTGCCTGATCCTCCTTGTTTGGCCCTGACATAGCTGCTCCTTGTATATTTCTTCTCTACTTCTGCACTTCTTCTGCTATATGATCTAAATTTGAAGGCGACAATATAGATTCTGATTTATCGGAGAAGCAATTTATGGTTACGCAGAAGAGGAGCTCCAAATGCTACGTGGATGTACGATGATCGAGTTGTGGACACGAACAGACTGGCGTGTCGCTTTATAGGTTGAATTGATAGAGGTGTACGATATCTCTAATCCAATTTTTTATTCATAACGCATATGTGCGTCTGTTAGTGTCAATAGAGGAACAAGCATGGCAACTGTATATTTGAAGATATGTAAATATAATGAAAAGAGAGACACAATTAAGCGTAATCTCACTGTCTTTTTCACTATCTCTTACTGTTCTATTTTACTTTTAGATGTATTCTTTTATCTTTTGGTTCCCTGCATTTATTTGTGCATTAAAACCTCCATTTAACATATTCAAATTTGTAATTTAGTTATTCATATATGTATTACTATGATTATTAAATTTCAAGTTTAAAAACAATATTGATAAAATAATTCAATAGGACTATGACCTTAGTGAAATGAAAGTGTTAGTAATAGTAGCTTTGGGAAACATGACAAATAGAAGCTTATGGCTTATTACCAGGTTTTTTTTTTGCCAATTTTTTTTAATTTTTTTTTACTTACTTATTATAAGATATAAGACATTCTCGTTTACTAAATATAATCAAGTTTTCTTTTTCATTGGGGAACTCATTTACTATCATTCAACACATGGTTAAAGACTCATCTCTAAGAGAGAAGTTTTTGGATAATTTTTTAAAATATCTCAAGAAGACAACCAAATATATCACTATTATAAGTTATAAGCACATATTGAGGGATGGTAATTTGGAGCCCAATTGATGTGCCAATCTGAGATGCAATTTGAAAATTGGTTAATTGATGGTTAAGGGCCAATTAAGGCGATTTTTCATTCTTTAGTAATAGTTTTAACGTGTCTATCAATATGGGCCAGTATATAGAGATAAAGACTACATCAAAAACTAAGAATGTATGTACTGTAAATTTTACTTTATTTTGGGGTTCTATTAGAAGGTATTTATACTTGGAGATTAACTCCTACTTGTATTGTGCATCTAGAGTGATATTCCTCATTATTAAATTTTATTGTTGCATAAGTCTTAATTAGTTAGATTTGAGAGATCTCATCTAATTAATATGGCTCTTACTTTGGTGTTTGGTTGAGATATTTTCTCAACTTATAGATTGTAGATTAAAGTAGAATTTCTTTCTTTAACCAATAATTCATGTGTTTATGTGTATAATTAATTTAATGTAAAGTAAATTTTGATATACAAATAAATTTCTCTACTTTCACAATTAAAAGACTCTCTTCCATATACTTGAAAAAATTAAAAAATAATTTCTTCACTATACTTGAAAAATGCAAAAATAATTTTAATTTTGAATAAGAAAAATAAATGTATGATCATATATATCCCCACACCAAACTCAAATTTTAATCTAATACTAAATTTTTTATAGTTGTTTAAAAACGAAACAAAAATATGTACGAAATCTCTCCTTTTATTGAAAAGTAGAAAGGCTGACAAATTTTTAATTCTAATTCCATAGTATAGTAAAAATGATTTGAAAGATTAGCTCCCGTTATGGAAGGGCTTAATAATTGGGATTCCCTAATTTTTAGTGGGAGGTAGGATTGAGATCTTTTAAAAGACAACATATTTTTTAAATTGGAATTTAAAAGTTTATGTTTTATTATTGTGATTTTAAATAAATTTAAATTATTTTTCGTTTAATGAATTGGTTTGAATGATTGAATATTATAATGATAAGTGGAATGTGACAAAAATAAATTTTATATGTTTTTATAAATGAGTGGATCTTATTCAATATTCTTATTCAATTTGATTAAGAAAAATATTATCTACTTATTTCTTTAAAATATATATTTTATATAAATTATTTTTAATTAATATATATAATTTTATTATTCATATTATTAATATTAAATTTAGTAATGAATTTACATTGTTAATTATTATTATTTTAATTTTAATCCATGTAAGTTGTAGTATTTAATTTTGAAAAAAAATATATTTATTTTTTAATATTATTTAAAAAATTAGATTTTAAATATTTGATTGGACTAACTTGAAGTTAGTATTTTTACATTACAACACAATTCCATGTTTTTAATTTTTTCATATATTTTTCTTATAGCCCATATTCATGCTATGATTTTTAGATATTTATGAAATTATTTGTATTGATAAGATTTGTATGAAAACCAAAATTAGAATCATTGAAAATAACTTACTGAGGTAAATAACATATTTACTATTAGTTACAAGGTCCACAACACAATGTTTTTTTTTGTATAAAAATGGATATGGATAAGATGTAAATAAATATACTTACAATGAGTTATTTCCAACCATTATTTATGTATTCGTAATAAGTAGGAGTAAAAATGTAAAAGTGTAGAGTCACTCATGTTTATGACCCACCAAAATTTATTATTAGTCCCTTCCAATGTAGGTTATAAGAATTGAAATACCTATTAGCAATTATGACTCTAGCATTTACTAAGGAAAGTTATAATGTTCTATGCCATTTTTTCTAAGAGGGTAATTTGTAACTTGTGTGGCAAGGACTAAGCTCCCATGTATCACTTGTTTTATATGGATGTGAGGCTTCAGGCTGCAATATCTAGCTTGTCAAGGAATATGTAATAAATCCAAAAGTAGTGTATAACTTATAGAGTCAAGACTAAATAAAATCCATCCTATTATATCATCTTCATTAAAACAAGCATTTTCCATATTGAAAGCATGGCTATGACTAGGTATAGTACATATAAGGAGAAGTAAGAAAATGTGGAAGAAAGAGGTTTCCTAATCCAATGGGGATGGAATAAAGATGTCATTGGTAGGCCATTAGGGATAAAGAAAGACATCATTTTTTGGAATAAGAATAATATTAAAAATATTATTACATCAATATTTAAGAAGAAATTGTAGCCTGATAAATAGTAAAGTAAAAAACAAAGCCAAGATATATTATAAGGAGGAAATTAATCCAAATATATAAATCAAAATTATCTTTCTATATTGACTAGTATAAATAAGAAAACCAATATTTCCAAAATCAAAATAAATTCTCATGAGCTTCATAGTTGAAGTCAATATTGGTCCGTTACGGAAACATCATAGGATGAAAGATACTTTCACATCTATGAGAATAAAAAAATTGAAGATAAAAATTATTTAATCTTAAATTACTCATATTAAATCTAACTTTAATAATATTTGTTACAATATCAATATTCAAACTTTTCAAAGGGTTTTCAAACATTGAAATAAAATACTCAAAAACTATGAAAAACGCTCTATCTTCGAGAGGTGCAACGATTTCTATTTTAATCATCATCTAAATAATATTAACAGTTATATTTATTCTTTAAAAAAATCATATATAAAGTAATTTTATCTATTAAATCCTATTAAAATTATTTTTTTCAATATATTTTATTTATTTATTTTGAAACTAAAATCAATTAGATAAAGAAAAACATAAAATAAAAATTATTACTAAATACATATAATTCTAAATTCTAAATTTTTTTAATTTTTTTAGTATTACTTAATGAGAATTTATGGATACACTAATAACTTACATGGAAATGTCAGGCGTTAAAAAAATTTATACAAGTTACTCATGGGTAACAATCCAAATAACTATTAAATAATTCCTTACTCATCATTACATAGAATGTTCACCAGTTCGTAGTGTAACCTTAGAATAAGAATAGTATGTTGCTTAACTATTAACAATCTCTATTGTAATACATTAACATAAAATTGTATGATGTAACCTTCCATTCATTTCATTACTCATGTAGTCATCACATACTTGACATTATGAACATCACAACAAGAAATGAATCGACATCATCAATTGGACACAATAATCAATCACATCATTGATCACCAATATACCCTTGAAACCCCATAGGGTGAAAACTAGCAAACATTTAATTTTATTATTAAACGCTCGTGAGGGTGTTCAGCCCTCACTCAATGGCTTCTAAGAGAGACCATCCCTTAACCATCATTATAAATCTTACAAGGGAATATACAAATATATAACTTAAAGCCATTACAATAAATATGATAACATTTACCCACTAATATTCATATCTTCATATCTTGGTGGCATGGATGTCCTATAATGGACCATCGTACATTGGATCATCCTATAGCTCGCACTCATCTGCATGAACCATAATAATTTACCTTCCACTAATTTAAGCATAATATTTCCTTTGCACATGTCACCATCAATCCATGCTAATGATGCTTCAACATACATTGATGTCATGATTCATAAAGTATTAATCAACTATTTCATAAATCTATACTAGAGAGGCTTCTCCATCTAGTCATGTATTTTCATGACATGAAAGTAAAATACCTTAACATTCTCCCTTTAACAACACATATTGCATATGTGCTAGTTATAAGTCATCACATTAACTAATGTTTCCCTCGCATAGGCACACATTCCTGCAAGACAACAGCTACATCTCCTAAGATTTTATTTAAAAGAAACTGATACATGAGTTACGATATTCGTGAATGTGATTTACATAATTTTAATCAAAATAACTAACCCTTAAGCTATTAGCTTTGGTGCATGGAAATAAATTTAACATAACAAATGTTGCTTTGATGCATGCAAATGCATATAGATTCCATAAGAGTCTTCCCAAAGGAATTCTTAACACAACAGAGCACATAGCTTCCAAAAGAGTCTTCCCAAAGGAATTCTTAACACAATCAAGATTTCAAACACACTTTTCCTTTTCGAGGGAGTTTTAGAATAATAAGGCATGCAAAACATGTTTACTTTTTCATAAAACCTAGCTAATGAAACATACAAATACATGTATTCTTTTCCAAATTTTATACAAACGTTACCCACTTATATATTCCAAGGCAACCAACACATTAATATGGGATTTATGAATGTAATCCGTCTTCTTTTCCAAAGAATATTTCCCAATGTAGGCTAACTAAACATGCTATCTTTTCCCACATACAACTCTATATTCTTTCCAATGAAAGATAATACAAATCTTGCATGCATATACATGATCTTATTCCAAAATAAATCTAACATAATGGTTATGATAGCATAAAGTACTCACATATAATTCTTCCTAAAGAACATTATAACTTCATATTTCATCTATCCATGCAAAGAACATTTCTCTATAACACAATGATGGTTATTTTCAAATGCAAGAGCTTGTCATAATAGCTCTTATTTAATTTTTGCACAACATATTTCCTTCTTTATAATTCTACCATCATTTATTTATTACATTCATGTAATCAAATACTTACTTCTTCTTCATAAAGAAGAAAATATAACCTAGTTTATTTGTCTTTCTACACGTAGTTCCTCATGCTTCCTTTTTAAGAAATTATCGTAGATAACCTTCTTTTATGCACAACTAGGAAACCATAATAAGGTTAACTTAGCCTTTTATACACCTAAGTCAAGAACTAGCCATGCAATATTTTCAAGAGGTTAAATTTTTCAAAAAAGTACCATAATTAACCCTTATTTTGTGCATAAGCACTAGGAAGGCCTTTTTTTAAAATAATAACAAATTTAATCCTTTTATGTAGTAAAACATGCAATTAAGTCAAATTGTCAAGTATACAACACAAAATAACTTGTCTTTTTACTCACCAGAACATGTAACTTTTGAAAAATCTTGCAAATGAATTAACACAATGGACTTATCTTTCACGTACAAGATAAAGACATTCCTTCCAAAGAAGATCCTATTACTTATGTTATCTCTGTGTTTAATTTTATGAAATATCTTCTCATATATTTATTTCATCTTCATATAAGAATAAATTGGAAAATAAGTCAGATAAATAATGAATGTTGAATTTCTTTTAGTCACATCCCAATAAACTAATGAAATACCCTTTTCTTTCATATATATAACTCATCCTAAAAAATTGAGCAAAATAATTATTACTCTTTACCATTTTCCCATAATCCGAGGAAAATATATATGATATATTTCTTTTATATATGCACTTATTTCCGAGAAAATGGATTCATTAATAACCATGCAAATCCATACATTTTTTCTCAAGATAAAACGTAATGGACATGCTTAGCCCTGAATAACGCTCTTAATAAGAACATAATCCAACATAGCAACTCCCGCGGCTGTCATAGTTGTATCAACAATAGTGGCCATGATGTGGGATCGACAACTCCCACAGCTGTCATAGTTTTATAAAAAAAGGTGGCCACGATGTGAGATCAACGCCTCAAGGGCATCAAAGCACACTCTTTACTCTTTTCATCAACACACACTATTTTCATCTAATGCCACGCTCATCTTTTTCTTTTAAACCCACTGGTCTCCCTTCCATTTTAACACTCCCCTCCATCATAGTGAATGTAGGAAATAATAGTATATATTTTGTAATCGTATACATATAACCATTTTCTTGAAAGAGGTGATAGGTTTGTTTCTAACTAAATCATAACCCTAACGAACTCATGAATTAGTTTCTTTAAAACCATTTGATTCATAATTCATGGTAACTACATGATAATTAAAATGGTTCCGTAAAAATTGTGAAGGCCAATGATTTTACAAGGGTGTTACTACTCCCCCCTTATGAGAACACTGTCCTCGGTGTGCTTTTCTCACTAAAACATAAACTTATACTCATGATATAATGATTTAAACAACCCAAAGGGGGTCCTTCCCCTTCCAATGAAATACTTGCGTTTCCTTAAATGCCATTAATTGAAACAATAATGTTTTTATCCATAGTCATAAGCATGTATAGCTCAAAGAATATTCCATTTCCATTTCTAACTACTTATCCCTTATTCAATTCATAAAGATATAGAAAAATATATATACCAACTTACCATTACTTACCAATTCCTATTGGAAGTAATGATGGTTTTTACACAAACTCTATGAGAATAGTTGAACAACCCATTAACGCTGCATGGAAAGAGCCTGTAATGTATGACTAACAAATTTAATCACATTAGTCACATAGTTTCAATCAAATGAAATACTTGCAATTATCAAACATTCATGCAATATCAAGAGATATTTTAATCAGAGTAGTTCCACAAGTACTTAGAGAGCACCAACCCTCTAATCAATGCATCATGTGCACACTGTCTTAGCTCCTGCTAAAGACATCCATAGAGTACTTCAAAAGCACTCAATGAGCACCTAGATCTTAATGGTCAATCAATGCACCATGGGCATATCCTAGCCTCTCCTAAGACATTCAAACAAATTAGTAATAAAATAAGTGAACTTATACATTTAGTAATTCATTTTCTGAGCGCTAATATCCTTTCCTCTTAATATCTACATAATCTATTTACATAATCATATAAAAATTCATTTTAATATAACACATAACTTATTACTTAACTTGTTCTGCTATGAGAACCACAATGGTAAAAAAAATGCTCCTCCCAACCCATGGGAGTTTGTTTTCAAAACCAAATCGAGTCATTTTCACATCCACACAGTCATTTGACAAAAGACCTTTCCAGGTCCAATATGGATTCCTCTTGGCAACATCATGCCTCTTCCTCTAACAACGTCCTATCTATGAGGAATTTTGGGCCACCTCCAACAGGCTCCAAAATTAATAAAGTTGCCTTAGGTTTTTCCCCTTCACCATCTTGGCCAACTCTCTTCCCTACTAAAATTATATATCTCTAGGGAGAGGGAATATGGGCACGTAAGTGCCATCAGCCCCTCCAGGTGTTGGGTGCTAAAAGGTGCCTTTTAAAAATCCTATTTATCCCACATTAATTATCAACTCGGGCAAGTCCTATTATTTCAAGAGTGTACACAATATGTGCACGCTATAATCCCAGAGAGTAATGTCTCTTAAAATGTAGTATATATCTTTCAAATACAAGAATAAACAGATGCTTATAATAAATCCGACTTGCAACTAAAGGAAACTCGATACTCTAAAACTAAATCATTCATTCAACAAAGTAACCGCAATTATCAGTCAAGGATGCAGTAGTAATCACTATTTCCTCTCTCAACTGATGTAAATGAAATCAAACATAAAAAATATCCTCAATCTGAGAACTTAGACAGTAATAGCCAATGTCTTTTACAGTTGTTGATCTTACACTCCATACTAAAGCAATTAAATGGAAATGGTAACTGTGTTAAATCACTAATGCGGCTAATGAAAATAGACTAAGCAAGCTCTCTGTAATAACACTCCAAAGCAAAACCAAACTCTTGCAAGAAATGAATAAACAGTAAAGCTAATTAACATAAATGAACAGCAAATATATTTATTGGAAATGAACAGCAAATTCTTTATAATGGAAATGAACAACAATCCTGAATAGTGAAGCTTTGCATCTGTAAAGCATAACAATACAAATTATAAGGGAATAAATACTCTTGTTATGCCGAAAGGCACAGCAACACAATTCGTTGATGCAACACACCAATTTCATAAATCATTAAATAGTAAGCTATAAACCAAGATAACTGTGAAGCAATGTGGTCAAAGGAAATGAAAACTAATGCAAACCATCACATGAGTAGAATTGTAAAGTAATGGTACAAATAGCAAGTGGATCCACTAGGGTCGGGCCCTTTGCCACTAGTGGAGCACTGCCGAACTACTCCAGTATCAAATAATGTAAAAACAACTGAATTATATATTAATCATGTATAAAGAAGTTTACAGGCAATCGCACTCTGTTTTAACCAACGGGAGTCAATGAGCAATCGTGAAAATACAACAGGGAAAATATGAATATTGGCAATACATGCTCTCCTTTTATAATCAGAAAGAGGAGAAAGTAAATAGTAAATGTGATCCCTTATAAAAAAATTGGATGGTTCCCACAACTTGATCAATAAGAAAATATATTTCCATCAATCATTCAACAGGAACAAGTCGAATTTGGTATTGCAATTGACATAATTTGAAAAACGGTCACAACAGCGAAACTGGGAAAATTTTCCTCAGAGAACCTTTTGTTTCTCTCAATACAGGGTGAATTTGGGCAAACTGTTCTTATATAAAGTCAATTCGGTCTGTTTTGGAAAAAACTCGTGTTTCAGATTTTCCAGATTCTTCTCCATTTGCCCACAACGTCCAATACAAAATTGTCACTTCTTACTCCAGCAAATTTATGAGTTGTCATATTTAATAATGATCTGGAGATCAACTCTGCAATCTAGAAAATATCTTGGAGGATAAAATGGTGAGTGATGTTACAAAAAATTTATTAATATATCAGAATTGGTAAAATCATGCATAATCATCAATTTATTAAAAATAAAGGAGAAGAAATAATATTTATCCATAAGAGCATAAATAATTATAAAATGGAATTATATGATAAATTATGATAAATGACATGATAAAGAAGAGTAGAAATGGATGAAATATGTGTTAAAAAGTGATAATAATAATAACATATTAGCGGCCCAACACCAGGCAGACAACCACCATCAACCCAAGGCCTTCTAGCCTTTCACAATTGTTCACAATTGTCTGGCATGTTAAAATTCTCTTTTAGCATTGTTTCCTATAGTAAATTACATAAGAAACTATGTACACATTATACAAAAAGAAACTTTATGTACATCATACATCATACTTTCCCTTAACATGGGTCCAATGATATCTAGATTAACAGGAAACATGACTAACATACATGTGTTGTACATTATTATTTCCCAGGTAACAAAATCATGCACATTATAACATGATACTTTAAAATTTACTGTTGCAATTCACATTGCAATGTTTGTGATGTTTTACTTTCACAGGTTTTCTATTGCCATTAAGCTACCCATGCTAACTATAAGCAATAATGCTAATCGTAAATATGCATTTCTTAAGCACATATTATCTTACACAATCATTTTAATTTCATGCATTTAATGTTGTCATGCATACAAGTATATATAAATATTCATTAATGCTTATGTGTCAATAATGATTAGGATATGAGTGCAAACATTTCCAATTCCCATAATTTTCTGTTACCAACAGACTGACACACGAAGTAATTATCATAATCACTTGTTCACAACTTTCCAATAGCTTTAGTCAAAATTGGTTCGTGCATATAACTTTCACTAGTTAGTCATTTATAACTAATCAATACTATTAATAATCTTAATTCATCCGTGACATGACTCAATTCAAAAACTAGTCATTCAATGCCACTAATAGTCTTAATGCATCCATGATGACTCATTAAAAATGAGTCAATCAACTAGTCATTATAGTCAAGTTTCACTACTTCACCCATTAAGTATTTTTTAACATCTAAAAGGCTTCATTCAATTTAATTTTAAAACACTCTATCATATTATATAAGGACTTTCCTCACCTTTTCAATTCATGCATTAGTTTCACACACCATCACTATACACATTCATCTTTTTCAAGTAGAGCATGGTAACTTTAGTTATGTTCACTAAGTGTATGAGTAATATGTCATATAACCACTGTTAATAAACGACTCTCACTTTCACTAGTGATTACTTAGGTTGTTCATAAGTACAACAAAGGTTTTATTGTCTTTCATCCTCAACAAGATTCCAATGTTATGAAAATTGTTTTGCAACAACATTTATTACTCATTACTCTCTAATGTAGTTATAGACATAAATCACACAGCTCATGTCAAGTGTATACTACTGCATATATCATTCAATATGTAGATTTCTAGAATCATATATCAATCAACATGTATATTTCTATAATCATAACTTAATTTATGTCCATTAGTAGCATACCTCAATTTATTTTCGCTTAACAAATCTCAAAGTCACCGGTGCTGCAACCTTTAGCTCTGATACCACTTGTAACATACACCAATAACTTCACATGGAAATGCCAGGAGTTAAAAAAATTTATACAAGTTACCCATGGGTAACTATCCAAATAACTATTAAATAATTCGTTACTCATCATTACATAGAATGTTCACCAGTTTGTAGTGTAACCTTAGAATAAGAATAATATGTTTTTTAACCATTAACAACCTCTATTTTAGTACATTAACATAAAACTATATGATGTAACCTTCCATTCATTTCATTACTCATGTATTCATCCAATACTTGACATTATGAACATCACAACAAGAAAGGAATCGACATCATCAATTGGACACAATAATCAATCACATCATTGAACACAAATATACTCTGGAAACCCCGTAGGGTGAAAACCAGAAAACGTTTAATTTTATTATAAAACTCTCATGAGGGTGTTCATCCCTCACTCAGTGGATTATAAGGGATACCATCCCTCAACCATCGTTATAAATATTACAAGGAAATATACAAATATCTAGCTTAAAGCCATTACAATAAATATGTTAGAATTTACCCACTAATCTTCATATCTTCATATCTTGGTGGCATGGATGTCCTACAATGGACCACCATAATCATTCTGTAGCTCGCACTCATCTGCATGAACCATAAGAATTTACCTGCCGCTAATTTAAGCATAATATTTCCTTTGTACATGTCACCATCAATCCCTGCTAATGATGTTTCAACATACATTGATGTCAATATTCATAAAGTATTAATCAACCATTCCATAAATCTTGTTACACAGCAATTTGTCACCATCCCTGCCATTCCCCATCCCGCACATTGGAGGGCTCATTCTGTGACCTGTGAGCAGAGACAAGACTTGAAAACACTTTCATGACATCCCTCTGAACACGAGCTTTCATTTCCCTGAAGACATCTCCTTGCAAAAAACCCTAAAAACACCTCTTTTTGCATTAGCGGGGGCATCCAGATCAGTACTCACGCCAATTGGCACTCTGTCCCATAGTTGGACTCGCGCCAAACGCACCTGTTGGTGTTGTTTTGCAACAATGGCGGAAGTTTCATTTCAACAGACTCAGAAACTGTTACCTATCTTGAGTTGGGAGGTTTGGCTCCGGGAGTTCCATGGAAGGGAAGTGGTTTGCCACCTCTCATGGAAGCTTCCTTGATGATAGGGCCAATCCCACAATTATAGGGATCCCAACTCCCCTTCCTCCATCTATAAAAGCTTGCTCATCTCCATTGCAAGCTAGTCTTCAAGTTCCCAAAATTCCTAAGAGCCTTATGCTGCAAGAGCCTTGATTATTCCCTTAAGGCCAAATTCAAGCAAGGAGACTATTGGCTGAAAGATTTGAAGAGAGGTTTGTCCCATCCTTGATAGGATTTTTGAGACGTGTTCCGCCGGCGACCCTCCGAAGGAGAATTCAGCCGCCGTAACTTCTGGTTGTAATTTTCCTTTGATTGATTAATAATAAACGACTATTGGTTATGGTTCCACACTTTGTTGTTGTTTATAATGATGAGTTATGTCCTTTCTGACTGACATATAGTTGCATCTACTGGATTTTACGCTTGCATTTGTTCTGTTTCTCACGTGTGCAGGTGTCCTATCACGAAGATCATGGGGATCGTGATCTGCCAAAGCTAAGGAACGGGAGCGCTACCTCTTCTACAAGCAACAATGTTGGATTCTAGGTAAGCCTTCATCGCTAGTTGGTTTATTTGCAATTAGGAACCTACACTGTAGCGTGAAAAATTGTTGCTAGACCCGGTCTGGGCTAGTAGGGATCGCCTCTATCCACAGAGGGGATTTACCTCCACAACAAATTGGCGACTCCGCTGGGGATCGTCTAGCTTGTTGTTGTTCTGCTTTGTAATCTACAGACGGAGCCTGAAGTTAGCCAGATAGCCTTCAAAATGCTATTTCTTTGCATGAGCGAAGTAGATCAAAGCTGCTTCAGTCAATCTCCGGTCTAGTTTATGAACTGAACACTTGGAGTATTTTCTTGTCTTTCAGTCGATTCTTGACTTTGCTTGCTTGATCAGCTCTTTTGGTTGGCTCTTTTCTGAGTGTTTGGCTTTTGGTTCAGCCCCAGAGGATCAGATCTGAACTCTGTTTTTCCGAGTTTTCATCCTTTCATGGTTGGATTGATTGGCGTGGTTTCCACCCTGACAGTCGCGCCAATTGGCGCGGGTTGCCAGTTCATCACTCGCGCCATCCCTTGTTTGGCATGGATTACAGCCAGATAGTCGTGCCATCTCCTCTAGGTGCTAGGGTTTACCCTTGTTCGGAAGTTTTTTTTGGTCAGTACTTTGCTTCTAGGTTTGTTTTAGATTCTACTTGAAGTGGTGAGTCTGGTCTTGGTTGGGAGAAATTCCTTGTTTTTTCATTTTCGGTACTGGCGCTTGTTGTCGCTACAACCCGTGCTAACTGGGTATTGGCGTTAGTTGTTAGTGCGCAAGTCGCGCTTAGTCGGGCGCTTAGTTGTCAATGACAAAATCAAAGCAATTTCTGTGGTGCGAAAATTGGAGACTTTTCCTTTAAATCCCTTCACCACGTGTCTACTCCTTCCAAAGATTTTCTCTATATGAGCATAGATTACATTGCTCATTTTTTGAAATGTCTTCTTCCCATGATTGTTTGATGTAAAAGGGAATGAATGCCTTGTTTTGATCTCTTGCTTTGGAAGTCCTCTTTGTGTTTGACCTCATATGTCTTGTCGCCTTTTGAGGGATTTCGTGACAAAGTGTTTGAAATGACGATTGCATTCTTAGTGTTTGTTTACATCTCTTTGGCATTCATCCTTCATTAAGGAGATTTGCATTTATTTAGTTTTCATCTCAAAGTTTTCTTTTCGTTAAAATGCATTATATCACATTGCATTGAAAAGTATTTTTGAGATTTATCATTGAACTTAGATCACATTGTTTAATGATTGACAACTAAAAATCGCTTTGAGTGCATTCTCTTTCATTGAAAGCATGCATTAAGTAGCTTATCATTTCATCGAAAAATGCATTGAGTGCATTCTTATTATTTGAAAAGGAAAAAGGAAATTGTGCCTAGATTACAATTACATAGTTTTCAAAAAAAAGAGAGGATTTTGCATAGATCGCATTGCATTGTTTGCATCGCTGAATGTTTGAAATTACTTTTGGATAGTGAAAGTCATCTAGTTTGGAAAATATTTCTTTTGTAGTGTTGTTTTATGTCGCATCATTGTTTGAAGCTCTTCCCTTAACTAGATAGCATTCATCGAATTGAAAAGATTTATTTTCTCACATAGCTGCATACAGGAGATTTTCAGATGACATTCGGTAGGGCTTGAAACCAAGACATAATTGAAGATCAGCCTTAAAATTCATTGAATTAACCTAAGGAAGCATTGAAACATTAATAAAATATTTAGAGGTCTAGGCTAGAGACGTGTTCCGACGTCGTTAAACCTAGTAGTTGTCGTTCGCCTCTTGGCTTTAGACAACACTAGTACGGACTTGTGGTCCCCGTACCATCGAGTATATAAAGGGAGACCCCACTAGGTTTCTATCCTTTATCCATAGGAAGTTGAGTCTGCCACCCTATACCCGTGATACACCGGACACAGCATTCGGGGAGATTTCCTGCACGTACATTAAGTCCTTGGTTGATTTCTCTTTCATTTTTGAAACCAAGGTGTATATTGCAGTCCATGGATATCTTGTACACCCTTTGCCTAGAATCCCTGAGTAGTCATTTCGATATTTTCTGACTCTTTAAATTTGAAAATGTCATCAAGCGCTTGTCCTTTCATGCTTGTTTCCAATCTGAAAGTGATAGAGTCACCTTTTTCCTGTTTCTCGACTCTTAAAATATGAAAAGGAAGATTTTTGTTTCAGTATCTTAAAAAATTAACTTCCCACGAAATATTCCTGGTTAAAGTTATCTTCCTTAGAATTTTGTTTTACGGTTGTTTCCAACGGCAACATTTCCTGAGTTTACCAACCAAGGAATCCCCTCCAAAGGGAATCCTGGTCCTTTTCTTGCTTTTGGGAATGTTGGTGCTCCTTATATGGCAACATTGTCCCTTCCTGGGTTAACTGTTGGGTTGCCTGTTTGGTTGTTCTCAACCTCTGTGGTCACAAATGTCCCGGCTATTGTTCAACCATCTCCACCACCTGAACAACATCATGTTGATTCCAAGGTGGACCTGTCCCCTTCTTCTCCTGTTTCTGCATCCTCCTCTTCTACTTCGCTTGGTGAAAGCCTAGATTCAAGTAACCAGGCGGCTAAGAAGAAGAAGAAGAAGAAAAATAAGAAGAATTCTGATAAGAGAGATGCTAAGGCTACAAATATTTCTTCTGAAACATCTCCTCTCGATAAACCTCCCAACCCTCCACGAAAAGTCAAGTTCCCTTGCATGTTGTGCACGGGAGACCATCTTCTTCGAGACTGCCCTGGCATTCCCAAGGTGCTCGAAGCATGGTCCAACGGTCACCCACCGTTGCCTTTGGCTTCTAGGAGTCATGTTGGGGGCACGTCTTCAACTGGTGCTGGTAAAAATCCTAAGAAGCAGGGTAATATTACCAATCCCTGTAAGTTTTGTGAAGGGAACCATGCCCTTCACCTTTTTCCATACATGGATGAAGCCAAGAGAGTTTTGGACAACTTAACCGATTCTACACCATGCCGTACAACTGGTTATAATCGGCTTTCTTTGAGTCCTCCACTTGCTGATCTTACGATTGGTCAAGAATCATCCTTGGTCGATCCCACTCCCTCGGAAATTCAAATTCAGGAATCCATCCCTGACCAACCATTGGTCATGGGATCAGTTGAACTGGTCCCGTCTACGGTGCACCAGGTCTTTTCCATGGAGAGTGGACCTCACATCCCTCAGGTCCTTTTGGTTTCATCAGATTCTTCAGACGTGGAGAAATATTCTCTTGTCCCTACACCTCAAGAAGTGGCTCCTCCGCCTCCCGTGATGGAGGTGTTAGAGGATACTATTCCCAAATCCGTGATGGAAGTCGTAGAGGATGCTCCTTCTTCTTCTCGTAACACTAGGGGAAGACCATCCTTGTCTCGATGGTGCCTCTAGTATTTTAGTCACTTCCTCCTTTCGATTGGAGTCGATTTGCAGGATACCGCCTTCCGTCTTATGTGCCTTTCGAGATCACAGTACAGGCTTTTGGTCTGGTCATACCTAGCACCATTATAGACGAGGGCTCCTCTGTTAGTGTTCTATCCTTGACTACTTGGCAAGCTTTTGGCTCGCCGCCACTTGCGCCTGTTACACAAAATCTATTGGCATTTAACAGAAGAACGAGTCAACCGTTAGGGATCCTTCCAAGGTTACCTGTTACTTTGGGAGGTAAAACTGTCCATATGGACGTGATGGTCGTTCCAGGCCCCTTGGATTTTAATCTCCTCTTGGGGCGCGATTACACCTATGATATGGGAGCGCTTGTCTCCTCCCTTTTTCGTGTGGTCTATTTTCCACATGAAGGACAGATCGTGACCATTGATCAACTTTCGTTCTTTGGTCCTGATGTGGCAACTGGCCCACCATCATCCCTTCCTGGTTTTTATCCACCCGTTGTATCTGCCCCACCGCAGGTCAACTATGTGGCTACCTACCCCGTGCCTGTACTTAGTGATGATGCTATCGTACATAGTGTGCTGGGGGCATTGGGTCCTGATTTCCAGAATGTTTTCCTTCCATCGGGAGTGGAAATCTTGGAAGCGATGACTTCTTGTTCATTATGACAAGGTCGTTGGAGCAGAGTTCCTTGTCTTGTGTCAAGCTCCTTAAAAAATGAAACAAGGTCGTCGGAGCAGAGTTCCTTTTCTTGTTTCAAGCTCCTTAAAAAATGAAACAAGGTTGTCAGATCAGAGTTCCTTGTCTTGTGTCAAGCTCCTTAAAAAATGAAACAAGGTTGTCGGAGCAGAGTTGCTTGTCTTGTGTCAAGCTCCTTAAAAAATGAAACAAGGTTGTCGGAGCAGAGTTCCTTGTCTTGTGTCAAGCTCCTTAAAAAATGAAACAAGGGTGTCCGAGGATAGTTCTTTTAATGTGTCAACCTCGTTAAAATAATGAACCAC
This sequence comes from Pinus albicaulis, assembly GCA_034641835.2. Lineage (NCBI taxonomy): Eukaryota > Viridiplantae > Streptophyta > Pinopsida > Pinales > Pinaceae > Pinus > Pinus albicaulis. The sequence continues at coordinate 347,124,261 of CM076576.1, forward strand.
GTTCTTGTTCAATTCGAGTCTTTGATTAGATCTCGTAAAATCCCAGTCGAGTCTTTCTTAGATCTCATAACTTGAACCTTCACTCCATCTGCCTTTCATATGGACTAAAGCTTGGGGGGCATGTACTTCGAATTAAGTCACCATGCTGGGGGCATGCTTACTTTTTCAAGCATAGTTTTTTTTCGTTTCAAGCTTGTGTAAAAATGAAACCGGTTTCAAGCATAGTTTATCTTTGTTTCAAGCTTGTGTAAAAATGAACCCAACTTCAAGCAGAGTTTCTTGATTTCAAGCTTGTGTAAAAATGAAACCATTCCCATTTTACCTCTTGTGATCGCCTTTTTATCAGCCTGTTTTTTCTATATGAGCCTTGGTTCTCTCATTCCATCGTCACTATCTGCTTGGCCGATCATATGCCTTCACTTGGTTGTTTTACCCATTCCCGAGGGAACACCTGCGATGAGTGGTCTTGTTAGCCACCTCTTGACCTTTAGCCAGCCTCTTGACCTTTATTTTGTTCTGAGCAGTTCCACCATTACCAGAACCAGTTGCTACCCTTTATACCACTCGTTCCTCTAGGAGGAGTCAACTTTAAGCTCTTTTCTGACTCTTGAAAATTGAAAAGATTTCCGAGTCGCTTGTCGTTTTGATCTCGTTAAAGTGGATACGAAACGACATCTACCCAGTATACGTTTACCCCATTTTCGGGTTGGGATAGATTATTTACGAAAAAGGAATACCCTAGCCTATTGCGACTAGGAGGTTTTCTTAGATATTGTTTTCTACCTTTTTCAGATATGAGGAACTATTTACTAAAAGGGACCTTGAGTTGATTTCTTCCATTGCCTTTTCAAACTCGTAAACATGAAAAGAAGCCTAGTTCCACCTTTGTCGTACTCATTAAACCCTGATGACATCGGATTCAGTCGAAATGACGTTCTCCGATTTCCTCCTTCCTAGGGCTCGTTAAATGTACTAGGATGGATTCGCCCGAAGGGCGGACTTACATTACAAGCATATGTTATCCCCTTCAAGCTTGTTATCAAAAATAATTGGGGTACTCGCCAGAAATGGTGGGGGAAAATGGAACCAAAATCATTGTCGTGTCGGCAGTATGTCGCTCTTGAACATGGCACTTGTCTGCATTCGTGTTGGGTTGGGGACATCTCATCTCGTTTTTCACTTGCCTCCGTGGGTTTGGGTAATCCCTTTAACCTCTCATTCTCTTTGCCTCTGGCTATCATGACTCTTCCGATCTATCGATGTCAACATCTCCAACCATCAATAAGATGTTTTTATATGTTCAAGAGAAGTTGACCTCTGCAAGTACCAACCTTCCTCTGATTCTCATCTGATCCTGATTCACAAAAACATTATGTTCCTCTGTCTCGTGTCGATGATGTGGGAAACACTATGGCCCACCTTCGATCAAGGTCACTTCCTGTCGACTTCAACTCATTATCCAGGAAGCTGATCTAGAGACTCCCTTCTGGTACCTTGGAGCCTGCATGCCTCAATGGCAGGTGCTTCGCATTCGATGTGAGGTTTCCATCATAGGCCTCTGATCGATTGATTCTACGGGTGTTTGATGCCATCTCATTGATTCACATGCCGTAGATTGTCCCTGTGGTACCTTAAGGGCCATTGTCATTATTGGTGGTACCTCTCGCGTTTATTAACAACTTTCATCATTGGCTGGTAATCAGACGATGTTCTTGCATGTTCGACTTCAGCTCACTTATTCGCATGCTTGAACTTGTATTTTGTTCGGGTCGAGATGGAGCGCAAGACCCTGGATTGTGTCTGTTGTAATCTAGGTTGCATTTTGTGGATTATTATGATTATTTACATGACTCACTTACTGGATGGCTGCGACCATATCTGAGTCTATTTATCGATCCTCACTGGATGGCTGCGTCCATGCCTTGGATCTGGATTATTGTATACTCTGTCATGGATGGCTGTGCCCATACCACATATATATCATGTATTTGAGACATCAGTTGTACTTCTTCACGCAGTTTTTCCGACGACGGAGTTTTCAGTTGGACATGTTCTCGTAAATAATTTCACCCCTCTCTCTCTTTCGGGCCTCATGCTTTAGGGGGCATCTGTTACACAGTAATTTTTCACCGTCCTTGCCATTCCCCATCCCGCACATTGGAGGGCTCATTCCGGGACCTGTGGGTAGAGGCAAGACTTGAAAACACTTTCATGACATCCCTCTGAACATGAGATTTCATTGCCCTGAAGACATCTCCTTGCAAAAAACCCTAAAAACACCTCTTTTTACATTGGCACGGGCAGCCAGTTCAGTACCTGCACCAATGGGGGAAATCCTTCAAAGAGGGCACGCCAATTGGCGCTCTATCCCAGAGTCGCACTCGCGCCAGCCACTTTAAGCACTGTTTTTTAAAAATAAATGGCGGAAGTTTCGTCCTAACAAATTCCTGGACTGCTATCTATCTTGAGTTGGGAGGTTTGGTTACGGATTTCCATAGAGAGGAAGTGGTTTTCCACCTCTCATGGAAGCTTCCTTGATGATAGGGCCAATCCCATGATTATAGGGATCCCAACTCCCCTTCCTCCATCTATAAAAGCTTGCCCATCTCCATTACAATCTAGTCTTCAAGTTCCCAAATTCCCAAGAGCCTTATGCTGCAAGAGCCTTGATTATTACCCTAAGGAAAAATTCAAGCAAGGAGACTATTGTCAAGATTCGGAGAGAGAGGTTTGTCCCATCCTTGACAGGATTTTCAAGACATGTTCTATTGGTGACCCTCCGAAGGAGAATTCAGCGTCAGAACTTGGTTGTAATTTTCCTTTGATTGATTAATAATAAACGACTATTGGTTATGGTTCCACTCTTGTTGTTGTTTATAATGATGATTTATGTCCTTTCTGATAGACATATAGTTGCATCTACTAGATTTTACGCTTGCGTTTTTTTTGTTTCTCGCGTGTGCAGGTGTCCTATCACGGAGATCGTGGGGATCGTGATCTGCCAAAGCTAAGGAACGGGGGTGCTACCTCTTCTACAAGCAACAACGTTGGATTCCAGGTAAGCCTTCATCGCTAGTTGGTTTATTCGCAATTATGAACCTACACTATAGCATGAACGATTGTTGCTAGACCCGGTCTGGGCTAGTAGGGATCGCCTCTATCCGCAGAGGGGATTTACCTCCACAACAAATCTATACTAGAGAGGCTTCTCCATATACTCATGTATATTCATGACATGAAAGTAAAATACCTTGACATTCTCATTTTAACAGCACATAATGCATATGTGCTAGTTATAAGTCATCGCATTAACTAATGTTTCCCTCACATAGGCACACATTCTTGCAAGACAATAGCTACATCTCCCAAGATTTTATTTAAAAGAAACTGATACATCAGTTATGATATCCGTGCATGCAATTTACATAATTTTAATCAAAATAACTATCCCTTAAGTTATTACCTTTGGTGAATGGAAAGACATTTAACATAACAAATGTTGCTCCCATGCATACAAATGCATATAGATTCCAAAATATTCTTCTCGAAGGAATGCTTAACACAACGGAGCACATAGCTTCCAAAAGAGTCTTCCCAAAGGAATTCTTAACACAATCAAGTTTTCAAACATACTTTTCCTTTTCGAAGGAATTTTAGCATAATAAGGCATGCAAAACATGTTTCCTTTTTCATAAAACCTAGCTAATGAAACATACAAATACATTTATTATTTTCCAAATTTTATACAAACGTTACGCACTTATATATTCCAAGGCAACCAACACATTAATATGGGATTTATGAATGTAATCCATCTTCTTTTCCAAAGAATATTTCCCAATGTAGGCTAACTAAACATGCTATCTTTTCCCACATACAACTCTATATTCTTTCCAATGAAAGATAATACAAATCTTGCATGCATATACATGATCTTATTCCAAAATAAATCTAACATAATGGTTATGATAGCATAAAGTACTCACATATAATTCTTCCTAAAGAACATTATAACTTCATATTTCATCTATCCATGCAAAGAACATTTCTCTATAACACAATGATGGTTATTTTCAAATGCAAGAGCTTGTCATAATAGCTCTTATTTAATTTTTGCACAACATATTGCCTTCTTTAGAATTCTACCATCATTTATTTATTACTTTCATGTAATCAAATACTTACTTCTTCTTCATAAAGAAGAAAATATAAGCTAGTTTCTTTGTCTTTCTACATGTAGTTCCTCGTGCTTCCTTTTTAAGAAATTATCGTAGATAACCTTCTTTTATGCAAAAAACTAGGAAACAATAAGAAGGTTAACTTAACCTTTTATACACCTAAGTCAGGAACTATCCATTCAATATTTTCAAGAGGTTAAACCTTTTTTTAAAAAGTGCCATAATTAACCCTTATTTTGTGCATAAGCACTAGGAAGGCCCTTTTTTAAAATAATAACAAAGTTAATCCTTTTATGAAGTAAAACATGAAATTATGTCAAAATGTCCAGTATAAAACAAAAAATAAGGCCTTTTTTTTAAATAATAACAAAGTTAATTGTTTTATGTAGTAAAACATGCAATTAAGTCAAACCGTCTAGTATAAAACACAAAATAACTTGTTTTTTACCCACCAGAACATGTAACTTTTGCAAACTCTTGAAAATAACACAATGGACTGACCTTTCATGCACAAGATAAAGACATTATTTCCAAAGAAGATTCTATTACTTATGTTATCTATGTGTATAATTTTTATGAAATATCTTCTCATATATTTATTTCATCTTCATATGAGAATAAATTGGAAAATAAGTCAGGTAAATAATCAATGGTTAATTTGTTTCAGTCACATCCCAATAAACTAATGAAATACCCTTTTCTTTCGTATATATAACTCATCCTAAAAAATTGAGCAAAATAATTATTACTCTTTACTATTTTCCCATAATCCGAGGAAAATATATATGATATATTTTATATATATATGCACTTCTTTCCAAGAAAATGGATTCATTAATAACCATGCAAATCTATACATTTTTTCTTAACGTAAAACGTAATGGACTTTCTTACCTCTGAAGAATTCTCTTAATAAGAACATAATCCTACATAGCAACTCCCATGGCTATCATTGTTGTATCAACAAAGGTGGCCGCGATGTGGGATCGACAACTCTCACGACTGTCATAGTTGTATCAACAAAGGTGGCCACGATGTGAGATCGATGCCTCGAGAGCATCAACGCACACTATTTTCCTCTAATGCACACGCTCATCTTTTTCTTTCAAACCCACTAGTCTCCCTTCCATTTTAACACTCCCCTCCATCACAGTGAGTGCAGAAAATAATAGTATATATTTTGTGATGGAATACGTGTAACCATTTTCTTGAAAGAGATGATAGGTTAGTTTCTAACTAAATCATAAACCTAACAAACTCATGAATTAGTTTCTTGAAAACCAATCGATTCATAATTCAAGGTAATTACGTGATAATTAAAATGGTTCCGTAAAAACTGTGAATGCCAACGATTTTACAGGGGTGTTACATACTCCCCCCCTAAGTGAACACCGTCCTCGGTGTGCTTCTCTCACTGAAACTTAAACTTATACTCATGATATAATGATATAAGCAACCCAAAGGGGGTCCTTCCCCTTCAAATGAAATACTTTTTTTTCCTTAAATGCCATTAATTGAATCAATAACGTTTTTATCCATATTCATAAGCATGTAGAGCTCAAAGAATATTCCATTTCCATTTCTAAATACTTATCCCTTATTCAGTTCATAAAGATATAGAAAAATCTTCATACCAACTTACCATTACTTACCAATTCCTCTTGGAAGTAATGATGGCTTTTACACAAACTCTCTGAGAATGGTTGAAAAACCCATTAACACTCCATGGAAAGAGCCTGTAATGTATGACTAACAAATTCAATCACATTAGTCACATAGTTTAAATCTAATGAAATACTTGCAATTATCAAACATTCATGCAATATCAAGAGATGTTTTAATCAGAGTACTTCCACAAGTACTCAGATAGCACCAACCCTCTAAGTAATGCATCACGTGCACACTGCCTTAGATCCTGCTAAAGACATCCACATAGTACTTCAAAAGTACTCAGAGAGCACCTTGCTCTCAATGGTCAATCAATACACCATGGGCATATCCTAGCCTCTGCTAAAACATTCAAACAAATTATTAATAAAATAGATGAACTTATACATTCAGTAATTCATTTTTCGAGTGCTAAGCTCCTTTCCTCTCAATATATACATAGGATATTTACATAATCATATAAAAAATCATTTTAATATAGCACATAACTTATTACTTAACTTGTTCCGCTATGAGAACTAAAATCACAAACAAAATTCTCCTCCCAACCCATGGGAGTTGGTTTCCAAAACCAAATCGAGTCATTTTCACATCGAGACAGTCATTTGACAAAAGACCATTCGAGGTCCAGTATGGATTCCTCTTGGCAACATCATGCCTATTCCTCTAACAATGTCCCGTCTATGAGGAATTTTGGGCCACCTCCAACAGGCTCCAAAATCAATAGAGTTGCCTCAGGTTTTTCCCCTTCACCATCTTGGCCAACTCTCTTCCCTACTGAGATCATATATCTCTAGGGAGAGGGAATCCGGGCAAGTAAGTACCATCAACCCCTGCGGGCAGGCAACCAACATCAACCCAAGGCCTTCTAGCCTTTTCACAATTGTTCACAACTATGTGACATGTTAAAATTCTCTTTTAGCATTGTTTCCCATACGAAATTACATAATGAAGTATGTACACATTATACAAAAGGAAAATTTATGTACATCATACATCATACCTGCCCTTAACATGGGTCCAAAGATATCTAGATTAACAAGAAACATGACTAACATAAAAATGACTAATATAAATGTGTTGTACATTAGTATATCCCAAATAATAAAATTATGCACATTATAACATGATACTTTAACATTTACTGTTGCAATTTGCATTGCAATGTTTGTGATGTTTTACTTTCACAGGTTTCTGTTTCCATTAAACTACCCATGCTTACTATAAACAATAATGCTAATCGTAAATATGCTTTTCTTAAGCACGTATTATCTTATGCAATCATTTTAATTTCATGCATACAATGTTGTCATGCTTACAAGTATATATAAATATTCATTAATGCGTATGTGTCAATAAAGATTACGGTATGAGTGCAAACATTTCCAATTCCCATAATGTTCTGTTGCCAACAGACTGACACATGAAGTAATTACCACAATCACTTGCTCACAACTTTCAAATAGATTTAGTCAAAATTGATTCGTGCATATAACTTTCATTAGTTATTCATTCATAACTAATCAATACTATTAATAATCTTAATTCATCCCTGACATGACTCAATTCAAAAACTAGTCATTCAATGCTACTAATAGTCTTAATGCACCCATGACGACTCATTAAAAACGAGTCAGTCAACTAGTCATTATAGTCAAGTTTCACTACTTGACCCATTAAATATTTTTTAACATCTAAAAGGCTTCATTCAATTTGATTTTAAAACACTCTATCATCTTATATAAGGACTTTCATCACATTTTTCATTCATGCATTAGTTTCACACACCATCACTATACACATTCATATTTTTCAAGTAGTGCATGGTAACTTTAGTTATGTTCCCTAAATGTATGAGTAATATGTCATATAACCACTGTTAATAAACGGCTCTCACTTTCACTAGTGAGTACTCAGGTTTTTCATAAGTACAATAAAGGTTTTATTGTCTTTCATCCTCAACAAGATTCCAATGTTATGAAAACCATTTTGCAACAACATTTATTACTCATTACTCTCTAATGTAGTTATAGACATGAATCACACATCTCATGTCAAGAGTAGACTACTGCATATATCATTCAATATGTAGATTGCTAGAATCATATATCAATCAACATGAATATTTCTAGAATCATAACTTAACTGATGTCCATCAGTAACATACCTCAATTTCTTTTCACTTAAAAAATCCCAAAAGCGCCAGTGCTGCAACCTTTTGCTCTGATACCACTTGTAACATACACCGATAACTTCACATGGAAATGCCAGGATTAAAAAAAAATATACAAGTTACCCACGGGTAACTATCCAAATACCTATTAAATTATCCCTTACTCATCATTACATAGAATGTTCACCAGTTCGTAGTGTAACCTTAGAATAAGAATAGTATGTTTCTTAACCATTAAAAACCTCAATTGTAGTACATTAACATAAAACTGTATGATGTAACCTTCCATTCATTTCAGTACTCATGTATTCATCACATACTTGACATTATGAACATCACAAGAAAGGAATCGACATCATCAATTGGACATAATAATCAATCACATCATTGAACACTAATATACCCTAGAAACCTCGTAGGGTGAAAATAAAAAAACATTTAATTTTATTATTAAACGCTTGTGAGGGTGTTCAACCCTCACTCAATGGCTTATAAGGGAGACCATCCCTTAACCATCGTTATAAATCTTACAAGGAAATATACAAATATCTAGCTTAAAGCCATTACAATAAATATGATAGCATTTACCCACTAATATTCATATCCTCATATCTTGGTGGCATGGATGTCCTACAATGGACCATCGTACATTGGATAATCCTACTTCTCGCATTCATCTGCATGAACCATAATAATTTACCTGCCACTTAGTTAAGCATAATATTTCCTGTGTACATGTCACCATCAATCCCTGCTAATGATGCTTCAACATACATTGATGTCAAGATTCATAAAGTATTAATCAACCATTTCATAAATCTATACTAGAGAGGCTTCTCCATCTACTCATGTATATTCATGACATGAAAGTAAAAAACCTTGACATTCTTCCTTTAACCTCACATATTGCATATGTGCTAGTTATAAGTCATTGCATTAACTAATGTTTCCCTCGCATAGGCACACATTCCTGCAAGACAATGGCTACATCTCCCAAGATTTTATTTAAAAGAAACTGATACATTAGTTATGATATTTTTTCATTCGATTTATATAATTTTAATCAAAATAACTAACCCTTAAGCTATTACCTTTGGTGCATGGAAAGAAAGTTAACATAACAAATGTTGCTACCATGCATGAAAATGCATATAGATTTCAAAAGAGTCTTCCCAAAGGAATTCTTAACAAAATGGAGCACATAGCTTCCAAAAGACTCTTCCCAAAGGAATTCTTAACACTATCAAGTGTTCAAACACACTTTTCCTTTTCGAGGGAATTTTAGCATAACAAGGCATGCAAAACATGTTCCCTTTTTCATAAAACCTAGCTAATGAAACATACAAATACTTGTATTCTTTTTCAAATATTATACAAACATTACCCACTTATATATTTCAAGGAAACCAACACATTAATATGGCTTTTATGCATGTAATCCATCTTCTTTTCCAAAGAATATTTCCCAATGTAGGCTAACTAAATATGCTACCTTTTCCCACATAGAACTATATATTCTTTCCAATCAAAGATAACACAAATCTTGCATGCATATACATGATCTTATTCCAAAATAAATCTAACATAATGGTTATGATAGCATAAAGTACTCACATATAATTCTTCCTAAAGAACATTATAACTTCATATTTCTGTTAGATGATCCAAATGTGTTAATGTAAAGTTAGGATAAAATATTTATTAAATTATAATATTTAATAAATATTAGAGATACTTAGAAATATAATTTTGTTAGTAATGATAGGACTCTAGAATAGAGTCATTTCTTAGACTCTAAAATAGGAATAAATTTAGTAGAGTGGTTAGAATGTCATTTATTGTAAATGGACACTTGTTATTTTTTCAAGTGATCCATAACTAAATTAAGTTAGGACATATTTCTTATAAATAGGTTAGTCTCCTATTTTGCAAGTTAGTAGAAGTTTAAATTTGTAAACTCTACATCTTTTTATGTAATTTCTTTTCCATTATTAATAAAATTACGTGTCTGAGGACACTTCTACCATTAATGTTGTATTGGAGCCACTGGTAATGCAAATGACGTGAAGGTGAAGATTTCAGCTTTGCAGACTCTTGGAAAATTTTGCTAAAGGATGAATTAGTATGAAATCTTGTCAATGCTTTAAGGAAAATAAATTTATTGGTTATAATCTGAAAATCAATTTTTTATTTAAGATTCATTTTTTTTTTTAAATTCAATTTTTTGCGAGCTTCTTGTCGAGATCTTCCTACAATTTTTCTTCCCATTGAATTTCTTGTTCATAAAAAGAGCCCCTAGCCACTCGTAGAGATTTCCAGGCGGATCGAAGTCCAATCTCAAACTTGTTAAACGTTACTATTAGCATGGAGGCTAACTAACACAGAAACCACGAGGTGAACCATCATAGCGCCACTCCAAAGGATACAAAGTGAGCTTTCATGCTCGTTGAATATTGTCAATAGCGTGAATTAAAACAGATCTGCATGTGCATGTGACACTCAGCCATCAAATTACCTAAGAATTGAGACATACAGAAGCTGAGAGGCTAATAAGGATTGTAGATTTGACAACATACAAAGCTGTGGTATTTTCAAGGAAGGTGGAGTTAATTCGCGTAATAGAAAAGGAAATATGGAGAAATCAGAACAATGGAGTCGCATTTCCTCTTGATGCAGAGTTTAAAACCAAGATCCATTCACCAAACAAAGGTATGAATGAAATCTGTAAGGTTTTGAAGCAGGGTAAGGCCGTGGTATTCACAGAGAAAAGCCGTGAGTTTAAAACGTTAAGGTATGGGCAGCATTTGTAAAAAAAACGCTATGTTTGTAATGTTATGTTGGTAAATAGCCATTTGTCTAAAGAAATACAGTTTCCTTCATTTAAACATAGCATTTGACTACCATCCATATTGTATGGTTTGTGAGATTAGCATTTAGATCCCACCCATATCTATTGTAGTCTCCGCGTTGATTTTTTAGCACTGAATTGTGAGTTAAGGGTTTCACGTTTATTGAATGGATATGTGAAACTGTATGAACCAGTGTAGGGGACATAGCTCTATTTCTATGGATAGGCCATTACTTTGTTCTAGATTAATAAGCATTGTGGGGACTAAAATAAATGTAATTGATAAAATATTGAAGAACTTTTAGAGTTTCCAGCTAGTAGAAAATCAATTCCATTTTTATGAAGGACATAAGCTCACTCTTAAAGATTGATTTGGGAAAGATAAGAAGTGAAATTTTTTTTGTAAATGGAGTTATAAGGGAGAAAATTATATTTTTTCTTTGGAGCAATATGCTGAAGTAAAACTTTATTTTTGGAGGAATAAGAAGAATTTTTTTTTTACTTTGGAGTAATAAGAATTTTTTAATTCTTGGAGTAATGAGGAGATTCTATTTGTAATTTTTTTTATGGTGTGACAAGAGTGATATTGTAACTCAAAGTACTCTTTTACTTTGAGGGGGGGTAGAATTTTTTTTTAAGAAGAAATTTGTAAAGGCATTGTCAAATTTTGCAAAGATCTCATTGTAAACACTCAACGAGAAATTGACTAGATCCAAGTGCAAATCTCGGTCGTTTTTCTCCTTTTTTCAAAGACTATACGAGGGTCAAGGCATGTGTTGTTTTTGCGTGGCGTGTTTCATGTGACGAGTTGCTCAATTTTTTGTGCTTGATTATTTTGGTGCGCTGCTTCAACACTACAATGTCAAAGTTAATTAATCTATTCTCTGAATATGATAAGCTAGAAGGAGTGAAATCTTATAAGACATGGAAAAGTCTAATTGAAAGCAATCTCATATATAATAAATTGTGGCATGAAATTTGTGATGGGAACATTAAGCCAAATAAACCAACAGACGCAGCTTCACTTGCAAAATGGGAAGTAAAAGATAGCAAAGCATTAGCTCTTATAAAAGCTACAGTTAATAATGAAATGTACATACAAATTGAAAATTCCTCAAATGCATGGACTGCTTTACGTACATTCAAAGATCTCTTTGATACACAACCTGAGTCAAAGAAGGTTGATCTTCAATTCAAATTGCTTCAACGAAAATTAAATGAAGGTGGTGATGTCCTTGAGTATATTTCACGACTTAAAAATATCAAGCAATAAATAATAAATGTTGGTTTTCAAGCTGTTTATGAAAGCTTATTGACCACGATTCTAATTACTATATTGCCATCATCATATACACATTTTTTTGAAACTTTGCAAGTTACTGGAAAGTTAGAGAAGATAAAGTTTGATGAATTGAGTGATATGTTAGCTCAACATGATAAAACCTTTGGGAAGAAGAAACAGATTGGAGAAGATCTCTTCTTCACCGAAGCCAGCTCAAGTACCTCCTCGGATGATAGTTCAAGAAACCGAGGAAGAGGAAATTTCAATCAAAATCAAGCAGCCCAAGGTCGTGGTCGCAGTCAAAGCAAAGGAAACAATTTCAACAGAGGCTACAATTTAGGAAGGAGCAATTTTCAAGGAAGAGGCAAAAATCAAAAAATAAGATATCATCAAGGCAGAGGAAAAACTCAAAACAGAAGCCAAAGCAAAGGTCGAGGACAGTATCAAGGCAGAGGGCAGTCTCAAGGCAAAGGCAGCGATTTTAGTCAAAATTTTTGCAGGAGATGTAACAAAGTTGGCCATTATGCGAGAAATTGTAGAACTTCTATTGAGAAAATTCCCAAGTCTCATCCAAACTCTGCACAATTTTCAAATGATGAATATGATCCTGATGGTTCTGAATATGTTTTCACCAACATAGAAGAAATAGCTTTATATTTTTCAAGCTTTCTCAGAATTGATTATGAAGATGCATGGATTCTGGATATAGGCGCAACTCAACACATGACATTTCGACGTGACTTCTTTGGGAGTTTCAAAGAATGTCATCTAAATTCAATCTATCTTGCTGATAAAACAAAACATACTCCTTCAGGAAAAGGTGTAGTTAAATTTCTTTTACTAGGCATCGGAGAAAGAATGATTTCAAATGTATGGTATGTCCCAACATTCAAGAAAAATTTTCAATCTTTAGTCATGATTCACCAAGCAGGACATATGGTAATTATGGAAGATGGCTTAGTTAAAATCAACTCAGTCAAACAAAACATGAAAATAGTGATGACAAGTTATGAATATGGAAAACTATTAAGGATGAAAGGGATAGTTATTCCAAGAAATTATGACTTTGCAAGAGCAACAAGTACATATATTTCACCGATCAGATTGTGGCATGTAAGATATGGCCATCTCAACTTTGAAAGTCTCTCTCAGTTACAAAAACAGGGAATTGTTAAAGTACTTCCAACCTTCAAAAGGGAAAATGCAAAGTGTGAATCTTGCATTTTTGGAAAACAACATCGAGAGACTTTTCCTACAAGTTCATGGCGCGAAAACAGGCATTTGAAATTGGTTCACAGTGATATTTGTGGACCCTTCCCAAATTCGCTTGGAAGTTGAAAATATTTCTTACTCTTTGTTGATGATTTTAGGAGGATGACTTGGGTATATTTCTTGAAGAAAAAGTCAGAAGCATTTGAAAAGTTCAAAACTTTTTGTCAGCTTATTGAAAATGAATTAAAGGAGAATATTGGCACTCTTAGAACTGAAAATGGCGAAGAATTCACTTCAAATTAATTCAAAATGTATTGCATGGATAATGGCATAAAAAAACATCTTACCAATGTCTACACTCTGCAAAAAAATGGAGTGGTAGAACAAATGAATTGTACTTTGTTAGGAATGGCACGATCTATGTTAACTTTCAAAATGTTAAGTCCTTTATATTGGGCCGAAGCAATTCATACCATTGTTTACTTGAGAAACAGATCTCCCACGGCTTCTTTAGATGGAATCACACATTATGAAGCATGTTTTGGCTTCAAACCTAGGGTAAAACATCTCAGAGTTTTTGGATCAGTTTGTTATGCTTTAGTTTCAAAGGAAAAAGGAACTAAGATTGATGCACTACGCTTGAAGTGCACAATGATCAGGTATTCTGATGAAAAGAAAGGGTACCGACTTTTCTCAAATGGGAAATTTATTGTAAGCAAAGATGTGATTTTTGATGAAAATGAGAGTAAGAGTGCTGAAGAAGTTGAAAGTATTCTTCAGAATTTATAAACAAAAAGTGATAAAAGAAACGGAAATCTACAAAGTCAACCAAATTCACAAAATTGGTATGAACTTAAGTTTCCTTCATCTGAAAATGATTCATCCAGTATGTCTTCTTCATCAGCACCATCTGGGTCTTCTAGCAGTTCATCCAACTCTCGTAGCAGCAGCAGTTCTTCTGAAAATGACTCTCCACTCCCAGAACCTGTGGTTGATCAACAAACATCAGTTTATATCAACCCTCTTTACAATGATGGTGATTTTTCACAATCCCAAACCAGTGAACATCAATTGCCAAAATGGGAAGTTCAACTTTTGAAAGATGTAAGGCCTAATGAACAGAATAAAACAGGAACAAGGGGATCACAAAGAAATGAAGGAGCCTTGATAGCAAATGATTTTACTGAACCTTCTACATATCGAGAGGCAGTGAAACATAAAGAATGGCAACAGGCTATGGTTGATGAATATCAGGCATTTCAAGACAACAACACTTGGAAACTTGTTGATTGTCCTCAGCATGTTAAACCTATCAGATGCAAATGGGTTTACTGCATTAAGTACAAGAAAAATGGTGATATTGATAAGTGTAAACAAAGACTTGTTGCTAAAGCTTTTGCGCAGCAGGAAGGGATAATTTATGAAGAAACGTTTGCTCCTATAGCTAAATGGAACATCATCTGACTCACACTTGCCTTAGTAGCTCAAAAAGGATGGAAAGTTCATAAAATGGATGTAAAAAGTGCTTTTCTCAATGGAGATTTAAGGAATAAGTGTACATGACACAACCACCAAGTTTTGAAATTGAAGGATAGGAACATAAAGTATGCAAACTGATAAAGGCTTTATATGGGTTAAAACAAGCTCCCTAAGCTTGGTATGCCAAAATGGATGAATACCTTCGAAAATTTGGTTTTAAACGAAGTGAATCTGATGATACCTTGTATCTACATCAAAAAGGTAAAAATTTGGTGATTTTGGTTATGTATGTAGATTATTTGATTATCATAGGCAACAATGATGATCACATTGCAAAGGTGAAAAAGGAGTTACATGCAGGTTTTAAGATGACAGATTTGGGACTACTTCATTACTATCTTGGAGTTGAAGTATTCCAACATCCACGTCATATCTTCATTTCTCAGAGTAAGCATGCAGCAAAAACTCTTCAGTGATTTGGAATGCAGGATTGCAAGACTGTTCTCACCCCTATGGAATAAAACTTGAAACTTTCAAAATTTGAAGGGGGGGGATTTTGGATAGCACTACTTATAGGCAGTTGATTGGTAGCTTGATTTATCTGCTACTTGACCGGATATTTCTTATGCCATCAGTATTCTTTCCCGCTTTATGCAGGAACCTTGAGACAGCCACTGGAATGCAGCCAAAATAGTTCTTTGTTATATCCAAGGAACAAAATATTTTGGTCTTCTTTACAAAAAGACTAAAAACTTTGTACTTGGTGGATTTTCATATGCCGACTTTGCTGGCGGTATTGATGATAGGGCATCAACTTCAGGTTGTTTAATGAACATGGGGTTAGCTATAGTTTCCTGGAGTTGCAAGAAGCAAGCTACAGTGGCCACTTCTTCAATAGAATCAGAGTACATTTCAGCATGGGAAGCAACATGTGAGATTTTTTGGTTGAGTAGAGTTTTACAGCACCTGTGAATTCCTCCAGCAGAAGCTACTTCATCATTCATCGACAATCAGTCAGCAATAAAGCTTGCCAAGAATCCATTTTTTCATTCAAATACAAAGCATGTGAACATCAAGTATCATCATACCATATCTCTCATTGTAAAGGATGTCATCAAGCCGATTTATTGTCTTTCAGAAGATCAGACCTCCGATATCTCCACCAAACCTCTTCGCAAGATCAAATTTACTAAGTTCAGAGATGAACTTGGTATATGTTGTAATGTATCTTTGGATCATAGGGGGGAATTTTAGATGATCCAAATATGTTAATTTAAATTTAGGATAAAATATTTATTAAATTAGAATATTTAATAAATATTAGAGATACTTAGAAATAGAATTTTGTTAGTAAAGATAGGACTCTATAATAGAGACATTTCTTAGACTCTAAAATAGGAATAAATTTAGTAGAGTGGTTAGAAGGTCATTTATTGTAAATGGACACTTTTTTTTTTTTCAAGTGATCCATAACTAAATTAATTTAGGACATATTTCTTATAAATAGGTTAGTCTCCTATTTTGCAAGTTAGTAGAAGTTTACGTTTGTAAAATTTGCAACTTTTTATGTAATTTCTTTTCCATTATTAATGAAATGACGTGTCTAAGGACACTTCTGCCATTAATTTCTTCTATCCATGCAAAGAACATTTCTCTATAACATAATGATGTTTATTTTCACATGCAAGAGCTTGTCATAATAGCTCTTATTTAATGTTTGCACAACATATTTCCTTATTTAGAATTCTACCATCATTTATTTATTACTTTCATGTAATCAAATACTTACTTCTTCTTCATAAAGAAGAAAATATAACCTAGTTTCTTTGTCTTTCTACACGTAGTTCCTCATGCTTCCTTTTTAAGAAATTATCGTAGATAACCTTCTTTTATGCAAAAAACTAGGAAACCATAAGAAGTTTAACTTAACCTTTTATACACCTAAGTCAAGAACTATCCATGCAATATTTTCAAGAGGTTACCTTTTTCAAAAAAGTACCATAATTAACCCTTATTTTGTGCATAAGCACTAGGAAGGCCTTTTTAAAAATAATAACAAAGTTAATACTTTTATGCAGTAAAACATAGAATTAAGTCAAACTTTCTAGTATACAACACAAAATAAGGCCTTTTTTAAAAATAATAAAAAAGTTAATCCTTTTATGCAGTAAAACATGTAATTAAGTCAAACTGTCAAGTATACAACACAAAATAACTTGTCCTTTTACCCACTAGAACATGTAGATTTTGCAAACCCTCGCAAATGAATTAACACAATGGAATTATCTTTCACACACAAGATAAAGAAATTATTTCCAAAGAAGATCCTATTACTTATGTTATCTCTGTCTATAAATTTTATGAAATATCTTCTCATATATTTATTTCATCTTGATATGAGAATAAATTGGAAAATAAGTCAGATAAATAATCAATCGTGAATTTTTTTCAGTCACATCCCAATAAACTAATGAAATAACCTTTTATTTTGTATATATAACTCGTCCTAAAAAATTGAGAAAAATAATTATTACTCTTTACTATTTTTCCATAATCCGAGAAAAATATATATGATATATTTTTTATATATATGCACTTTTTTCCAAGAAAATGGACTCATTAATAACCATGCAAATTCATACATTTTTTCTCAAGATAAAATGTAATGGACATGCTTACCTCTTAAGAACGCTCTTAATAAGAACATAATCTTGCATAGAAACTCCCACGGTTGTAATAGTTGTATCAACAAAGGTGGCTACGATGTGGGATTGAAAACTCCCACGGCTGTCATAGTTGTATCAACAAAGGTGGCCATGATGTGAGATTGATGCCTTGAGAGCATCAACGCACACTCTTTACTCTTTTCATCAATGCACACTATTTTCCTGGAATGCACATGCTCATCCTTTTCTTTTAAACCTGATGGTCTCCCTTCCATTTTCACACTCCCCTCCATCACAGTGAATGTAGAAATTAATAGTATATATTTTTTAATGGAATACGCATAACCATTTTCTTGAAAGAGATGATAGGTTAGTTTCTAACTAAATCATAACCCTAAGGAACTCATGAATTAGTTTCTTGAAAACCAATCAATTCATAATTCAGGGTAACTACATGATAATTAAAATGGTTCCGTAAAAATTGTGAATGCCAATGATTTTACACGGGTGTTACATACTCCCCCCTTTAAGAGAGCACCATCCTCGGTGTGCTTCTCTCACTGAAACTTAAACTTATACTCAGGATATAATGATATAAAAAACCCAAAGAGGGTCCTTCCCTTTCCAATGAAATACTTTCATTTCCTTAAATGCCATTAATTGAAATAATAATGTTTTTATCCATAGTCATAAGCATGTATAGCTCAAAGAATATTCCATTTCCATTTCTAACTGCTTATCACTTATTCAATTCATAAAGATATAGAAAAATCTACATACCAACTTACCATTACTTACCAATTCCTATTGGAAGTAATGATGTCTTTTACACAAACTCTCTGAGAATGGTTGAACAACACATTAACACTCCATGGAAAGAGCCTGTAATGTATGAATAAAAAATTCAATCACATTAGTCACATAGTTTCAATCAAATGAAATACTTGCAATTATCAAACATTCATGAAATATCAAGAGATGTTTTAATCAGATTACTTCCACAAGTACTCAAAGAGCACCAACCCTCTAATCAATGCATCACGTGCACATTATCTTAGCTCCTACTAAAGACATCCACACAGTACTTCAAAAGTACTCAGAGAGCACCTAGCTCTCAATGGTCAATTGATGCACCATGGGCATATCCTAGCCTCTGCTAAGACATTCAAACAAATTAGTAATAAAATAAATTAAATTATACATTCAGTAATTCATTTTCCAAGTGCTAAGCTCCTTTCCTCTTAATATCTACATAAGATATTTACATAATCATATAAAAAATCATTTTATAACTTATTACTTAACTTTTTCTGTTATGAGAACAACAATGGTAAACAAAATGCTCCTCCAAACCCATGGGAGTTGGTTTCTAAAACCAAGTCGAGTCATTTTCACATCCAGACATTCATTTAACAAAAGACCGTTTCAGGTCGAGTATGGATTCCTCTTGGCAACATCATGCCTATTCCTCTAACAGTGTCCCGTCTATGAGGAATTTTGGGCCACCTCCAACATGCTCCAAAATCAATAGAGTTACCTCAGGTTTTTCCCCTTCACTATCTTGGCCAACTCTCTTCCCTACTGAGATCATATATCTCTAGGGAGAGGGAATCCAGGCAGGTAAGTTCCATCAATCCCTCTGAGCAGGAAACCACCATCAACCTAAGGCCTTCTAGCCTTTCACAATTGTTCACAACTGTCTGGCATGATAAATTTCTCTTTTAGCATTGTTTCCCATAGTAAATTACTTAATGAACTATGTACACATTATACAAAAAGAAACTTTATGTACATCATACATCATACTTGCCCTTAACATGGGTCCAATAATATCTAGATTAACAGGAAAGATGACTAACATACACATCACTAACATACATGTGTTGTACATTATTATTTCCCAAATAACAAAATCATGCACATTATAACATGATACTTTAATACTTACTGTTGTAATTCGCATTGCAATGTTTGCGATGTTTTACTTTCACAGGTTTTCTGTTGCCATTAAGCTACCCATGCTTACTATAAGCAATAATTCTAATCGTAAATATGCATTTCTTAAGCACATATTATCTTATGAAATCATTTTAATTTCATGCATACAATTTTGTCATGCATACAAGTATATATAAATAGTCATTATCGCTTATGTGTTAATAAAGATTAGGGTATGAGTGTAAACATTTCCAATTCCCATAATGTTCTCTTACCAACAGACTGACACATGAAGTAATTACCATAACCACTTTTTCACAACTTTCCAATAGCTTTAGTCAAAATTGATTCGTGCATATAACTTTCACTAGTTAGTCATTCATAACTAATCAATACTATAAATAATCTTAATTCATCCCTGACATGACTCAATTCAAAAAATAGTTATTCAATGCTACTAATAGTCTTAATACATCGATGACCACTCATTAAAAACGAGTCAATCAACTAGTCATTATATTCAAGTTTCACTACTTGACCCATTAAGTATTTTTTAACATCTAAAAGGCTTCATTCAATTTAATTTTAAAACACTTTATCATCTTATATAAGGACTTTCCTCACATTTTGCATTCATGCATTAGCTTCACACACCATCACTATACACATTCATCTTTTTCAAGTAGTGCATGGTAACTTTAGTTATGTTCACTAAATGTTTGAGTAATATGTCATATAACCACTATTAATAAATGACTCTCACATTCACTAGTGAGTACTCAGGTTGTTCGTAAGTACAACAAAGGTTTTATCGTCTTTCGTCCTCAACAGGATTCCAATGTTATGAAAACCATTTTGCAACAACATTTATTACTCATTACTCTCTAATGTAGTTATAGACATGAACCACATAGCTCATGTCAAGAGTAGACTACTGCAAATATCATTCAATATTTAGATTGCTAGAATCATATATCAATCAACATGTATATTTCTAGAATCATAACTTAACTAATGTCCATTAGTAGCATACCTCAATTTCTTTTCGCTTAAAAAATCCCAAAGGCACCAATGGTGCAACCTTTAGCTCTGATACCACTTGTAACATACACCTATAACTTCACATGGAAATTCTAGGAGTGAAAACTTTTTATACAAGTTACCCACGAGTAATTATCCAAATAAATATTAAATAATTCCTTACTCATCATTACATAGAATGTTCACCAGTTTGTAGTGTAATCTTAGAATAAGAATAGTATGTTTCTTAACCATTAACAACCTCCATTGTAGTCCATTAACCTAAAACTGTATGATGTAACCTTCCATTCATTTCATTACTCGTGTAGTCATCACATACTTGAACTTATGAACATCACAATAAAAAAGGAATCAACATCATCAATTGGACAAAATAATCAATCACATCATTGAACACAAATATACCGCGGAAACCCCGTAGGGTGAAAACCAGCAAATGTTTAATTTTACTATTAAACACTCATGAGGGTGTTCATCCCTTACTCAATGGCTTATAAGGGAGACCATCCCTTAACCATCGTTATAAATCTTACAAGGAAATATACAAATATATAACTTAAATCCATTACAATAAATATGATATAATTTACCCACTAATCTTCATATCTTCATATCTTGGTGGCATGGATGTCCTACAATGGACCATCGTAAATTGGGTCATCCTGCAGCTCGCACTCATCTGCATGAACCATAATAATTTACCTGCCACTAAGTTAAAAATAATGTTTGCTTTGTACATGTCACCATCAATCCATGCTAATGATGCTTCAACATACATTGATTTCAAGATTAATAAAATATCAATGAACCATTTCACAAATATATACTAGAGAGGCTTCTCCATCTACTCATGTATATTCATGACATGAAAGTAAAATACCTTGACATTCTCCCTTTAACAACACATACTGCATATGTGCTAGTTATAAGTCAACCCATTAACTAATGTTTCCCTCGCATAGGCACACATTCCTGCAAGACAATAGCTACATCTCCCAAGATTTTATTTAAAAGAAATTGATACATCAGTTACGATATTCGTGCATGCAATTTACATAATTTTAATCAAAATAACTAACCCTTAAGCTATTACCTTTAGTGCATGAAAAGAAAGCTAACATAACAAATGTTGCTCCCATGCATGCAAATGCATATAGATTCCAAAAGAGTCTTCCCAAAGGAATTATTAACACAACAGAGCACATAGATTCCAAAAAAGTCTTCCCAAAGGAATTCTTAACACAATCAAGCGTTCAAACATACTTTTCCTTTTCGAGGGAATTTTAGCATAACAAGGCATGCAAAACATGTTTCCTTTTTCATAAAACCTAGCTAATGAAACATGCAAATACATGTATCATTTTCCAAATATTATACAAACATTACCCACTTATATATTCCAAGGCAACCAACACATTAATATGGGTTATATGCATGTAATCCATCTTCTTTTCCAAAGAATATTTACCAATGTAGGGTAACTAAACATGCTACCTTTTCCCACATACAAATGTATATTATTTCCAATCAAAGATAATACAAATCTTGCATGCATATACATGATCTTATTCCAAAAGAAATCTAACATAATGGTTATGATATCATAAATTACTCACATATAATTCTTCCTAAAGAACATTATAACTTCATATTTCTTCTATCCATGCAAAGAACATTTCTCTATAACACAATGATGGTTATTTTCACATGCAAGAGCTTGTCACGATAGCTCTTATTTAATGTTTGCACAACATATTTCCTTCTTTAGAATTCTACCATCATTTATTTATTGCTTTCATGTAATCAAATACTTACTTCTTCTTCATAAAGAAGCAAATATAACCTAGTTTCTTTGTCTTTCTACACATAGTTCCTCATGCTTCCTTTTTAAGAAATTATCGTAGATAACCTTCTTTTATGCGAAAAACTAGGAAACCATAAGAAGGTTAACTTAACCTTTTATACACCTAAGTCAAGAAATAGCCATTCAATATTTTCAAAAGGTTACCTTTTCAAACAAGTACCATAATTAACCCTTATTTTGTGCATAAGCACTAGGAAGGTCTTTTTTTTTTAATTATAAAAAATTTAATCCTTTTATGTAGTAAAGCATGCAATTAAGTCAAACTTTCCAGTATACAACACAAAAGAAGGCCTTTTTTTAAAATAATAACAAATTTAATCCTTTTATGTTGTAAAAAATGAAATTAAGTCAAATTGTCTAGTATACAACACAAAATAACATGTCTTTTTACCCATGAGAAGATGTAAATTTTGCAAACTCTTGCAAATGAATTAACACAATGGACTTTTGCAAACTCTTGCAAATGAATTAAAACAATGGACTTATCTTTCACGCACAAGATAAAGACATTATTTCCAAAGAAGATCTTATTACTTATTTTATCTCTGTGTATAATTTTTATGAAACATCTTCTCATATATTTATTTCATCTTGATATGAGAATAAATTGGAAAATAAGTCAGGTAAATAATCAATGGTGAATGTGTTTCAGTCACATCCCAATAAAGTAATGAAATAGCCTTTTCTTTCGTATATATAACTCATCCTAAAAAATTGACCAAAATAATTATTACTCTTAACTAT
This sequence comes from Pinus albicaulis, assembly GCA_034641835.2. Classification (NCBI taxonomy): domain Eukaryota; kingdom Viridiplantae; phylum Streptophyta; class Pinopsida; order Pinales; family Pinaceae; genus Pinus; species Pinus albicaulis. The sequence continues at coordinate 347,147,354 of CM076576.1, forward strand.
TTTCCCATAATCAGAGGAAAATATATATGATGTATTTTTTATATATATGCACTTCTTTCCAAGAAAATGGATTCATTGATAACCATGCAAATCCATACATTTTTTCTCAAGATAAAACGTAATGGACATGCTTACCTCTGAAGAATGCTCTTAATAAGAACATAATCCTGCATAGAAACTCCCACGGCTGTCATAGTTATATCAACAAAGGTGGCCGCAATGTGGGATCGAAAACTCTCACAGCTGTCATAGTTGTATCAATAAAGGTGGCCACAATGTGAGATCGACGCCTCGAGAGCATCAACACACACTCTTTACTCTTTTCATCAACACACACTATTTTCCTGGAATGCACACGCTCATCCTTTTCTTTTGAACCCTCTTACCCCTCCAATTTCACACTCCCCTCCATCACAGTGAATCCATAAAACAATAGTATATATTTTGTAATGGAATACGTGTAACCATTTTCTTGAAAGAGATGATAGGTTATTTTCTAACTAAATCATAACCCTAACAAACTCATAAATTATTTTCTTGAAAACCAAATGATTCATAATTTAGGGTAACTACATGATAATTAAAATGGTTCCGTAAAAATTGTGAATGCCAACGATTTTGTAGGGGCGTTACAAAATCTTTCTTATTTTATTATCAAAATATTATAAAAATAAATAAAGTATAAAATTTGTTAAATTTACTTTGCCACAATAAGGTAATGTTTTTGCTTTTTAAATATAAAAATAAACAAACTACGAAAAAAAATCCAAAATATATTTTTAAAGAAAATTGAGTAAAGTATTATATATATATATATATATATATATATATATATATATATATATATATATATATATATATATATATATAATTGTTGCGAAGAAAACAAAAAAAATAGTCATATGTTATGGTCTTACCCTACCAAAAAAAATGAAATTATAGAGATTAGAGTTGAAAATCTTAAAATAAAACCTAAATCCAAATCAAAAAAAAAAAATTGGTCTTTTATTGGAAATTATGTGAATCAAGTGGTCCTTAGAGCCATTTCTAGAATCCAAGACTAGGACTTTGTTGTACTTCTTTGTATCCATGAATAAAGGATTATAATAAGATGACCTTGCTTCTCTAGGGGAACTTTAATCTTGATATGTTTTACCTTTTTCCTATAAAAAGCACGGGAAATCAATGTTTTGGTATATAGCTTCAGGATATTAAAAACTCTAACTCCAATATCCTCAAAATTGTAGTATCTCTAATGCTACTAGTCCTCAAATTTAGAGCAAGCCAATAATTTATAAATTTATCTCCCCATACTCACAATATATATACTCAACCTTAACATTTTCCTCCACAACCTAAAGTTTCTTCCCCTTTATATGTGACACATAGTAGTTGAAGTTGCCGACAACCTCCATTGTTATAGATTCAACATGGGTTTGATAGAATGATGGTTTGCCTCACCATCCAAATCATGGAGGCATGAGGTTGTGGCCTAACCAGAACCTATAAACAAGTGCAAGTGCATAGAAGAAAAGGAATTTTCTAAATCTAAAAAATGTCATCTAAGACAAACGAGAACTTTAGGAAGAATAATGGAAGGAACTGAAGGAATAACAATCGAAATACTTTAGTTATGGGAGGGTGCCAAAGATATTGAACAAAATACATGTTGGACAAATTAATGGATGTGTATGATATAAATAGAATAATACCAATATCTTGATATCAATGAAGTTGTAGGGTCGGGAAGGGAACATGTCATGCTATGAATGATTTTAATGAAACCCTCACCACATGGGGCTAGTAAAAATCAACACATCTTTAATTATCAACTAGTGCGTGCTTGTAAGATTGCATCATACCTTCATAAACGTGATACGAGGAGTTAAACTATTTTAATATTATACTTATATAAAAATATATTTCCATCTGCATTTTAATATTACACGTGTATAAAAATTCATTTATGTCTTTGTTTTTATAATTTTCCTTATTAAAAATAAGATATTAATTTGTTTAAAAAAAAAAAAATCCAATTTTAATATCTCTATCCATTTTCATTTGAGATATATTTACAAACAAAAAAATTAATTATAATAACAATCAGTTTAAACAAGTCTTTTCATTTTTTTTTTAAATAAAAACTAAATTAAATACACAAAAATAAAATAAATTAATATTTTTTAAAATAAAATTTAAATTAATAAAAAATAATAAAATAACCATTACAAATATTTATTTATATGTTTTTTATTCCATTCAATCTTATTACATTACAAATTATATAACAAAATAGCGTATTACATTGAATTAACAAATTGAAAATATAAATTTGATTTTATTTCGAATATAACATTTTATATTATACTCCTAAGATGTTGGGTGATGTTGCCAAATTGTAGTGTGACATCTCATGTTTTTCAAAGATGACTAAACTCATGCATGTGTTAGCATTCCCACTTTAAACTTTGTCAAATCTTCAAGCTTTTCTTCAAATATTATTCCATTTTTTTCAAAATTGGATAAGTTTTCAAACACTGTCATCTATATCAAAATCTAAGAAATGTACATATATTTAAAATTTGAGTAAAAAATTTTAAAACCTTCTATACACCGGCTAGTTGAAGATTATGGAGTATTTGTTTCAATAGGAATCGTTCAATATCCATTTCAATAAGAATCTATGTTCATTTCAATAAGAATCTATGTTAATTACGCACTCTACGGCTACCAAAGCTCCACATCTCTTGCCCCTCTATTCCGAAGAAAACTCCAATCGATGGAAGGAGGAATATTAGAATCCGATTCGAGTGCAGTCGACGGTGAAAGAATTAATAATTAATGATTTGTTGTCTACAAGATTTGACAAATGCAGATCGGTACGGCATGTGATAAACATTACGCGTCGGGATTGCCAAACTTATTTTGCAGGGAGGCCTGCTAGAGAAATTTGATGAGCGAAATGTAGTGAAACACGATCCATGTGGACTGGATTCTGTCTCTCTAGATGATGAAGCCACTGAGTTGCAGAAAAGCAACGAACGATAAGGGAGGGGATGATGACTATACATTGGAGTTTGTTTTTAGGGTGTTGTTTAGGAAATTTTTAATTGAAATGTGTTAGAAATAATTTGTTATTATTTAAATTGTTTTTTTATTGAATACTTTCAAATAATTTAAAACATTAAATGAGTAGAATTATAATAATTTCTATAAATTTATAATAAATTTTAAACAAATTTAATGATAGGATTTATGACAATGTTTATAAATTTTTAATAAATTTTACTAAAATTTAATATATTAAAAGGTTAAAGTTTTCAAAAACACAGAGCAGTTAAATTATAATATTTCTAAGTTGTGTTTTTGGTGGGCCAATGGTTAAAAGCATGTGTTCCCCCCTAAGATGTCAGAAGTTCAAACCAAAAAAGAGTAGAGTATGTATATGATTTTCTAATTTCTAATATACTTCAAGTTGGTTAAAGGTTCATTTCAAAAAAAAAATAACAATTATAAATAAATGGAATATGTTCTAAAGTAACTAGAAGTTAAGTAATTAGATAAAATGTATTAGATACATATTATGTAAAATATTTTTATGTCAATTATGTGTATATTATATATCATTTTAAAAATTTATGTATATATCATGAAAAAATAAGTTTTATAGTTAGTTTTATTTATACTCTATTTATGATTCAAAAAATATAATTTAAACAATAAAATAACATATTGTATTAGCACTCTAATGTAGAAAAAAATTATGTATATGTCATGAAAAGAATTAATTTGTTATCATTAAAATATTTGTTACGTTGTAAAGCGTCCTTATTTGAAAACAACTTTCCTAAATTGCCACGTGTATTATTGTGCACCATTGATTTTGATGTTATACGATTCAAATAATACCTATCTTAGGATTAAATATTGTTATTATTCATCAATTACAGAGGATCTTAGCTCGATTATATGATCACAACGTGATCCTGGCTCGATTATATGATCACAGCGTGGCTTGATTATATGATCACAGCAATTATGGGCATCGGTATTTTTCTGTTCTTGTTTTGTATGGCGGGTGACTATGTTCGGCCCCATGCTTGGCCGATCATATCTACTCCTTCCACAACAGATACGGACATGGATCCTGAGTAGGTATAAATAAAATTTATTTCTGATTCTAAAACTACTTCTAATTAAATTGAATCAATTGCTTTTGCTTCTGATTCTGCCTCTAAAGTCTTTCTATCTTCTGCTATCACTCGGGCACTTGAATCAACAAAAAATTGATGGTTTAAGCCCCCGCCTCACTATGCTTTAGGGCCTTGTCCTCCTCGGCCATAATCTATTCACCGAAAGTTGCGGGAGGCTATTCTCGAGATGGGGTTCCACTTTATTGAGCTATTCGGAGGGACACCGTGATGCTACTAGGCTTGGTTGGGGTTTTTTCCGCTCATGATGGGGGTGACTGTGGCAAAGAGGCAGTTGAGCTAACAGATTCACCTTAAGCAAAGCCAGATGCAAAGGCAATATCATAAACAGTTGACCAGGATTACCCTAAAGAAAAGTCTCTAAATAAAGGGGGCAGGTACAGGAGAAGCAGAGACAGGCTAAGAAGCCCTGTTGTGGTCACGTAATGCGCTTCTAATTATCATTGTTGGACATTGTGCTTTTTCATGATTGAGATTTGGGGCCCTGCTTTTATCACTATGGTTCATCTGATGGTGTGTTTATATTCTCATCATTAATGATCCGATGTCACTGTTGTGCACTTTCATGGCCTATGTGGGTTGTAGGTGCACTTTGTATAGGTGTGGCTCAGTGGATTTCATGGCAACACTTTATTCTCACATTTCTCTGGACTGAATTACACAAGTAGTGAGGTAGGGTGTGTTTCATGATGGATGTGATGCTTGTTAATAGCGAAATTGGTATATGATGGCGTGATAGACATGAAAACATACAGGTGAAAGATAATGCCTAGGATCCTAATCATGCACCATGGTCAGGACCTCGCCCTGACAATTCCCTAATCTTTGAAGAAACCCTGAAGCCCGCTGAGGAGAAACTGAATATTATTGAAGGCTGGGGCGATGAAGGCATGGAAATTGCTAGTGGAAAGAAAGACGAATTTGAGGTAAGTTGATCGATTTCTTTGAAGGATTAATTTTTTTGGCAGTTTCTTCTGTTCTTGAATAAAATACTATTATTCATTGATGATCCATGCAGGAGAAACTGAGGAACAAAAATCTTATGATCATCAAAAAATCTATTTACAGAATATTTATGAAACAACATTAGGTGCAACACATGTGATTATTCGATACATTCATCGTTGCACAAACAAACACATAACTGATCAATTTCTGAGATGGGTATGAACAAAGAATAGTCATCACAAGTGAATTTGCTAGAAAATCAAGATGATCAACCTCTCCTGCCACTAGAGGTAGCTAATCATTCAATCTTCCCTAAATACAATACGGTTTATTCTTAATGAAAATGATGATTTTTCCCTTCTGAAAAGAAGCTTTATTCATTTTTTTGATAGGATAACTAGTATATACGGTCTGGCTCATATTCGACATATATTGTGTTAAGGTGCCAGGTATGAGGGGTATCTATTTATCTAAGGTGCCAGAGAGGTAATTATTTGGCCAATGTGTGAAGTCTGAGGGGATTGGGATATCTATTATGAGAATGTTGTTCCCGACCTATACTTAGCCTCGGGCTCAACACATTGAAACTTATCTCATTCACTCATAGGGCAGGCTACAATAGGAACGGAACCTGGTGGATGGCTTCTCAAAACACTCTGTTTCCTTAACTAGTGAACCTAACTCCCGGACAAGAATGGAGCCTGGTGGATGGGTTAACAATTTCTTGCTCTAAACAGTGAATGAACTTCCTCTAGGCTTATTTGTCTATTATTAATTGCATTAGGAAATGGAAACCTTGAACACTTCAGCCTCTATTTCTACCTTGCAACCTCCATCCTACACAGACAATGTCTTCCCAAAGGCAACAACACTTGAATATGTTGTATTTTTCCTTGGACTTTACCTTATTGCATTAGGAACTAGAGGCATCAAGCCCTGTGTGTCTTCTTTTGGGGCTTATCGGTTCGATGATACCAATCCAACAGAACGAAAGAATAAGGGTTCTTTCTTTAATTGGTTTTATTTCTCAATTAATGTTGGAGCTCCTGTTTCTAGCAACGTTATTATATGGGTCCAAGACAATGTTGGGTGGGGATGGGGGTTTTCTATCCCTACCAACTTTATGGGATTATCCATAATAAATTTCTTTTCTGGGACACTATTATATAGACTCCAAAAACCTAGACGCAATCCCCTCACACGGTTATGCCAAGTAATAGTTGTGTCATCGTGTAAATTGCAAAGGAAGTCCCTCAAGATAGTTCAATGTTGTAAGATGTGCAAGACAAGTGTTATGTTATTCAAGGAAGCCAAAAGATAGAGCATACAAATGATCTCAAGTACATCTCTTATTCTTTCTTTCTTTTTTAACTTTGACGACTCGTTTTATATGATTCTTTTATTTACCAAAAGAATTACATTGAAATGAGAAGTGTACATGAGAAAGTTTCAAGAGTGTAGAACTAAAAGTTGACATGATTGCAGTATAAGCAAAATGATAGTTATATATATCTTGATTTCTCCAATGGATGCAGTTTCCTTGAGAAAGAAGCTATAATAATAGATGATGATATTCAGGACAATGGATTTTCCAATCCTTGGAAACTATACTCTGTGACCCAAGTGGAGAAGCTGAAGATTTTGGTCCGTATGTTTCCCATATGGGTGAGTGGCAGTGTATTTTCTATTGTTTATTCTCAAATGTCAACGATGTTTATCAAACAGGGCATGACCATGGACACCAACATTGGTTCCTTTGAAATTCCTGCAACATCATTTTCTATATTTGATGTACTAAGTGTCATGATATGGGTTCCAGTTTATGATCGCATAATTGTGCCTAGTACTTGCAAGTACATTAGAAAAGAGAAGGGGTTTACTCACCTGCAACGAACGGGTATTGGGCTGGTCATTTCAATCATTTCTATGACAGCAACTGCCTTGGTTGAAATCAAGCATTTGGATTTGGCCCATGATACCGTCACGCTAGTTCCACTGACCATTTTTTGGCAAATTCCCTAGTGTTTCTTAATTGGTCCTGCAAAAGTATTTTTCCTTATAGATTATCTAGAGTTTTTCTATGATCAGTCTCTTGATGCAATGCATAGCTTGTGCACTGCTCTCTCTCTTCTTACAGTATCATTAGGAAGTTATTTGAGAAACTTAATTGTTACAATTGTTACTTCTATCACCACTAAAGCAGGAAAATAGGGATGGATACCTCACAATATCAATGAAGGCCATCTAGAATACTACTTTTGGCTTTTAGCTTTCCTTAGCTTTCTGAACTTGTTGGTATACACTGCTTGTGTACAAAGATACAATACAAAAAGGCTAACTGCAGCTAAATTCCAAACTCTATCTGATGCATTACAACAATCCATGAATCATTTCTCTCTTCCTAAATAATTCCATAATTTTATTTCACATTTTATTAACCTGTAAAATGTTTAGTTGAATGTAATACCTTTTTATGAGTGTTGCAGTGTCAGATATAGTGGTGATAGTATTAGTTTTTCATTAATATTGATTTCTCTTATGTCTTTACTATTAGGTTCTATTTCAAATTGAAATAGAAAAGGAAACTTATGATTATCAAATTGAAAGAGAAAAGGGAACTTAAGATAAGTTGGAAACATTGAAATGAATTGGAGAATGGCCTAGAGGATAGAATGATTTTGCTATTAGACGACATGTTTAGATTTTAGGAGCGATATTTGAATGTTGAGAAATGTGAGACAACACTAAATGCAAACCACACAGAGACAATATGAGAAGAGGCAGTTTGATCTCAGATATCATTTTCATTTGTGTATTCCACTTTTCTTTAGTAGACTTCTAGACGTTTATTTTGACTTCCAAGTCAAAACAGTATTAGCCTTCTCCATGCTCCACTATCTTGGATTCATTGCATCACTTACCCTTTACTCATTTTGAAATATATATGATTGTTGATCAAAATTATATTATTGTTCCAAGAACCTAATACAAATGTTAAAATTTTAATGATTTAACATGTAGTATTTAAGCTACAAAACCATATATGTATGAGTGAATTAGTAGCACAATTTTCAAAGAAATAACATAAATAGGTTAGGCGATAAATTTTTATAAAATATAACTTTCTCCAAGTAAATACGGTGTCTCTATATATACAACTAATATGTTCATCCACTTTCACTTCAACATATCTATATACTTGCACATGTGATTTCATCCACTTTCACTTCAATATATCTATATACTTGCACATGTGATTCTTTTATTAGGATAAGACTAATATGCAATTTTATCATCAAATTTTTCCAATAAAAGTTTTCTTATCATAGTACTTTTTCTCAAAAAGTTTTATCATCAAAACTTTCCAATGAAAAGTTTTACTTTCCTTTCAGAAAGTTTTATCATCAAATATTTTAAAATATAGAGCCACTACACTAGTGTGTGAATTCAAATTATTGCATTATTGTAAAGATGAAATAACACAACTTTGTTTGGCCACTGTAAATTGACATTCATTCAACATTTCATTGACTTTGGAATTGTTTGTAATACCGCATAGGCAGTAAAATTAGCATATGATATCCAATCCACATTCATTCAATATTTCATTGACTTTGGAATTGTTTGTAATACTGCAAATGATATTGAATCAACATTCATTCAATATTTCATTGACTTTGGAACTTTTTTAATACCGCACAGTAAATTTTAGCACATGATATTGAATCGACATTCATTCAATATTTCATGGAAGATGACCGCAAAAAAAGCCATGAAGTTTTTGAGGCAAGGCAAAAAAAAGGATTCCCATGATGTGACCTTTTTCATGGGTAGTACTTATACTTCCATGATCTTATTTACTATACATTAATTCTGATCAATTTTTCAATATGATCATAGTTTCAAGTTAATACTATTTATGACTAAACTTAGTGAATGTTGATATTTCATTTTAGGATCAAAGAACTGATACTTATCTAAAAATGATATTAACATATGTAGTTGCAACGAAATTATGTAATTGAATAGCCATGTACGTATCTCGCATGATTCATTTGACAGCATTTTCTCTATAGTACTATTTCATACTAGCATGATTCATGTGAGAGCATTTCCTCTATACTACTCTTTACAGTGTTTCCTTTGTAATGGTGCAATTGCTAGTTTAAACTTATATATATTTTATTTAGCATTGACAAATACAATTTAAATAATAAAAAATAACACATTGTATTTTTCACTCTAAAACATTCTACACATGAAAAAAATTGATATTCTCATATTTATATCCACATGTCAAATAAATCTGTTAATTAATACCTCCATAATTACTCTGTGCATTTATTAATGGTGGAAAATTTTCTACCCTACCCTCAATTATTTAGTTCGTCCTCGTATTACATTCATGACACCGAATGCGTGCTTAATAGCATCTACGATTAAACCCAACAGATAATTTTAGGTATTAGTCATTCCAAATAAAGCGAATTGTCTTACATTGTTTTATTGATATTTTTGGAATAAAGAAACTTGATGTCCATTTAAAAGTATTTAATTAAAAAAATTAATAAATAACTTTTGATCAAAATTTATTTAATATACTGTGTGATGGCTTCGCTTGAATTATATACAAATACATATGAATTAATTAAATTGGTCTCTTGTCCCATGGATTTCTAATATAAATCATAAAATCATTAATTGAAAGGATATAGTCACGCATTTAAGTCATTTTGGGCTGAGTAATTATAATTTTTATTGCAGTGACATAATGAAACTGCAATGTGCTTTTTATTGCAATGTGGTTACTTTATTCTAAAATTGAAGTAGATCAACTTATAAGATTTTATTTGAGCAAAAAAAATCACAATCATAAAATTGGCAATCTATCAACCTATAAAATTGGAAATTCCATTTATGAAGAATAATCACAACGATGCCATCCAATTAAATATATCAATTTACATCAACTTATGAGATTTGATTTGAGTAACAAAATTACAACGTTCCCACCCAATCACAAAAATAATCTTAATTGACAAATCACCATTTTATCTTTCACATATTAAAACAAATAGATGTAGCTATTATTTGAGCAAATCATGCCACAAACATAAATATTAGCGTTAGATCGAAGGCAGACTGCTGAGCGAATGAGAAAATCATGCCAGGAAGATAAATATTAGCATTAGATTGAAGGTAGACTACCATGCAACTTTAGGCAGGAGAAGCTATAACTAAATTATAGAACAGTAATATTATTAGGATTTGAATTCATCCTTATGATCAATGCTGATGTGATCACATTAAATTTTTAAAATATTTTTAGGTTTTCATTACATTGGAGAGAAAATTGTGGACGCTAATTATTGTAGATCTCAATCATTGTTCATCTCCCCATCATTGTTCATCAAATCAGATCCAAATACCTCAATAATTTTGTGATGCAATGACAATCAAAAGATATAAGTATTAAGATGCTTATAGATAGCTCTGCCATTCATCCATTGGATCCTATTCACTGAATTTAACAGCATTAGTTGAAACATAATGCTCGCCAATCAGAAAGGTCTCTCTCCAATTATATTCCCCCTGGGGAAATAGTTGCAGACAACCAGAACAATATTACCCTGGTCACAGGTCACCTCGGCACACCCAAGCTTAGTACTCGTTTTCCACACCACCTGCGTGTAAACTCCACATGGCTCGTCAGAAGCACAGGAATTGGTATTGTAATCGTAGAACTTCTTCTGGGCAATCCAAGCTTCAACAGCTTGGGCCGGGCTTATGCTACTCGACTCTCCCCAGAACAGATTTTCCCCATATTCTTTGGCCTCCGAATGCACCATTTCACAATGGTGTTGGTCCCGCTGAACCCTGCCATATTTGCTGGCGAAAGAAGCAACTTTCGCATCCCAGCGCAGAGGAGGAACTCCCACCAAAGCTCTCTCCTTGTTATGGGCACGTAAAAATTCTTCTGCAAGAAGACTTTCATGAGAGCTGCTCACATTGGTATTTTCTGCTGTTGCAACTGCTGACACCAAAAGAAAAAATAATACAGTGCTGATTCCATTCATTTCTGCAGCTTGAAAATGAAAAGAATCCACACAATTTAGAAAAAACCCACCAATCTACTGGCAGATTCCTATTTTTCTCTTGCTCTTAGGCTTCTGGTTCCCATTCTTATATAGGTTCTAACAAATTTTTATTGTGCAATTTGCATCTACAGCTGGTAAAATAATTACCATTATGACTTTAAGGACGCAGCTTTCTAGATCAATTTTCCCAATGCAATCGGGACTGCAATAATTAAATGTTATTAAAATTGCAGGTACAGTGACTCGAGAAGAGAGTTATGGCTTTGTAGACACAGCTTCCTAGATCAACTATTCCAATGCATTTTAATTGCAATAATTAAAGGTTACGAAGGTTGGAGGGCTTTCCAATAGTTGAAGTTGTGGACTTCAAAGCATGGGGAGAAATGACCAGCATGTGCAGGGCGGAGGTTAATTCGATAAATATTGAAATTTAGGTTGTGGGATATAGGTCTGCATATGCAAAGTACATGGGATACTTGATTCCAATGATGGAGCTGGTTAGTAGAGATGTGAAACTAAATTTTCTTAGACCTCGAACTTACTAATTTAGGGCTCAGATTTCTCGATATTGGGCTTAGCATTTTCTGCATTTTCATTAGCATGTTATGCACAGCTGAGGGTGGCTTTCTGGGTGTCTTACAACTAATTTAGGGCTGGGATCTTTCGATAGTGAGCTTAGCATTTTCAGCATTTTCATTAGCATGTTATGCACAGATGAGCGTGGCTTTCTGGGTGTCTTACCGGCATCGTAAACGAATGTGTCACTCACTAGATTTTCTATTAATTTCCATGGTTTGTGGTTTTTTTGGAGTTGTCTACTATGTAACAGAATAGTTTGGATGATATTTTTTGTTCGAATTCTGTAAAACAAATTTCAAAAAATCAGGTAGTTGGAGTATTTGAATTGCATTTTTTATGGTGGAAATGGATTCAGCACCATCAAAAAAACCCTTAGGGCAGGTAAAATACTGAAGTAACCCTTAGGTCACCCAAAACACTGAAATAACCCTTACGGCACCCAAAATACTAAAGTTTAACCACTATAACCCAGATTTTCAAAAATCTTTGCAGGAATTTTTTATAATCTTAATGAAATTTCTTAGCTATTCTGTGTGCTTTTTAGACTAAGGAAACTCTTTATGTTCTGCCTCTGATCTTGGCCCAAAAAAATTTAATCAAGTTAGGGACAAAAAATAGTTTTTTTTGGCTTTGGCTATCCACGGTTTTAAATTTTGATCTACTCAACACTGTATTTCAATATACTAAGAAAACCGTCATAATTTAGTTATTTGTGTTATTGGTGATTTGTAAGAGAATAGGTTTCCACATGTTTTTGAGTTTTAGACCAACCACTCTTTCTTTGTATCTGAAAGAAAAAAAAATTTAACTCATAAACAAATAAAAATAATTTTAAAACATACTCTAGAACCTTCCACTATATTTAATAATAATATTAGTGTAGCTATGTATTAATGCTTTTTTATTCCTGCCAATATATTAAGGCTATGTACTAACTTTTTTTTAATTTCTAGGAATAACAGGAAAAGAAAAGAATATATATATATATATATATATATATAACTCTTCATTTATATATGAAAAAAAAAAATTAATAAATAAAATCACTCCAAAATATATATATATATATATATATATATAAATTTGGTTTGTAAAGAGATATAATTTTGATCGAATCTTTTCAATTCTCATTTCATAAAAAAAAAATATTAAGAATTAAATAATTTTAAATAAATTCACATTATTTAAAATAAACTCACTCAACAAAATATAAAAAATATATAAAAAATAAGGATGATCAAACTTTAAAAAAAAAACACACACACTATATAATATTTCATACAAAGAAAATTTCCCTGCCGAAAAGCCAAAATTGTTGAGGCCTGCTCCTTCAATACATATACGGGGTAATTGAAACACCATTAACAGAAATGAAGAGACGTTTTGTACCTCCCATTTCAAATTCGATAAAGAACTATTATTATTATTATATATCATATAGTGTAAATTCCAAATTAAAATAGTCACCGAATTGTTTGATGCGCAAAAATAGAAATAAAATAGAAATTGGGATTGAAAAAACTGAAAACAATTGTTAAAAAAAATAAAAAATATGATTAAATTTAATATATATATATATATATATATATATATATAATTAAAAATATGAAATAAATATTTTATATTAATATAAAAGTTAATTTAAAAAATAACGTATATATATATATATATATATATATATATATATATATAATTTAAACTATTTTATTTCAAATATATATACTTTGTTTTTTTCTAAAATAGTTAAACCGGATGAATTTAAAAAAAAAAAATACAATATAACTGGTATGAAAACCAATGGGAAAGTGATACACTGTAATTTGCATGTGCATGAAATGGAATGGAGTTGCCTACACATGCAATAGAATAGTTTGGTGTAACTGCTGGTTTAGTCCTTAACTATTGGTTAAGCTTTGTTTTTTTTTTCATTAAGACTATAAAGCATTTTCTTATTATTATATTTTTGAAATTAATAATATCATGAACAGAAATTAAATTTGGTAAAATTAAATTGGTTATGGAAATGGTTCCATAAAGTGAAATACTGATGGTAAAATAAGGATTTTTCCAACTAAGAAGTAGTTGAAGGAAAACAGTTTGGTCAGTTACTCTTTCTCTATGGATAAAAATAAGATCGTTGTGAGGAAGAGGGGTTACGCGCTAAGTGAAAAAAGAAGAAGGAAAGAGAGTGGAGTTTTCCCGAACTGGTAGAACGAGTGGAAAACCTCTCAGAAACCTGCACATCTGGAAGGTGGATTAGACCAGAGTCCCGAGATCCCTTCCGCGTACTGTTTCTTGTCTACATTGCTCAGAAGTTGGAGCACGAGGGAGGATGAGGACGTAATCACCTCATCCATGGTAGGGAGGATTACCACAGTCGATCACAGATAAGTAATTGACCTCTGTTTATTTTTTATAGGGTTAGCAGAGTTCGATCTCAATAATTTATTTAATGAAGTTTTGATTAAAATACAAACCAGTTGTTTCGGAAGGAAGAATAATTAGTGCAGATCTACTACTATTTATCTGTGCAAAAATAGGAACTCTTGAATTTTATATTTATTTCAAGACAGATAAACATTAAAACTGACTGGTATGAAAAGAAGTATTCAATATAGAAGAAGAGAAAAAATAAAAGAAAAGAAAAAAACTGGATTGTTAACTGTACAGTAGTGATATAAATCTCAGAAGAAGAGTATAGTTAAGACTGTGTAAGAAAAGAATCTTTTTGTGTATAAAACTATGTCTTTATAGACCATGCATGTTAAATGGACCAATGTAGAGAGACAATCATCAGATAATTGAACAGAACTTAAATCCAATAAAATTTACATGAGTTGAAATAGAGAACTTGTCCATGAACTAGAGCCCAGACGGGTTCCGTATTGCTGGATGTTCCTAGTGATTGCTACTATACACAGGATTTCAGTCGGCTTGGTCGAAATCTAGAAGTTATGAATAACAGAAAATTCGTGAAATTCTTAGTATAGAAAAACCCTACATTGAGGAAAATTCAATGCTTCTATGAAACTATCCTTGTATATGCGGTTTAAATTCTAAATAGAACAAGAAAATGAAGGCATAGGAAAGAATAAAGCTTATTTCAAAGATATTGTATATATATATATATATATATATATATATATATATAACCTTTTCTTTCTGAAATACAACATAGTAGGGTAACCAAACACCAAGAACTAACAGTAACAAAAATAACAAAACAAGTGAACAAACAGCTTGAGAAGAGGGATATAAATACAACGATATTTGCATGCTAACTGTTAATGGAATTCGAATTAATCAACTATTTCCAGTTAGTTGAAATTATGAAATAAACAATAAATATTGCTTGAAAAATGTAGTCTTTTATATGAGTAAATCGTTAATTACAAATGATTGCCCAAAAGCAAGGTATTCAGCCCATTAAGCGTAAACCTGAAGATTAACTGGGTGGATAAACCACACAATAACTTACAATGTATCGAGAACAGAATAAGAACTACAAATTATACAACATGACTTAAAATTTGTAAGCGGAACTTCCATGCAAAAGCACTGGAGAAGTCGAGCAACCATAACGCGTGAAGATCTAGCATGGAGACTTGAATTTGGCTAATATTCTTTGAAGAATTATAGTATTAAATTGGGTACCTGTGCATGACGGAAACGAAAGTTGTTAATAGAAGCACCGAGAAGCCTTAATCATCAGCATTATTGCTGGGTATATGTACCTGCAGGATAAGCAGAGTATTAGGATTAGATATGGCGAAAGAGAATAGTGTATAGAATAAAGGTAAACAAGAACAGAGTGGAAATCAAATTACCTCTATTCCATTCTCTGTGCATAGACGAACTTTCTGGGCTGCGGAAATTGCCAAAATAAAGATAGAAAAAAAAACCCGTATGAGAAGAACGGAAGGCTAAAACCAAGTAGCGTGGTCAAGCAATAAGTTAAGAAATTCAGAGGTAGTATTACCTTCAGAATCTCCTTTTGAGTAAAAGCGCGAAGCTGAGCAGGTAGACCAGTAAGGCCAAAGTTAAAAAGAAACACTGAAAACATTGATATGCGTTAGGGGTTAGCTGTGGAGCTGGTTAGAAGCTAAATATCATATAAAAATTAATGCAGCAAACATACTGGAGCATGACGCTGGAGCGAGAGGCATTTTCTTTAGTAGAGACTAGTTTAACTAAGGGTTAGCCAAAATGGTAAACAGACATCGTCGCTACTGGAATGAACTTCTTGCTCAGAGAGCCAGCCATGAAAAGTCTAATGGAAAAGGGAGAAACATTTATGCAGAAGGTCAATCACCCAAACCATAGCCCGATTTCCCAACACCGTTAGATCTCGATTGTGCAGATCAACGGTGGAAATCGTGACAAGCATCTCCCTCTAGGACTGACATAAATTTCTGAGCGGTCATGCGTACTGTGACATTAAAACCTAGTCCTATGTGCTAGCAAGAATCAATTAAAATATCCGGATCTTCTGATTACCATAAACGCAAAGGACATTCTGAGTATTATTACGAGCATGTGTAATGTATTCTCGGGAGTGGAGTAAAACCAAAGTCTAACTATGCTTCTCATACAATAGTTATGTTGAATGAAATTTATAAGTGTTGAATGAAATTTATAAATGTTGATAATAGTAATGATAAAAGAATTATGTACCATAAAATTTAATATGGTATGATTTAATTAAATTATGTGATATAATTTAATTAATCATGTTGAATGATTTTAATTAATTATGTTGGTAATCATCTTTGTCATGAAAACCACGGAAGGGATGGTAAAGTTAAGTAGTAAATAAATTTATTTTTTTATACTAATGGTGATGAATGTTACATTTGGACTGTAGGAATTTGGTAAAAAAAATCAAAAAATCAGATAGTTGAAGTGTTTGAATTGCATTTTTTATAGTGGAAATGGATTCAGCAATATCAAAAACTTTTAGGGCACCCAAAATACTGAAGTTTGACAACTATAAACAAGATTCAAGGTTCTGATAAATCTTTGCCTAAATTTTTCAAAATCTAATTAAAATTTCTAAGTTGTTCTAGATAGTAACAATATTTAAAACATAGAAGAATGCCACGCATCAACTATATATATATATATGGGGAACGCGGTAGAGAACGTGAGCCGCTAGCGAGATATCTGTAAGGTTGAGAGCTCTACAGGTCAAAGCAATACAAATTTCGAGAGAGGAGGTCTAAAAGATAGTTAGGATAGAATAAAATTTTATTTAGTGAATTTTTAGAATGTTTTTAAAATTTTTGAATGTATGTTTTAAAAATGGTGCAACAAAGATGGGAAAGAAGCATAATTATTAAATTTATGAAGAGATGTGTTTAAATTGAATAGGAATGATTTTTAGTATAACATTATGTATTTTTTTATTGAAAATTAATATTATATTAATGTATTTGGATTATTAATATTAATATTTTTTTATATTATAGGTTAAATATAGATGTTATTGAATATATTAATAGTATTAATGCGATTTTTATTAGTGATTAATTACTTTATAAAATTAAATTGAAATATTATTTACTATGCATGAATATTTAATTATTTTTATATGTAAATAATAATGAAAATTAATTTAATATGAGATTGCAATTTTATATTAATATTATTTTTAATATCATAATATAATATCGTGAATTTTATATTGTTATGATATTAAAGATAAGAAATTATAATAAAGACAAATTTAAAAAAATAAATTTCTATTTGACAATAATAATTTAATTGATGGTTGTTCCTTGCACAAGTATTTTTGGAGGTCACTAGCATAAGTGTGCAAGGATAGTCACTTAGTAATCCCTTTGCATAAGTGTGTAAGGGATAACCATTTGTGTTGGATGAGTTTGGTTGCTCACAAAGCCTAAGCAACCAGATGTGTCAAGTTTGGGGATATTAGCTCGGAAGTGCTACTATGCCTTTTAGGAAATGAGAGTTTGGATATTTCCCTCATGCGAAGTTTAGAAACTCAGGCCAAGGGGTCGGACATTGTGACTATAGAGAAAAGTAGGTCTAAGTAGAGATTTGAGGTAGCTAGTTGCATTAAGTGGTATCATAGTGACAATTACACTCCTTAGGGATTAAGAGAGAAGGAAGGATTATTATATTTGTTGCTAATAAAGGAATTTAAAGAGACTAAAGTAACGCTCTTTGGGTTATAAAAAAATAGGTGAATGTTTGTGTTACAAGATTTTTGTAGCCAGTGAGTGCTTAGAATGGTTGGAGAGACAACAAAGAATTTAGTGGTAGAAAAGCCTAAGAAAGATATTCAGGAAAGGGACTAGAACCAAAATACATAGAAGAAGATGCAAGACCAAAGGGTTTGAATAAGTGGATTGGAGAAGGAAACCGAAACAAAAATTGAAGAAGGAACCAAAACTGGGACCAAGCATATTGAGGAGATTCTCATCCAAGAAATAATAATATTTGGAGAAATTGTATTCCAAGCATATTAGAGCATTGAATGAAGAAAAATATCATGGATCTCAGTGATGAAGAGACCTGGTAGGTAAACATGGTCTTATGATTTTATTTTAACCTAGTGAGGAGTTTTATGATTGCATGTAATAGCTAGAGAAAAGGGAATTGTAGCAAAGAACCTTACAGCAGAGAGGTTGCATCAAAAGAGTTCGAGATGAAATTGGAAAGGAGAAGAGGATAGAGGAACAATTCAAAGAGTAGTCAACAGAACAAGAGAAGTTCTTGAGAGAGGTGAGTAGTAGGTGTAAAAGCCTAGAATAGAAAGGAGTTCTTAGGAGGTTCTAGGGGAGATAACCATAGGAATACCAAAATGCTAAGTTATAGAGGAGGCTTGGAATGATATTTGGGTGAAAATTTAATGGAGAAGACTTATTTATAGAGCTCGATTACAACTCGAAATGGGCAAGAGCAAGCTCACAAATCAAAGAATAAAATGATCAGTGACAGTCATTACAAAATTTGAAGTGCAAGCCACAATAGGGGAAAGAAAGACTCTAAACAAAAAGGCATAAGGGAACAGATGAGTCAAGAATAATTTGACAGAGAATTTACTAAGTTAAAGGAAAGACTCGACATAGTGATGCACATGCTACAAGAATTTGAAGAAGACCAGAGAAATGGTTGGATATTAAGGAGGAAAAATGTAAAATTACCTATGTTGCAAGAGAGGATGAAGCACAGTATGAGAGTCGAGGTGCAAAAGCCTAGAAGAGAAAGGAGTTCTTAGGGGGTCCTAGGGGAAAGAACCATAGGAATACTAAAAAGCTAAGTTATAGAGGAGGCTTGGTATGATATTTGGGTGACAAGTTAATGGAGACGACTTATTTCTAGGGCCTGATTAAAAATCAAAATGGAAAAGAGGAAGCTCACAAATCGAAGGAGAAGATGATCATTGATAGTCATTATAAAAGTTTAAGTGCAAGCCACAATAGGGGAAAGGAAGATTCTAAAAAAAATAGCATGAAGGTAAGGATGAGTCAAGAAAAATTTGATAGAGAGTTTAATAAGCTAAAGGAAAGGCCCAACATAGTGATGCACCTACTACAAAAAATGGTTGGATATTAAGGAGGAAAAATGTAACATGACCTATGATGCAAGAGAGGATGAAGTGCACTATGAGTTCCTCATTAGAGAAAAGAGAAGTTGGGAATATTGAGTATGAGGGAGAGAATACTTAGTTTTATAAACTAAAGCAAAGGTCATTCCTTGGTGAAGATGATGACGATGATTAGGAGAGTAGACTAGTGCAAAGTTTATTTGACTATGTAAAAAGTCCAAAATAGTAGAAGAAATTGATGATAGAGAATAAGGTTGGAGAGCATTATACTTTTAAAATTGAAAAATTGTGTGTCTTATTGCAGGATATGAAGGTGGAAAATCATTGAAAGTTGTCCTAAAGGATGAATAATTTACAAGAGTCCCTCTATGAGACAAGGGAGAATAAAAAATTGGAATGAAAAGTAGCAGACATGTGACAAAGAAAGAGAATGTACTTCTAGGGGGCCATGCGAGGAAGGAAATTACATATACTAAGGTAATGAGTTTAAATTTAGTAGATAAGGTCCTACTCAATGAATGTGAAAGTATGATGACATGAAAATAACATGGGATATTATCCCAAAGAATGAAGAAGGTACAAAGTCAGCTTCACAAAAGAAAAGTAAAGAACAAATTAAATTGTATACTAAAAATTATCAAAGGGAGTCATGTAACCAATTGATAAAATCAATCACTGTAGAAAAAATAATGAAGTCATATTATGAAGATAGCCATGTAAAAAATTAAAGGAAAACGATTACATGATGTTATAAAAGGAAGCATGAATGAAGGATTCATTTGTGAAGACACCCAAAATGAGGAGAAGGGGTGGCATATATATAATCTTGTCACAATATTAAAGGTATTTATAGTTTCTAGAGGACTAGTTAGACAACCCCAAGATTGAGGAAGATTGCATAAATAATGCATCCAAGGAATAGGAGGAGATCGAGGTGCTCAAATTGAATGATGAAAATTCTACAAGGAGTACAATTGAATTTGTAGAATACGAACAACAAGTGTTATCAGAAAAAGATGATAAGAAATGATAAATATGGTGGGATTCATGTAGTTCGCAATCTAGGGTTCAAATGCATAGGTTGAAAATTTGCAGGAAGCTAGGATACATTCAGGAAGAGAGGGATAGAATTAAAATCCCTAAAGTGAAGAAGAATACAACATTATATGAGTCAAAAAACGTATCCTGAAGATTGATCCCCATTGGGATTTGAAACGTCGACAATTGTTCCATTACAATATGGAAAATCCGAAAACCTCTTCAATAACTCATGACCACAGGAACTTGAAAACCAAAATTGTGTCCCTGCACAAAGGGGATTCTTGGAAAGATATATTTTAACTAGAGAAAAATATAATGAATATTGAAATAAGGGTTGCAGACCTCCAAATTATGAAAGAATGTCATGATAGCAAACTTATTCCTCCTTTCGCTCGTATTAAACCTATTTTCCACCTTCGGAGATACAACATATATTTTTTTAAACTTAGTTTTAACTTAATTCATGGGGAAATAAAAAGGATGCATGTTGTTTTAGATAACCTTGCGCACTCTGCTCTATCTCTGCACTTAAAATTGGAAAATTCTATCAATTCTGAATTATGGAGGATGTTGTATGCAAGAGCCACTCTTAAGGCTCAAAAGAAGGGTCAGATGGCTCGCGAGAGACAAGCTAGGAAGCTTGAAAAAATGAAGAGATTAGCTCCTAGTGATGGTGGGTTGTCTGATACTGTTAATAATTGTTCCTTCATCGAATATTCATGGTCACTTATAGGATCGTAGTTGTGTGGCCCAGATGACATCGCACCATCGATCAATGGTTCTATATTGAGGATGTCTTCTTGTAGATGTTTGATAGCTCCAATGCAAATTTCTAACTCTCTTGGAGGGTTATACAACAATGGCTCATCTCGATATGTCGTGAGTTGATTTTTCAACACTTCAGCATCGAGTAACTCAAGTAACATATCAAATTACGCATTAAGTGATGGTGTTGGTTCTGGTTCGGGTTGTCCCTCTGTAAAATTTAATTCCAATTTGGATTGGAGGGATGATAGTAATTTAGACGTTGAAATATTTAACACAGTTGATGGAAAATGTGGATCGTTGATCAACCAGTTTGACAGTATAAAAAAATTCAGCATAATCTCGGAAGGTTCGACTGCAATTCCATCATCGAAAAAGTCAACTAGGTACAACATCAATGAGATGCTCTCTCTCATAAAAGTTGCATCCTTAGAAATATTGTTGTCACCTTTTGATTCGTACCCCCGTGATTGTGTTTATTGTTTAAAATCAAATCTTTAGCTGCGTTAGAGAGTAGTGTTAGGGTTAATACCGTTAAACAAATTGGTGGAGAAACTTGCAAAGTGGATAATGAGATGTCAGCAATGTGTGGCTCTCAAATCAGCTCTATGCAATAGAGGCCTCATTTCGTTAAACAAATTGGTGGAGAAACCTGCAAAGTGGCTAATGAGAAGTTATAAATGTGTGCCTCTCAAACCATATTTCCGCATTCTAGGTCTGATTTCTTTAAACAAATTGGTGGGTAAACCTACGAAGTGACTAATGATATGTCAGAAATGTGTGGCTCTCAAACCATCTCTATGCAATCCAGGTCTGATTTGGCCCAATCCGAATTAGTTGATGGCTTCAATATACCGAAATTAAGAGTCTGTTCTGAGGTTCTTATCTCCCGGAGTAGTAGTTTGGCCTTCAAATTCGATTATGATGTGTCTTTTTCCAGCTCCTTGGGCAGCACCATTAAGAACCTCTTTGATAACAAGAATAAAAAGGTTTTTAACTTATCTTCTGTGGATTTAAGTCAAGAAGCCATTGGGATTCTCAAAAAATGTTTAGGATTTGATGTGGACCCTAAGGACATTCCGAAAGATAGCATTATGTGCAACATTGAGGAAGGAATTTAGAGTTCATATTTGGAAGATAAAGAAACATTAAGGCAAGATTGCTCCATTATTATGAGGAAGGCAAGAAACCCTAGAAGAAGCCTTAGCAGAGATGAGCTTATTTCTCTTAGATCCCTTTGTAATAATGACAAGATTGTTTTCCTAAAGGCGGAAAAGGGTGAGGCTGTTTTTGTTTTAGATAAGGTTGATTATGAAATAAAAATGAGGGAGCATCTAGATTGTAGTAGCTATAAGAAGCTTAATTCCAGCCCCATGCCAAAGGTTTTAAGAGAAGTCAAGAAGGAAATTATGAATTTCGGTCTGGATGGTAAGATAAAGAAAAAGTTGACACGTTCTTGTGAGGTCATTCCTAGAATCTATGGATTACCCAAGATTCATAAAGAGGGAGTTCCCCTAAAACCGATTTTAAATACCATAGGATCTCCCACCTATGAGCTGGCAAAATATGTTTCCAAGATTCTAAAACATCTTGTTGGAATCATTGACTCCTTCATAAAGGACTCCAATAACTTCGTCAAGCTTATTTAGAGTAGAGGAGAGGGAAATTTTGGTAAGTTTTAATGTTGTGTCATTATTTACCAATATTCTATTAGATGAGGCAGTACAAGTCGTTAAAGAAGTCATTGATCCTATAATAGTGAAGCTTGCGGAGTCTGTTATGATCCACTTTCTTAAACTTCCAAGGAGAAATCTACGAGCATATATCGGGTGTCATAGTGGGATCACCACTCTCACCTATTGTCACCAACTTAAATATGGGGCACTTTGAGAAGAATTCACTTGCCTCATCAACTCTTAAAACTAGTGTGGTGGAAAAGATTTGTAGATGAAACCAACATAAAGTGGACTCATGGGAAGGGAAATGTTGAAAAATCCTTTATTCACCTTAACTCCATCTCATCTGAAATTAAGTTCACTATGGAGGTTGAAGAAGACATGAGCATTCCTTTTTTAGATGTCCTTATTACTAAGAAATATGATGGAACATTAGGGCATCAGGTGTTCAAAAATAAGACTCATACTGATAGCTATCTTCATGCTGAGTCTCATCATCATCCGACCCAAAAGTTTGGTGTCCTTAATACTCTGGCGGTTAGAGCTCTAAGGATTTCTGATGCAGAGCACCTTAAAGAGGAGATTAATCACTTGTCGTCTATATTTAGGGGTACAGGTTATAAAAATAGAGATATCAAAAAAGCCATTAGTAAATCTGAGTGTTCAGTCATGGTAGAGAAGCACAAGGGACCTGATCTACTTGCAGATCTAAAAATTAATGCAGAGAATCATAGAACAGACTATAGACACAAAAACTGGAATAACACAGCTCTGGAAATAATACCACCAACTTTATTATGAAGAAGAGATGAGAATTTTATATACAATGCAATCATTCTCTTTATTTTCTTATTAATTACAAAAGATAAAATCAAAATGCATTATTAGATAAAGCCAATATATTTTAGGTGTTTCCTTCTTTCCTAGTTTTTAAGATGTTTCCCTCTTTTCTATTCTTGGATGTTTCCAATGAAAGAGTACGCTTTTTCTTGGTTTCCCAATCAATGAGATGTTGCTGATTTTTGTGTCCTTCTTGGTTGCCCAATTCCTCCCTGTTTAGAACAAGAAGCATCCCGGCTTCCTCCACCAACTGAGGGAAAGAGCGTTGCAATGTTTCTGCAGTCATCCATTTTACCTATGCTAGTGTGTGTCCCTTCCGACCAACCAAATATGAGAATTATGGCTGATGTCGTGTATTCTGTTTCTTGAAATCCATAATTGTATCTTTGAGCAGAGGAGGCTGAAAATCTGGAATATTATCAACCGGATGATGAATTGTAACAGATTCCTCAAGGAGAGGTGGTTCAAATAATTTGAGATTATTAACATTAAGAACATCGTGGATGCCAAGCTGGGAAGGCAAGTCCAAGCGATATGCATTTTCTCCAATGCGTTCCAGAACAGTATACGGGCCATATCTTAGAGGGTGCAGCTTATGATGCTAGCCCTTGAAGTGTTGCTTGTCCAACAAGAGCCACACACAATCTCCAGGTTGAAAATACAAGTGTGTTCGCTACTTGTCATGTCTCTGTTTGGCATGATCTTGGGCTGCTTGCAAAGCAGTAGTTACTTAAGCTTGGCGTTGAGAAATGGAGTGTATAAAATGATGAGCTGATTTTTGTTCCTGTTGTTGATGTGCAGACCCAGAAGGGGTGATCGTCAATGGCATCTCAGAGGGTGCACTTGGTTGAAACCCAAAGCAAACCTCAAAAGGTGAGAAACCAGTTGAGGAGTGTGTTGCCCAATTGTAACTATGTTGAATGATGTGCAAATATGTATCCCACTGTTTTTTTTTGGAAAAGTAGTTGCGAAGTGAGTGAACCAAAGTACGATTGACAACTTCGGTTTGTCCATATGTTTGTGGGTGGAAGGCAGTGGAGAAACGAAGTTGGCAACCCAATGAAGACCAAAGAGTATGCAAAAAGGTACTAATAAAGCGAGAGTCACGATCTGAAATAATGCTACTCGGCAAACCAAAGTGTGGCCACACATGATGGAAGAAGAGATCCGCGGTCTGAGCAGTAGAAGTAGTCTTATGACAAGGAAGAAATATAGCCATCTTGGAGAAACAACATACCACTACCCAGATAGCATCATGTTTACGAAAATTAGTAGGAAGACCACTTAAAAATTCCATGGAAATGGATTCCCAAGGACGAGAGGGAATTGGTAATGGCTGATACGAACCATGCTTACGATTTGAGGGCTTTTTTTGTGAACAAAGAGAACATGCACGAATGAATTTTTCCACTTGCTTTGGTAAGGTAGGCCAATAGAAGTGGCGTTGAAGATTGAGAATGGTCTTGGTTGTGCCAAAATTCCCTCCGCATGAAGAGGCATGTGCTTCACGGATGAGAAGGATACGATCATCATATTGTGGCACACATAGTTGGTTCAATTTATACAACCAACCATCACGAATGGTATAATCAAGAAAGGGAGTTTGGTTTATGACTGTAGGCTGTAGCAAAGCTTCCCATATCTCACCAAAGACCGGATCTGTTGCATACATATCTTTCCAAGCATCATATGCAGCACAACGCACCTCTAGAATGTGTAGGACCTGAGCAGGCGGTCGACTTAACAAATCAGCCATCTTATTACTTGTCCCCTTCTTATATTTAATCACCAGATGGAATTGTTGAATGTAGGAAGCCCACTTTAAATGGCGTTGCTCTTGAATATTTCATTGTGAGTTGATGAATATTAGCGGATGATGATTAGTATGGAGGATGGTCTCTTTTTCAAGAATGTAATGGCGCCATTGCTTCAAAGCTTGCACTAAACTATAGAATTCCTTGTCATAGGTGCTCTACATGAGCTTAGCATCCACAAGTGCCTCAAAATGGTATGCCACAGGGTGGCCTCCCTGTTTAAGAACAGCTCCAATGGCGAATTGAGAGGCATCAGTTTCCATCTCAAATGGTTGATTCATATCTGGCAAACGAAGAACAGGAGCAGAGCATAAGGAACTCTTGAGTTGGGCAAACTGTTGCTCAGATTCGGCATCCCAAATAAACTTTGCTTGATGAGACAACAGGTGCAAAGGGCGAGCCAGCTGTGAAAAATGAGAGACAAACTTTCTGTAGAAATTAATACCTCCCATGAAGCTCTTGAGTTCATGTGCATTGGAAGGGGCTGGCCATTGCACCAAGTCTTGTACACGAGAGGGATCTGGGCGAACCCCTTTGTTGTCAATAATAAATCCCAAATATTGAACTGATGTTTGTCAAAAATAGGATTTATTTTCTTTGACCTGAAGGTGATGTGCTCGCAATAACTCAAGTATGGTGCGAACATGATGAATATGGTCTTCCCAAGATTTACTGAATACTAAAATGTCATCAAGGTAGATCACCACAAACTTACCCAAATGTTCCCTGAAAACATCATTAATGAATCTCATAAAGGTGGCCAGTGCATTGGTCAGTCCAAATGGCATGAAGAACCATTCAAATAGCCTAAACTTTGTTTTAAAAGCAGTTTTCCATGTGTCAGCTGCATGCATGCGAACTTAATGGTAGCCTGCAGTTAAATCCATCTTTGTGAAGAAACAAGCCCCGTGTAAATGGTCCAACAAATCCTTAATGCGGGGAATGGGGTAGCGGTTTTTAACAGTGGCTTTATTAAGGGCTCGATAGTCTATCACGAGGTGCCATTCAGAATTATCCTTTTTGGGAATAATAAAAGCTGGAGATGCACATGGCGAGGATGAAGTCTGAATATGACCAGATGTCAACAATTCTTCAATTTGGCATTCTATCTCAGCTGCCTCTCGAGGAGCAAGGCGATAATATGGGGTATTGGGTAAGGAAGCACCAGGAATAATATCGATGTGGTGTTCAACAGAGGGTGCTGGAGGCAACCCTGTGGTTTGGGTGAAGACATCTGCAAATTCATGGAGTAGAGGAGCCATTGAAGGAGGGACAGGATTGGTGAGGTTTTCTGGCTTGACAGGGCGAACCAAGCACAAAGAAACATCTTGGTTTAAATTGACTCTCATAATGGGAGCTTTGCCAATGGAAGGTTGGGTTGATGTGCTAGCTGAGGATGTGAGCACATAGGTGCGCCCATCGTGTTGCAAGTGGTATTGGTGATCTGTAGCATGATAAACAACATGTTGAGCCTCTTGGTATGGAATTCCTAGCAATAAATCAATACAATCTAGAGGAGAAACATCACATACAATAGTATCACGAAAATGTCCAATAGCAAAGGTGACAACACAACATTGTGAGATGGTAAGATGAGGACCGTCCTTTCTGACCCAACCAAGCTGATACGGGTGTGGGTGAGGAGTGGTGGGAAGGAAAAGGCGATCAACTAAGTCTTGTGACACAAGATTATTTTGACTCCCATTATCAAGAATAAGTGTGGCCAACTAATGTTTGATTTGACAATTATGAGTAAAAAAAGGCGTAATAGAGGTGTTTGTTGCATTAGCAGTCATGAGGATGAGAGAGGGGTCCACTTCTGTCAGATTTTCGAGAGAAACAACTGGAAGTGGGGTAGTGGCCTTTGGTTGTTCGACCTCTATAAAAAGAGTCTTGTGGGGGCGGAGATTTTTCAATACTCGACAATCTGCAAAAGCATGTGAGTTGGTCTTGTGAAATGTGCACCAAGGGGTGTTGTGAGGTGTGGGGGATGAGGCAGAGGCGACATTAGAAGAACCAAAGGGAGATGGACCATTTATGGCTTGAGGATATCAGATTCGAGTACCCACTTTGAGTTCCACAGCCAGGGCCCGAATAAAGGCCTTGTCTAATGAAGCACTATCAAACCACTCAACTTCACGGCGAAGAAGCATTAGCAAACCAGAATTAAATTTGATAATTAGTACCTCTTCTGGATCGGATATATGGAGTTGAATGCACAACTTGCAAAAGAGATCAATGTAGGCTTGCACTAATTGATTGGGTAGTTGTCAAAGTTGCAACCATTTGGCAAGGAGATTTTGTATATATCCTGTAGGATAGAAGCGTTCTCGTAAGGCATCACAAAAGAGATTCCAAGATGTGATAGGCGTCGATCTGGTCTCGGCTTGTTCTCCAAGTTCCAAAACCAAGGACATATTCTCAAGATGAGTATCCCACCATGTTTGTGTTAGGCCTTCCAATTGTAGACCGGCGATCTGAAGTTTCATCTCCTCTTCCATCGTTGGACAGGTTCTAAAATAGTTGGAGAGGCTGCGGAGCTAAGAATCAAAAGTCTCACCATTCATTTTCCCTGAGAATTTGGGCAGTTGAAAGCGTGTATCAAGCTGCATTTTCCTTGGAGGACGTTGTTGTTGTTGCAGCGTAATTAGCTCTTGAAGACCCCTAGCTAAATCATTCACTTGCGAGTCTGCATGGGACGGCTCTTGACACTCTTAACGGGGCGACATGATTTTCATCCACCGAATGGAGTGAAATGTATGACCCTTTTTAAAAAAATTCTTCGAACAGGTGGATGGCTTCCAAGATCTTATGCTCTGATACCAATTGATCTACTTGCATATCTAAAAATTAATGAAGAGAATCACATAACAGACTATAGACACAAAAACTGGAATAACACAGCTCTGGAAACAATACCACCAAATTTATTATGAAGAAGAGATGAGCATTTTATATACAATGCAATCATTCTCTTTATTTTCTTATTAATTACAAAAGATAAAATCAAAATGCATTATTAGATAAAGCCAATATATTTTAGATGTTTCCTTCTTTCCTAGTTTTTAAGATGTTTCCCTCTTTTCTATTCTTGGATGTTTCCAATGAAAGAGTACCCTTTTTCTTGGTTGCTCAATCAGTGAGATGTTGCTGATTTTTGTGTCCTTCTTGGTTGCCCAGGACCTCAGGAAAATGGTGGCATGGTTTTCCTACCATACATCAAGGGTGTTACTGATAATATTGCAAAAGTTATGAGGAGGAACGAAATATTCGCGCAATTTTCAGTAGTTGGAACAATTAGACAGAAAATGTGATCAGTTAAGGATAGTATAATTCACGAACAACTCAAAGGAGTTTACAAGATTTATTGTTCATGCGGAAAAAACTATATTTCGGAAACCAAAAATTCACTACAAAGATGACTTAAAGAACATGGTGTTGATGTTAAGAATGAAATATCGCGCACCTCTGCCCTTGCTGAACACTCCACAAAAACTAAACATCATATGTGTCTAGAAGATGCCAAAATCATTTTCATAGAAAAACACTCTCGAGTAAGAAAAATTAGAGAGGCCCTTGAGATTATAAAACATCCTAA
This sequence comes from Pinus albicaulis, assembly GCA_034641835.2. Lineage (NCBI taxonomy): Eukaryota > Viridiplantae > Streptophyta > Pinopsida > Pinales > Pinaceae > Pinus > Pinus albicaulis. The sequence continues at coordinate 347,176,497 of CM076576.1, forward strand.
TAACCTCAACAGTAATGGAGGTTGTGAAATCAGTGACAGTTGGTGACCTCTAATTCGACAAATTTGTTCCTCCAATTAGTGATCCTCCGACGTAGAGTATCATAGTTTTTCTTTCTTTCCCATTACATTCTAAGGTTTGGGCATAGAAAAAAATAAAACTAAATAAAAAATAAAATAAAATATTTTTTTTAATAAGAAAATTAATTAGAAATTAAAAATTTTAAGAATACAATAAAATAACTTTAATACTAATTCTCTTGAAAAATATAATTATTAGTTTAATTATTATTAATATTTATTTTAATGCCCCAGATGCAGGTGTATAGACGGGCATTCAATTTGATGGGACAGGGGTGGGGCGAGGTGGAACGACACCTGCCTACCCAAGACATGGCAGATATTTGGCTTCTATTCGACGGATCCTTGCATTTAAGTTGCGCAGAGTTCAAAGGCATTTTTTTAAATGGTTCAAGATCTCATATCATGTCCTCCGCTCTAGTTCATGCCTCCGCATGCTCCAGCATGATGAAGACCTCATCTCTCTTTAATGTATCAGTTATGGTGGGTGCATCTCGATGCGAGAGAGGGAAAGATAAATTGAAGCGTGGAAATGGGCTTTCTGTGGAGCCGCTACAGTCGAACTACGCTCATTTCTATCTGGCCTCTGGCCTCAATTTTGGTTTCTGCATGTATGGTGTCAGCTCTATCATATCTGCTGCCTCTCGCTGCTTGAATGGGGAGACTAATTTGGAGCTTCGCTCTAGTCTTTTAGCGGAGTTGCCTCCATTGTACCTCTAGCATTTTACTTAGGCCTCTGGCTTTTATTCGAATAGTTCTTGCCCTGTCACCGTTTCTGCTTGGCCTCAATTTGTTCCTGCGGTGGTCATCTCCCCTATGCCTTGTCTGCGCCACATAATGCGGTGCTGCAGGGGCGGCACCAGATGCCGTCCATTGCGCGCGCCTTCCAGCCCTTCTTCCGACTCGCCTTCCCTTTCCAGCGATGTCTTTTCCGGCCACTACCCTCGCACCCGCAGTGGGAGAGGACGTTTTCTTGATACCAGCCACTGTTTGGGCTCCCCTGCTCCCCGACCTCCTGCCACCCGGCCTTCTCCCACAACTGGCTCCGTGCTCTTCACCTTCAACTTTTCTCTGAACTGCCAAAGGATAACCGCTCACATTACGGTGGTCTTCCATGAGGAAGCCCAGTTGGGGGATCCAAGCTCTCAACTGGCAGGCCTTGGCTCTGACAATGCACAAAATTTGAACTTCCAGATGGGGATTGACAGCGCATCAATGCAGGCTCCGGATGCTCAAGCTCGCAGTGCTCCTGATGTTGTGATAGCGCCAGTTGATCCAGGTCCTTCCGAATCCGAAGCTACTCTTGCCAGGGATCTGCTCGCAGCAGGTTGGTGCCATATATTTGAAGAGCCTCCCGATGATTATTTTGCTCACTGTGGTCTTGTTATCTTACCTTGCAGCCCCTGTGATTGGACATGTTTCTGTTCAAACTACTATGTGGAATTTTTTGTTTATTTTTGTTCATTTTTGGAACTATGCAACTCTGCAACATCAAGAAGATTATAACTTGCTCCCCTGCATGGGTTTTGGCAAACTGTTCAAGACCGGTTTCCCTGTCAATGGGCAGTGTCCATATGTGTTTATCTTGACAATTCTGCCTTTCACCAGGGCATTTTTTTTTACTACGGTCATGATGTAATTTTACTCCCTTTGTTAATAAATCAATCTTATTTAGAAAATAAAATAAAATATTTATTTTTAATAAATTAATATTAATATGTATTAGATAATGTTACTATAAATACTTTAATAAATTAATATTAATATTAATTATCTTTTTATTAAGTAATTATTAATTAAATTTAAAATTAATTATTAATTATGTATTAATCTCTAATTGAAATAATTCATTAATTTATAGTTTTTAAAAATTTTGATCATAACAATTAAAAAAAAATTAGGAAAATATTTTAGAATTAAGTTAAAAATTTTAAATTAAAGCATATTATAAAAATTGTAAAAAAAATTGTAAAATAAAAAATAAAAAATAAATTTTAGAATTAATGAATTCGTTAGGAAATTATTAAAATCAAATCAAAATTAAAATTAAATTAAATTTTAATTAAAAAATAAATATTATTAAAAAAATTATTTAAATTAAAATTTTCTTCTTGTCGACTCTTTAATTGTCCTTTCATTATTATTCACTATTAATTCTGGCCTAATTTCTTCCATTTCTTCATTCAACAAACCTGTCCTGAAGATGGATCCCCGTTGGGATTCAAAAAGTCGATAATTGCTCCATTACACTGTGGAAAATCCAGAAACCTCTTCACTAACTCATGACCTCAAGAACTTGAAAACCAAAAAATATTAGATGCACCAGAAAACTCATCTAAAATCGTCCCAAAAGAAGAGGATAAAGAGAAGAGTAACCAGGAAGTTTTAAAAAAAAATAGCAATATGAGGGCACCCTAAGCTATCTAAAGGATACTATAATAAATATCTTGAAAGGGAGTATACAATCCTACCTTGGTGAAAGCATGGAGCTTATTGAGAGTAAGGTAGAAATTTTGGAAAATGGCAGTGAAGGGACACCTAATCAATGGTGCATGGTTATGTTGAAAATGCTTTTCCAATTCCCCTTAGTTGTAAAGTTAAATTCATAATTGATTGAAGTTTTGGAAAACATATGGAAGAGCGAGAATTAGTAGTAGATTGGATGAATTATGTTTTAGCTTAAAATCAACCCTTGAATAATAATGAGAGGATGGAGACCATAATGATCAAGGTGCAGGTCATGATATTTTTATATACTTATGGGTATGACGACCACCAAATAGAGAAGGCAACAAGTAAGAAGACGTGGTTGAATGTGGAATATTGCATCAACATAGCAAGTGACCAGCGACAAAGTAAGGTATGGGACCAAAGAACATCGAAGATAGTAGCCAAACAATTGGAAATATCCTTAGACCAACAACAATATAAATTCTAGGATATAGGAGGGCTACAACAACTTTTAATACATATGACCAAGAGGTCATAAATTTTCTATGTGGGGAGTCTAATGCAAAAGCCTCAGCCCATTGGCAATCCACTTTTTCCTAGACCCTAAAAGGGTCATACATTTCCAAAGGGCACGAAAAATTTTAAGGATGGAAATTTATGTTAACATTTAAAAACCTTGGTGAATCTCACTATTCCATGATATGCAATCTATAAAATTATAGACAATATTTTTGTAAAATATTCAAATTTATAATAATTTTATATATTCTTTATATAAAATTCTGGAAAATTTTAAAGTAAAATAATTTTATATTATAAAATTTGGGCAAACCATTTTATAAAAAATGGAAATTAACAAATCTTTTTTTTTGGAAAACACGTGGAAAATTAGCCTACTTCCAAATATTGGCCCCTAAAAGTTCCCCTGCCAAAGGGGAATAAATTATTGTGAAGTGAAAATTGTATAAAATAGAAATAGAGGGTTTTTTAGGTAATTACATGTGTCTTGATTCTATAAATAATTTGGACTATAAGGTTATTGAGTCTTTTCTATGAATTGGTAATTTTCCCAAGTTGACCTTGTAATAGTCACAAGTGTCAAGCTCAGTTGCAAGATAACTTTAGGAAGAGGGACATATGTCCAAAAAATATCTTCATTTTGTTGGTGAATATTTCCTATCTAGTAGTAGGTATATGTGTGTACATACATAGCTAGAGGGAATTATAGTTAGAGGAGAAAATTTCAAGTAGTTCAATGAGTATGATTCAATTTCCCATGTATACATTTTGTAAATATGCCTTTCTTTGAGTAAAGAAGGTGGTTTTAAATTCCCATTGTGTATATGTGTGTATGGTTTTCCCTATGTAGTGGGATTATGAATATGATTCACTAGTATGGTGTTAATATAGGAAACACCTATCACATAGTAATACTATCGACGCCTTGGACACTTGTTTTCTATATGAGGTCAAGCTCGAGTTCTTGAGAAAAATGCCATATTTAATACATCTGAGAATATTGAGTGAGAATGAAGTCTTAAGGTGAGGAAATGCTAGAATCGGATTTGAAGTATGAATGTTGGAGAGGAACGTGAGGCAAGAAGGATAAAATAAGGGTGTGAGGTCACAATCATTTGAGGAATGAGCCACTACAGATTAGTGCAAGAATCCATTGAGGTGGAACCTCATCTAGAACAAACCATAAAGAGATTTTGATTCAATCAATGGTGTTCTACAAATGTGTAACACCACCTCCGCCTCCTTTCTTATCTCATAGGGGATTCCCCTCTGTAAACAATCGATTCCTTACAAAATTATTAGTCATTTGATCAATTGAATACATTAGGGAATTTTTGAGGTAAAAAATGGGCCTCAAAATGAAAAATTTACTAGAAAAATAAACTTTAAGAGAACTAATATGATTCAAGTTGATGATGCTATCCCGAGGGGGGGATATTTTTGGAGGGAAAAGAAGAAAATTACTATTATTATTCATATTTTTCACTTATCTCCTTGTATGTCTACTCAAATTTCAAGTGTGTACACTGATTGGATGTGGAATTAGATTTTTCATCTAATGTGTACCCACTCTGCATACTTTTTGAGTAGATCCACACCAAGAAAAACTCAAAATGCATGACAAAATGTGTTTCAAACACATTTTTTCATGTATTTTATATTTTTCTAGATACAGATAAAGTATACATAGTGGGTACTCATTGTAGGCGAAATATAATTCGCCACCCAATTACTATACACACTTGAAATTTAAGTAAACCTACAAGGAGATAATTCAAAAATACAATAAAAATGTTGTTTTATTTCTTTTCTTTTTAAAATTCAAGAGACTTATTTTATTTATTTTTACTGTCATTTTATGATTTTCCTTAGGAGGTCCACTTTAGGCCTCAAAATTACCCTAATGGAACCATGAGTGCAGACCCCCCCCCCCCCCAATCTGTGGACATCACAAGGGGAGGCCCCTTGCAATTGACCTATGTCATCGATCTCTTATAGGTGATTGTGATCATAGGATTGAGGGACCATTCAATAGGGACTTACACCAAGTTTGGATGGTAGATCAATGAGAATTGATCATAGTCATATAATATTGAGCGGCCATGGCAGAAATTTTCTTCATCACCAACTCATGGTTGTTTTCATAGGTGTGTAAGGGCTAAGCACCTATGGGGTTGATCCTAGTTTCTTGCGAGGCCTGAGTAACACTATGTGTATAGTATGGGGAGATTGGTCGAGAAGTGCTACCATGTGCTTTAGGAAGTGTGAGTTTGAAAAATTCCCTCCTGTGAGGTTTAGAAACTCAAGACAAGGGGACAAACACTGTGATTATGGAGAGAATTCGGTGCAATTGGATATTTCAAGTAGCTAATTTCATTAAAAAGTAGATGAAAATCTAGCACATACCTGACTTTCATAAGGATAAGAAATAAAGAGATGAGAAATGGATTTTGAATAAAACTTACATAATGGATAATGATTGGGACCAATCCAGCCTCATTTAAGGCCATTTTCCAAGGTAAGATGCTTATTTGAAGGGGATTAACAATGCATGATTTTACATTTTATTAGGTCATGTGAAATTTCAAAATTTTAATCCACCACCACCTAATCATCTCTCCATTTAGAGACTCCATATAAACTTTGTATCCCATATTAGCAGTACCATTGACTTGATATTTTAAAATGAAAATATTCAATCCTCTTTGTCATCTCTTAACCATATGAAGCCTAGACATAACAAGATGATTTTTTTTTCATTATTCTACCTGAGCCCCGAAAAGACATAGATCTTCCTCACTTTTCCAACATTTTTGGGGACTACACTTTAGCATACATTGAATATAAAACCCACTACATTAATTAGATTATTTTTATAAATAATTAGGAAAGAGTCTCAAGACCTATAAAATAACTTGATTAGTGCAACCCCTCATCCCTTGAAACAGTTCCATAGAAATTTTGACTCCATCTTCTGTTATCCCATTATATGAATTGGTCATCCTTCCTTCTTTATCATGGATTTCTTAGATGAAATTATATTTCTTCATTTAGTTATCATACTTATGAAAATAATTTATATTACCATAACCTTCTTAGACCCATATATTCCTAATTTTAATACTCTATAAAGCCTCCTCTTTAGCTAGTAAATCATTCCTAACTACCTCGATTCCTTTTGGAATTATCATATCTTCCTTGGAAGATAGGATCAATGAGGAACCTCCATAAAGAGATTTCAATTAAATTATACCTCCAATAATTGAGAACATTGTTTAGCAGAAAAATATTTACTCCATACTCTCAAAAAAGACATAATTTCAACAATGAATTCCATGAACTACTTCATAAAGGATGAGGAATCATTTGAAGAAACAAGACTCAATTTTTCCTGCACCAATTTTTTACAGTATTGGGATACCATAGCCTATGATTCTCTTTGATTATTCTAGGATAATGAGGGTATGGTAAAAATCCCTCTAAAACCAACCTAGGAATCTATCAAGAAAGGGAACACCACTAACTACTTCTACAAAAAGAAGCAATCGAGTATTTTTGCTAAACCTTCAGCAACTTTCATGACATTCCTCCACGCATGAGACAAGTTGATTGGTTCAACATCCATGAGATTTTAAGACTCCATAAATTATTTAAAAAAATCTTCAAAGTGATCCTTCCTAGGCTAAGATCCAAAAAAATCCCTTAAGGAAATCGTGAAATAAAACCCCTTGAATAATGCATTGTCACCTATTAGAGTTTTAGATGCCATAAAAGAATCCCGATATGATATCTTCTCACCATATGGCCCATAAATGTTAAAAAATTTTAGGACACCATCTAAATTTGTAACTTTACAAACCACTTACAAATTTTAGGGTAAAACTTCAGACGAAACCACCTACAAGGATGGGGCCTAAGCAATGAGAATACCTCTCATTAATCCTTTTTTCCCAAAAGTATAAAAATACTAATACTTAAGCATCTTGAGAAATCTAGGGCATTAACATTAGGTGATTTATCCTTGATTAGTAACTGCCTGTGAGTGCTTTTTCATTTATTTAGATTAGGATCTTCTTCTTACATAGGCTATTATTATTCTTCTTCATCAAACAGCTACCAATGCATAAACAAAATAGACAAGAGGCACAAAATGTAGGCTATGAGCTAGGGCCAAAACCTATCTCTCTTTGAGAGGAAAACCCACAAAAATTATTCTTATAGAGGTTCCAATTGACAAATACCAAGACCCTTGGCGTATTATCCACTCCAAGACTGCGACGCTACTTCTCTTGAAAATCTTCTACTCTTTTATTCTTCTTGACTCCTCTTTCATAACTATCATTACTAACACCCTTGTCACTATGTTGTTACCTATAAGGCCTCATAATTTTCATAGAACTGAGGTATTATCGTCACATTCAGATCTTACCTTTAAGATGACACCAAAATTTTGATTGTAGCAGCACCGAGAGTGTTACATAGTACCAATAATACAGTAACACCATGATTGAGATAACACCAATATTTGATGACCATCATAGTATCGAGACTGTAATATCACCATGATAGCACTGAGTTTCTTTCTATGATATCACTAAAATATAGTATCGAACCTGTGAGACCCTTCTTATCATGATAGAACAAAAATGTTAAGGCATCATTTTCATGTGACTGAACCACACCATTATCACTACAATTACATTGAGATTGTGATTGCACTGAGACTATCTTCTGAAGAGATCTAAAATATATCTCTGAACTGTGATCTAAACTGTAATAGATCTAAAATTTATATCTATGGTTACCCGAAACTCATGTGATTTAATTAGTATTAATTTCAGAAAGATCTGAATTGCTTGACTCTAATTTCTTTGAAGTCCACACTAGTAGATATAGTGGTTTTTTAGGTTTTAACCTCGTACAAAAATTATCTGCAAACCAATTCTTAAAATCATAAAATAAAAAATAGCGAGATAAAAAAACATAAAACATATATACACAAAGATTTTTCCCCTGGATCCCAAATCAAGACTACTAGCTTGATTTTTTGTTATATTTCTTTTAGTGTTACAACACATATATATACATGCCGAATAATTCATAAACCCCAATCCATTAACCCTGTATTAGAAGATAATCATAGTTCCCTTGACTGGTTCTACAAAATACCAGGGGCTGAAAGCCATCATGCCCCAAAACCATGTGCAAACCCCCCCCCAGTCGTGGAAATAGTATAAAACATACCCAAAATTCTCCCACTTGTTGTTTTCATTCTACAGGGGGCCACAAGAGAGCTTAGTCATTAGTTTAGCCTTGCAACACCCATTTTTTCTCTACACTAAGAGAACTTCTTAGTGCTCGCATACTTATTCAATGCATCTACAACATTCTTCAAAGTGTCCACCTTTACCAATAACACTTTTTTATCTTCAACCATATCTCTCACAAAGTGATATAGAAAATCAATGTTCTTTGTCTTTGAATGATACGTCAAGTTATTAGCCAAGCCAATTTCACTTTTTCTATCACAGTCTATCCTTATAGCTCGCTGCACCAACCCCATACTTGAACACAATCTCTACAACAAAATTGCTTCCTTGCTTGCATGAGTGGCTGCCATGTATTATGCCTCTATAATTGAAAGAGCCACTACAGAAGGTATTTTACTCATCCAACTGACTGCACCTCCAAATAGGCTAAACCCACTTGTAGATATTTTTTGGTCTTGATCTCCAGCCCAATTTGCATCAACAAAACCATGAATATCCAAAACTCTGGCCAATCTTGGTTTTCCCTGGTAGCAAAAACCATAACCGCTAGTGCCACATAAATATCTAAAAAGCCGCTTCACTGTTGTCCAATGCTCCTTCCCTGGTTTTAAAATAAACCAGCTCAATACTCCCATTTTATGTGTGATTTTTGGTCTAGTATAGACCATTGCATACATCTGGCTACCAACTGCACTTGCATATGGAACATGGGACATATCCTCCTCTTCTTCTTGTGTCTTGGGACACTGTTCAGAAGATATATTTACACCTATAGGAATAGGAACCTTTACCAGTTTAGTATCCTGCATATTGAACCCCTACAATATTGTCTCCACATACTTCTTCTAGTTTAACCAGAGCTTTCTCTTTGTCTGATATCTGTTACTTTCCATGCCCAAAATATAATTTGCAGCACCAAGATCCTTCATGTCAAATTTGGAGAACAATTGGGTCTTCAAGTCTTCGATAATTTCTTTTTCATTTCCAATCAACAACATATCATCCACATACAAGACCAAATAAACAACATGATCACTAATTAATTTAAATACACACAATGATCCTCTTTGCTTCTGGTGAAGCCAAGTCCTCGTATATATGTATCAAATTTTTGATACCACATCCTTGGTGACTATTTTAACTCATACAGAGACTTTTTTAACCTACCTACCAGTTCTTTCTTACCCTTCACCGTAAATCCTTCAGGTTGCTTCATGTAGATCTCCTCTTCCAGATCCTCATGAAGAAATGTTGTCTTCAAATCCATCTGTTCTACCTCACAATCAAATGCAACAACAATAGATAAAATTAATCTAATAGAAGTAACCTTGGCAACAGGAGAAAACATATCACCAAAATAAATTCCTGACACCTGGGAATGACCTTTTACTACTAACCGAGCTTTGTATCTGTCCACCTTTCCTTATACATCCATCTTCTTCTTAAACACCCATTTTCTCCCGATGGGCTTCCTTCCAGATGACAACTCTACCAGATCCCATGCCTAATTTTTTTGTAAGGATGCCATTTCATTAACCATGACCTCCTTCCATATTTTTCCATCCTATGAATCCAATACCTCCCTAATAGTTCTGGGATCATCATCAGTTATATTTAAAGAAAAAATTGAATAGAAATAAAATGGACTATACCTTTCTGGTTGTATTCTTTCCCTAACTGATCTTCTCACAACTGGAGTTTGTGGCTCTTCCTCTTCTAAATCTTGTTTTGTTGTAGAGTCTGATTCATACTCCTTTAGCTGAAACTATATATTCTCAGATTACTTTGGTATGAATTCATGTTTAACAACCTCTTTCACCTCTCTAAATACCACATCTCGACTGTACACAACCTTCCTTATTTCTGGGTTGCAAATCTTGTAACCTTTTAAACCATCCTTATACCCATTAAAGATGCATCTTTCAGATTTATTATCCAAATTGTTCCTTTTTTTCTTTGGAACATGTACATATGCATCACATCCAAATACCCTCAGATGTGAAAGATAGGGTTTATTACCATTCCATACCTCATGTCTAGTCTTATCCTCCAACGTTGATGAAGGTGATCTTTTAACTAGGTTACATGCAATCTCCATTGCCTCTTCCCAGAATTCGTGTCCTAACACAGTACCACTAATCATGCTTCTTGTATTTTCCATCAGCGTTCTGTTCATTCCTTCTGCAACTCTATTTTACTGAGGTGTGTATGGAGTAGTCTTTTTCCATGCTATACTACACTTCTTATAGAGCTCTTCAAATTCCTTCTTGCAGAGCTCTCCACCATTATTTGTCCTCGACACCTTTATCTTCTTCTCTGTCTGGTTTTCCAGTAGAGCCTTAAATTCTTTAAATATGTCAAAGACTTTACATTTCTTCCTCAAGAAATATATCCATGTATTCCTTGAGAAGTAATCTATGAATCAAACATAGTACACAGGCTTTCCTAGTGATGGAACCGACACAAGTCCAAACACATCATTGTGGAAAACCTCTAATATCTTGTTCACCCTCTTAGCACCAGAAGGAAAACCCACCCGATTCTTCTTCCCATATACACAATGTTCACAGAAATTGAAATCCAGAGAGAAATTATACATATATTCTACCATACCATTACCATGCAGTATCCAAAGGCCTTTCTCTCCAATACTTCCAATCCTTTGATGTCATAGCATGGTATTTTCTCCAGAGACCGCTAGGCTTTCCGCTCCACTTTCAAGAACCACAGAAATGTGGCACCCATCAATAACAGTGCTACCCTGAAGCTTGTATAGAGTTCCAATCTTAAATCCCTGCATTAATACGAGTGCTCACTGAACCATCTTGCAGGTATCTTTCTCGAACAATGTTTTTACACCTACATCATCCATCTCGCTTACAAAATCAGATTTCTGGCCAATGTAGGAATATGTAGAATAGTAGGAAGTGTTCTAATCCTTCCACCTTGAAAATTTAGCTTGAATTTTCCATGTCCGATGATTTTGGCCTTCCTATCATTCCCTAAGAAAACATCACCACCATCATACTTCTCATACTCACATAACCACTACCTATGGGGAGTGAAGTGAAAGGATGCACATGCGTCAATCAACCATGCATAATGGTATACATGTGTATTTGAAGAAGAAGCTAAATACACATCCCCACCTTCATCTGAGGTGGTTTTTGCCTTTGCGAAAGGAGCATCGCAAGATCCCTTTCCTTTCTCAACAGCTTTAGATCTATAGTCCTTTTTTAACTTCCCTTCCTTTTCACATTTCCAGCACACCTTTACAGGCTTTCCTGGAGATTTAGATCTCCCACTCGAAAACTTATTTTTGTTTCTATTCTGGGAGCTTCCTCGTACATATAAGACATCTCCATTCTGGGCTACCATGTTTCTCCCTCTCATTTCCTTCGACAACAAGGCTAAGATAATTAAATTCAAGGTAGTTGTATTGCAACCTATTGCAATAACTAGATTTTCCCACGATCTGGTAGCAAACACAAAAAACTGATGAAATTATCTTCATCTGAGATTTTAGTATTTATAGATGACAACTGACTTACCACAGTATTGAAGGTGTTCATATGATCTATCACTGAGTCTCCATCCTTCATCCTCAAGTTATATATATTTTACCACAAGAATGATTTATTCACCAGAGACTTAGATTGGTACAAAGTCCCTAACTTGACCCAAAAATTCTTTGTCGTAGCTTCCCTAGATGCATTCAATAATATCGAATATGAGATACACAACCATATTGTTCTCTTTTCCTTTTGATCTAACTTCACCCAGTATTCAAATGACATTTCCATTGGTTTAGTAGCGGGATCTACCATGATCCACTAATCTTTATCCATCTGCAGATCCTCCATCTTGAGCTTCTCAAAACTCTGACCATTAAATTTCTTGATCTCTATCTTTCCACTACTCACCATCTTCTTTCACTGCAAGAATCGATCTTGCAGAACTCCCACTGAACAAGGTCTAGCACAGGCCTGAGAAAAAAAATCCTTCAGTAACAAAGGCATCCCCTTGGAGCTAAAATAACTCTGATACCAAATGTAGGTTTTAACCCTATATATAAATTATCTGCAAACGAGTTCTTAAGAATAGAAAATAAACAATATCGAGATCATAAAACATAAAAGAGATATACACAGAGTTTTTTGCCATGGATCCCAAATCAATACTACCAAATTTATTTTTCATTATATTCCTTTTAGTGTTAAAACACATATATATACATGTCGAAGCATTCATAAACCCCAATCCATTAACCATGGATTAGAATATAACTGTAGTTCCCTTGATTGAATCTACAAAATACCAGGGCCCGAGAACCATCATGCTCCAAAACCATGTGTAAACACATGAAAAAAACCATAGGTAGGTCCACCCACCTAAAATAAGGTCCAAAAAAAATATTTCTAGGGGCATGTAGGCACCTACCCGCCCCCTGCTGTAATATTCCCAAAATGGGGAAATCATCAATACATGCACTAAAAACACATTTTTTAGAAATATTTGTTATAACAGTCAATATTAGCCCATGGATCCTTTATATTATACATTATGACAACCAAATATAAAAGGAGATCTGAGACAAATCATTCTAGCCTAGCTAAACAAGCCTCCCATGCCCAAAACAGCCCAAAAACAGTGCAACCCCAAGACTATTGCAACACAGAAATACTGCAGCAAGTGAAAACATAGTTTATTGACGATTTATACTCTAATATAGAGAGACGAAATATATCTTCTGATATATTAATGAATATAGCTTAAAAAACTGAGATCTAGTCTCTTTTACATAAATCCAAGATGACTCGACAAGGGTTTCTTGACAAACATGAGATGCAAGGAATTATGCTGCAGATATATGGATGAATCACGTAGTATGTCTAAAGAACTACATAAATATGGCTGATCATACAATGAAATGGCTATAGCTCCTCCTATTATCTTTCCGGGAAAAAGGCTGATCCTCCTCCTAGGAAACTAGCTCATAAAACAGGGGTTAAAACCCTCCCACTGCAACACCATGTAAAATAACACAGTTACACAAAGAGAATGTGTTGTGGCTGTAGGTGACTACTTGGCCCAATGCCAAATAGTGTAAATGATGCCCAAAATTCTCCTCTCAAATTTATCCAACAATTCCTCCGAGGAAGAGTGGGGAATTCCCACTTGAGAGAAACCTTGTACTAAAGAGTACAACAAACTTAGTTAAACAGATGAAGCATGCAATAATTCTAAACATACCCAATCATCAATTAAAATTCTCATTCATGCCCCATATGGCTGCCATTCCTTTCATTATATACTTGATGAGCTTCCTCACCATGGGTCCCACCCATTTATGAGGTTACTTCTAGGCAAAGGCTCCTCCAAAATTATGTTGTCTCTATTAGTTCCACTCTTCTATTTACAGTGCTATTTGATTTGGTCAACCTTGATTTATCTTCACGCATTATCTCCTTTCACAGCCAAGGTGTCTTTATTCTGACTAGCTAAACTAATCCACATTCACATTGAGCTATCTTTATTGATGATCCACTCTTCCCATATTAGTGTTGTTGACTTGGTCAAACTTGACCTTGTCCACATTTATTAGCCCTTGTTCACACATGAGGGAGCTTGATCCAGTTATTAGCATGATCCCTTTTCACATCAAGAGGGATTTTATGCCTACTTAAGATATTTATGGGCCTTCTTACCCATTTATTCATCCAACTAAATGTTAAGAGAAAAATTGATATTCCGATTATTTGCATTCTAATTTAGGAATATTACATTCTTCCCCTCCCAAATGTTGCTTTTCCTCAAGCAACTGCAAGGGTACTGCAAAATATCCACTCCTCCTCTTATGGCCTCCACATCCAATAGTCTCCACCATTGACTCAGATATTCTACAACAATTATGTCTTCCAATGGTTCCTCCCAAATGTGTAAGTTGTCCTTTGGTGGATAAACCAAATGGCTATCATCATGAAAGAGTGGAAGGTATATATGGAAACCTTCTTGATGTTCAATGGCCTCCTTGAGGTAGTAGTGATGAAAAACATAGGGGATCTCATTCCCAATGAGAGACTCCCACCTCCATGCTATCATCCAAATGAAATGAATTACCTCCTAGCTTGGCAATTCATAGAAATGCTCCTCCCAAATGCTCATGAGAGGCATGTCCCAAGTGCTCCAAACAATCATATGGCCCACCTCATAAATAATTGATATACTATAATGGCCATACCATCTCCCATGCTCCCCTTGAAACATGAATAAAAAAAAATGTGGGAAATCTCATTCCCCATAGACACTTCCAACCAATGTGTCTCACCTCCAATCATGTTCCCAACAACAATAAGAACATTCTCAGCATATGGAGTCATAATTAAAGTCATGCTAGCTGCCATATGTAATAAGGGAGAAGGAAAATGGTCCCTCATGTGCAACCAACGTAGTTTTGCTCCTAACTTCCTTAGAATACGATATATCAAGTGTTCCTTCCACCACTTGTTTTCTACCCCATTATTCATGCATGTTTGGAGAAGGTATATGATGGTTGGTGTTAATGAAGCACACCATGAAGAATACATCCTCTCCCCAAAATCTTCTAGGGAATGGTCAACATCATTATTTCTCATGGCTCCAAGTAGCCCATGAAGCAAACAAGAAAGAGTGCTTCCTCTTGGAGCAATGCCCTTCACATGTGTGGTAAGAAAATACAAGTATATAGTAAATATATCATGATGTTCAGAAATACAATCCTTACCATACACTTGGTTTAAATCAGTGAGGTAGCTCATGGATAAGCTCCCTCTCACACCCAATGAATGAGGAGGTGGTAATGATAACTCTTCCCAAGAGCCATGTCCCTCCTCAACCTACAAACAATCTATGCACTTCCTCATGTGATAGTTCATCTCATCTTTGAAGTCTTCCCATATGAATCCCTCCAAGATAGTACAATATGCTTTAATGAAACTGGTGGGATTAGAAAGAAAGATCTCATAGGCTACGTATAGTAGTTTTTCCTTGAGCTTGGATTCTCTAGTCAAATAGATATGATCATGAAAGTAAATTACTCTCTCAACCACTTTATACCTCCCATTTATCACTTTCCCATCAAGAACCTTACATGCAGAGAGGTCCTTGGAATATTCCACCAATAGTTGGGATTCCCAATATGGATCTAGGCTCCCCAACAATGACAGCACTGTAGAAATCTAAAATGAAGCTCCTGTCATATGATGGCTCTCCTCGTTGACATACTTAATGCCAAAGTCACATGTTGGAGTACTGTCACCCCACTTTTGATGCCTCTTTTGCAGTCGATCTTGTTTAAAACAAGATCGAAGTATATGGAAGTTAACCACTTCTATAAAGATCTCTTTCTTCCAAAAATTCTATATTTTGGCCCATGTTTGCAAGAGTTGTAATACCCTCTTGTCATATTCATAAATCTTCATTATGTGTATAAGTATCATTTGTTGCTCCAAGGCTATCTAATGGCCATTTGACACCATGCTCATGTCATCGTAGATTTATGAATCCTCCTTTTCCAGCGAAAATATCTGAGTGGGGATAGCAATGTCCATATTATCCTTGGAACCCATCAATGGTTCTCAATGCTGTGCTAGCTTCTCCCAAGGCTCCTTCCATAGCCAAATATGTCACTGCTATAGTCCAAGGAAAATTTTAAGGATGGAAAATTATTTTGAAGTTTAAAAAATTGGCGAATATCACTAGTCCCTAATGTGAAAAATATAAAATATTTATTGATGTATTTGTAAAATTATTCAAATTTATAATGATATTATATATATTTTCTATATAATCTTGGCGATTTTTAAGGTAAAATAATTTTATATTGTAAAATTTGGGCGAATCACTTTTGTAAAAAAATGGAAATTGGCGAATCTTTTTTTTTAGAAAAACCATGGAAAATTAGCCCACCTTTGAATATTAGCCCCTAAAATTTTCCATGTGCTACACTAAGTTGAGAGAAAAATTTATTCATCTTCCAATCATGGGGTCTCCCTGCTGGAATGCCTCCATGTAAAGAGACATAAATGCATAGAGTAGGATGTATATGTGTGTGGACTGATTTTTCCTTGCCCTTACTACAAAAATATTCCTGCCTCTTCTGTGCATCAATATTCTAAAATAGAGAGGGGTGTATGCTTTCAATCATATGATACTGATCATTCTCCCCATCTGCTTCTTTTATCTTTAGAATCTCACCATCTATCTATGGTGGCACATGTTGCTCATGGAATGTGCCCTGATATCCACATGTGAGATTCTTTGGAACTCCTTTTGAACATACAATAATTCCATTTATTGGAGCAAATGCTCCATCTTCCTCTTCATGAGGTGCTAGATATGCTCTTGATATGACAGTGTTGTTACCTCCAGCCTTCTCTTTCTCCTTGTCAATATTTGAGAATACCTCATCAACAATGAGAGACCTTAGGTCTTGGTCTTCCCTTGAAGGAGGAATCTCTTCAAGCAATGGGGATCTTGCCCTTAAAAAGGTATCATACAAGTTTTCATCCCCCTTAATGGTTTTCAAAAATGGATTTGGGTTTATAGATCCTTCCAACCCATGCAAAGGTTTTGTTTTTTTTAGTTTGATTAGCTCCACCAAAGGTGTTTCAGAATTTTTTTCACCAAACCTTTCTACTACCCTTCTAATGAACCTTGCATAAGTAGATGTATTTGCATTTTTTAATGAAAATTACTCAAATAACCACCAAGCATAAGCCTTACCTTCAAAATGCAGTGCTGCTAGTTTAATGGCTTCATCTCCTGAAACTTGATGTTGATGTGCAGGTGTCTAGCTCCTCCACCCAAACCCTAGCTGGACATTTAGGTGAGCCATCAAAAGTAGATAGAAATAATCTACCCACACCATGCGGCTTACCTCTTGTGATCCTTTCCTCCTTGATCTTGCAAAACCCTTGGAATTTTAAGTGATATTTGAACCTCTTAGATTGAGATTCACATTATTGCAAATAATCACCAAGAGTCTCCTTCTTTGGCACATCTCCTTTCTCCATCTCACTTGCCATCAACATATGAATGGCAGAGCATTGTAAATCTGATGGTTTTACTGAATGCTCACACCCATAATATGAGGAACTAGAGCTTTCCTCATGTACAAATATTGTTGAGGGACCTCCATGTTTTTCCCTCCTCATTTCTTTGATGTCTTTGCTGATACACTGCAAAATTCAAAGAAGAAGTTTTGAGAACTCCTTCCCCCCAGAAAATAAGGGTTTGTCTTCATCCCTTTTGTAGATCCTCTCCTTCCCATGAGAATACTCCATAATGTTTTAAGTACACAGGCTGAGCCAATATTAGAGCTCTGATACAACTATAATATTCCCAAATGGGAAAATCAGCAATATAAGCACAAAAAATGTATTTTTCAGAAATATGTGTTATAACAGTCAATATTAGCCCTTGGATCCTTTAGATTATACATTATGACAACCAAATATAAAAGGAGATCAGAAAAAAATCACTATAGCCTAGCTAAACATACCTCCCAAGCCCAAAACAACTCAAAAACACTGCAACCCCATGACTACTACAACACAAAAATACTGAAGCAAGTGACAACATAGTTTACTTAGGGTTTATACTAAAAAATAGAGAGACAAAATATATCTTTATTTCTGGAATCTAAGTTTCTGTGATCCATCATATAAATTAGCAGAATTATTTCGGTAATAATCACATGAAATATAATTCTACTAAAATATATCTTCTTATATATTAATCAATTGAGTTTAAAAAAACTGAGATCTAGTCTCTTTTACATAAATCCAAGATGACTCGGCAAGGGTTTCTTGACAAACATGAGATGCAAGAAGTATATGTTGCAGATCTATGGCATAATCACGTAGTATGGCTGAAGCACTACATATATATGGCTGATAATACAAAAAAATGGTTGTATCTTCTCCTACTAGCTTTCCGAGAAAAAGGTTGATCCCTGATAATACAAAAAAATGGTTGTATCTTCTCCTACTAGCTTTCCGAGAAAAAGGTTGATCCTCCTCTTGGGAGATTAGCTCATAAAACAGGGGTTCTAACCCTCCCACTGCAACACTATGAAAAATAACGTAGTTTCTCCAAGGGACTATGCTATAGCTGTAGGTGGCTTCTTGGCCCAATTCCAGATAGTGGAAATGATGCCCAAAATTCTCCTCTCATATTTCTTCAACAAGCTCTCCAAGGAAGAGTGGGGAATTCTTGCATGAGAAAAACCTTGTACTAAACAGTACAACAAACTTAGCTAAACAAATGAAGCATGAAATAAGTATAAACATACCCAACCATCAAATCATAATCTCAATCATGCCCCATATGGCTGCCATTCCTTTCATTTTATACTTTATGAGCTTCCTTACCATGGGTCCCACCCATTTATGAGGTTACTTCTATGAAAAGGCTCCTCCTCCAAAATTACGTTGTCTCTATTAGTTTCACTCTTCTATTTATAGCGTTGTTTGATCTGGTCAACCTTGATTTAGTCTTCATGCATTATCTCCTTTCAAACCCAATGTGTCTTTATTCTAACTAGCTAAACTGACCCACATTCACATTGAGTTGTCTTTATTGATGATCCACTCCTCCCATATTAGTGTTGTTGACTTGGTCAAACTTGACCTTGTCCACATGTATTAGCCCTTTTTCACACATGAGGGAGCTTGATCGAGTTATTGGCATGATCCCTTTTCACATCAAGAGGGATTTTAGGCCTACTTAGGATATTTATGGGCCTCCTTACCCATTTATTCATCCAACTAAATGTTAAGAGCATAATTAATATTCCCATTAGCTGCATGATAATTTAGGAATATTACAGTTGCGAACCCTAGGATAGGGGGGGTTGTCATCCCACCTATAACCTCCCTGTTGTGCCTGACAGAACGAACAAGGGGGGCTATCGCCCCCCTATGACTCCCCCGCGTGTGTGACTAGTCATGGAAAGAATATAAGACATACCCAACAAGTTTTCCCTCCATAAATAATCTGACATGACTGTGTGAACTATTTTGTATCTATTTGAGCCAACATTAGTTCATTTTTCTTCATCTTGAGGCCAACTTAGAAGAGGAAAACTAGTGCTTGTCTTTGGAGGGCTTCATGACAGTCATATAGACTTAAATACATTATTTATATGCCCAAGAAGGGTTATACATGAAATTGAATCTAGAAAAAAAATCCTTTGCTCATGAAACCCATGAAGTAAGTATTACAATAATAATTATATTTTCTTCTTTTCATTATTTACAAAAATCACAATTACATTCCATTATGAAGACTGGACCTAGTTACCCTTTCCAACACTCCCTTTTAACTAGGGAGGTATTCATAATGGTACTTTGTCATTCTTAATATGAAGAATTTATCATAAGAAGAATGGGATTGATAACCAATTTTTATAACATCATATCAATCAACATTGTCATATTTCAAGGCCTTCACTAACAACTCCATCTCTCCACAAGATCTGAGCTCAATGTTGGTGAGACCAATAATTTATAGGTTCCCTCTTCATTGTCTCTCCTAGAACATACCCTACTCGGGTTCCCACAGTATGTTCCATTAGGAATATTCTTATCTTAGATTCCCAGTCCTAAAATAATATTGGTCCTCTATGATTGCTCTTACCTTAGATGCCCTATATCATCCTGAAAGAGCATCAGATGCAAAATGATTACCCAATCCTCCATTCTGCCTTCCCAAGTGAAGCCCAGAATTATGTGTCTATCTCTCCCTCTTAATTAGGGAGGAAATACCCATTCATATAAAGGAATATACGCATTCCTACATAAGGAATGTACCTAAGCTCTGCCTTGGCTTAGCAATTTCCAAGTTTCTTCTAAGGAAGAAACTTGTTTCCAAGTTCCCTTTTAATTAGGGACCTACAATGCCTCCTTAGGTGGAGATAATAGGACAACCAACTTCTTTGAAGAACTCCTTCATTTATGTCATGAATTTCTTCTTTGTTATGGAGTCTTCATTTGTTGGGTCTTCTTCATAGGGCACAAATCATCCATCACTTTCATCCATGAGTCAGTTGTGTCATCATTTCTTTCATTAAAAAGTGATCCATCAGTCTAGATCTAGGCTTGCTTCATTTCGTACTAACTTCTTCAGAAGGATCTTACATCCTTCTACATGGTCCTTCTAGGAAGACATCCATAGTTATTCCCTTGGCAGTCTTGTATAAGCCCATCCAGATATTTTTTCAAGAATAAGAAATGAACCCTTAAATAAAAATTTACCTTTTTTATGGTCTTTCATCATGACATATTCTAGTTAGTGTCAGCATCATGCATACATGTTGACATATCTCCCAAATATATCCATTTTCAAGGGTCTCCATATTTTTCAAAACTTCCATCAAAGTCTTCATATATTTTCGGGAGATTCCCTAGTCAAATATTTTTTGTCTCGGATGTTGAATGTCTTCCTCCATGGTTGCCTAGTATATTATCTCTTCCTTTCTTTCTTCACACATGAAATTCCGATGGAATTCCAATCAGATATTTTCCAATCACCTCATATTCCATATGAGCACATATTTTGTTGATTTAATCTAGTGTGACCCATGCCTTCTGGCGTCCTTTCATATGAGTAGAATCCTTTCATTTGATCATGCTTCTTAGAAAAGTGATCCATGTTATCTGAAACCATACAACATGACTTTATAATATCGAAGACATGCATACATACATCATTTACATTTATATCATCTAGACTTCTTTTAGTAGCTTCCTTGATTGAAAAAAGATTCAACCCCTTGATCTTCTTCATCTCTTATTTCATCATACCATCTGTTAGTGTGAATTATAATCGCAAGCGTACGAAAAAAGCTCACTTTAGTTGTTCATAAGAAACATCCCTAACATCAAAGATGGCTGCCAATTTATTTAGATCTACAGTTAGTTGACCAAGATAAATGCTACAAAATCCAGATCTATGCAGTAAAAGACATTAAGCAGTAAATAAAAGCAAGAGTTGTTCCATGCATCCAATAGACAAGACAAGAATATTTTTAAATAATTTTTGTATTTATGACACCTGGGAAGAGAACATAGAAAAATGATACCAGTCCCCTTCAATTGGATGGGTTCTTGTATGTCCTCAGCGCTTCATATATAAGATATCTCTCTCTTTATGGTGTAGAAAACCCAGACAAAAAATGGAACTCAAAGGGAGCTCACAAGAAAAATGGTAGAAAAATATGACAATGATGGAGGATCAAAGTTAGACCAAAAGTATAGATCCAAAGTGATATTTAGGCAACAAAAGGTAGTGAGTGAATGGAAATCCTTCTATTTATAACAAAATATAGAGTTAGTCTAGATATTGGTGCATAGTTAAAATATTATTAACCAAATCTAGATCCAACTTTTATGGAATATTTTATTATATTTGTTGCAGCGAAAAAAAATTTGAATTTGGTCAAATCCCTTTATTTGTAAATAATAAATGAATAAATGATTTATTTATTATTTTAAGGATGTGGTTGAGTAATAATTAAATAAATAGTTATTTATTCAATTATTTATAAATGATTTAGTCAAATTTAACAATGACTATTATTTAAATAATTATTTCTAGAAAATAATAAGATAAATAATGATTTATCTCATTAATTTTCTTGTTTTGGGTTAAATATGACTAGGAATATTAATTAAACTGTTGTTTAACTAATTATTCCTTGAGGAAAATCAAACAAATATGGATTTATTCAATATTTCCTCGTGGGGTTTCCTGTTTAGACCATAAACAACTTAATAAATTATGGATTACTAAGTTATTTTTAATAGTGCAATAAATTTTACTTGGGTAAAATTGTTCTTACATGGTGTACTTTGGTCCATCTAATATTAACAAGTTAGATGACCAAAAATTGATGTAACAGATTTCCACCCAGCGTGTGAGCATTAGGAGCTAATCGTATGACCGAAGTACGTTGTAAGAACACAATCACTAGACACTAAAGGGGAAGTCAGAGAGAGAGAAATATAAGGTAGACTAAAGTGCTAGAGGACAAGACCCTGAGGAGGTGAGACACATAGGTGCTAAAATTCTCTTTTATGAGTGAGTACCTATTCTACAAGAGGCGGGGGAGGCATACCTATGCCCACCGAGACAAAGTACAAAGAATAATGCATCCAGTAAACAAGGGAATGAACTATATAGTACACACTGGCATAAACATGAGCTAGATAAAAACATGATAATGGATCCCACATACATAATGTGCTTGGGATAACAGCCAGGACTTATACAATAATATATGAGTACATGAAATATAAGTACAACCAAAGAGGCCCTGTACTGAGTACCTTTTGTTGCCTAAATATCACTCTAGATCTATACTTTTGGTCTAACTTTGATCCTCCATCATCGTCATATTTTTCTATATTTTTGCTTGTGAGCTCCCTTTGAGTTTCATTTTTGTCTGGGTTTTCTACACCATCAAGAGAGAGAGATCTTAGATCTGTAGCGCTGAGGACATACAAGAACCCATCTCATTGAGGGGGACTAGTAACATATTTCTATGTTCCCTTCACAGGTGTCATAAATAAAAAAATTATTTAAAAATATTACTGTCTTGTCTATTAGATGCATGGAGTAACTCTTTCTTTTATTTATTGCTTAATGTATTTTAATATGTGGAGCTACATCGAAGGTTGTAATGAAGAGGTCATCCCAGCATGTGGGGGGACACTTGAAGGGCCACCCCCTCATGAGGTTTCAAAACATCTCACACACACTCGAGAATCACTGGTACAATCTTTTGCATCACCGAACCATCGAGTATATGGATCTCGATCATACCGCAAGGAGCTGGAGCTGAGAAACAATGAAGTCAGAGGGCAATAAGGAGTCCCATTTCCTGATCTGAGGCACCTAAAAATAGTGGAAGCTAGAACCAAGGTATATTTCCCTCTAGACCTATCTTCTGGAATGAATGAGCTAATGTCGATACAAGGAGGTCCGCCATAGGTGAGGCAATATGGGACCCTCAACTAAGGAACGAGAGATAATAGTATAGCAACGAACAGACTGACACTAGGGATGATGATGGAATGGGGGGTACTAATTAGTGGGCTTACGACTTCCCTTGTTAGAGCATGAAGGGCATGGATGACCTAGCAGCAAATGACATAATACCAAATGGGACAAGGGACAATAGGACTGAAGGCCACAATGTGCGACATGAGAGAGGAACCAAGATATGAAGGATGGAGGACTAAAGTGGGATACAAAGGGACTCGGGATAGACTCCATGGATGCGATGATGACTCAACTGGGATTCTCTAAATAAGGGTGACTCGATGATGCTGCCACACAGAAAAGGTCCGGTGGGGACCATAAAGACATGAGTACAAGATGGTTACTCATGACAAAAATCAACACGAGCACGAAAAAGTATGGAGGAAAAGTGGTGCCCCAAGTACAAGTGTTGCAAGTGAAGTAATTTGATTTTGAGGAGTGGTGAAGTGACCCTTCTTAGAAATAATGTGTCTGGGTGAAGTATAAAATCACAAAAAACTAAAGAATACCTATTTTAGAGCTCGGTGAGAGCTTTCCAATGGTGTGGACGCGTTTTCAAACTGAGCTACGGTTTGGTTGTAGCGAGCGAAAGAAAAATATGGGGTTTCTCTTCTAATAAGGAATTTTTCCTCCAATTTAATTCATTTGAAAGTGTAGTTGTTGTGAATTTAGAGAGGAGGAAAGGCCCTAAATCTTGCAGTGAACGTAGCGGACAAACCGACCGTTGGAATCGAGATCAATTAGTTGCAGGTAAGAGGCCTAACCCTATTCTTTCATTTCAGTGGATTGAAAGTTCAGTTTAGGTGCCCAGAGCTTAGGAACAGACCCATGCTCCTCTTCTGATGGGTAGCACTTTTTGGGGCAAAATTTGTGACCTGGGTAGCAGATTTTGGGCAGAAAACTACGACCTGTCCCAGGATTTTTCCTGAAAAGTGTGACCTGACAGAGAGGGGTCTTTTAGTGTTGTTTCTTTGCTAAGAACTAGGTTTTTATGTTTGAATGCAGTCTTTCCTTTTTTTACACTGACAAGTATGATGGTTTTTTGCTGATATGGTAGAATTGAGGATCAATTGGAGAGAAAGAGACTTGGACACATTATGGTCAGAGATCTGAGAGGATCATGGTGTCTGCAGTGCATTGGCTAGTTTTGGGGTCCAGAAGTTTGTGGATAACCCTTTGATGAGAGATGGAGAGCCCTTCTTGGCCTAAATTGTTAGTTATTGGGATCCAGACCATGAGGTCTTTATAGTGCGAGGGCACCATATCGAGTTGACGGTCTAGGACATATATTTCCTGACTGGTCTCCCACCACTTAGGATGGTGGGGAATATGTAGACAGTTCTACCTCGAGGCAGGAACATCATGGAGTTTCTAGAGCGCCATTTTTTCCCAGGTCTCCAGGTCAAGGGGACGCGGATACCAATCGAGGATCTAGAGAGGCTAGAGACCCGTGATGTGGCCACAGCGGTGCTGTGGATCCTGGACAACCGTGCACTCCACCACATTGCTGGGGGTCAGATGTTGCTTGTTGAGAGTGTTTTGAGTGGGACCTACTATGGGTGGGCCCAAATGATGTTGTCGTCATTGAAACAATAGCTATCGCTATGCAAGCGGTAAGTGAACCATGACTGTGCATATGGCACAGTGTTGTGCTCACTCTTCTTTGAGAAGATCCCGACACTTCGACCTCCCATACAGATCCAAGATGGGGGCTCGAGAGAGCCTAAGATGTGCTACTAGGGGTGGATATTGTGTAGAGGAGGAGGTGGGTAGTCGTACGGGTGTTCCGAACCGATTTTTTCGCTCATTGGGATCATATGCCACTATACAAAGGCAACTATCCCTATAGTGGGATGAGCTATTGTGGGGACCCAGACTTGCCACTACCACCTGGTCGAGTATGGGGGGCCGATGGTAAGTGAAAATTTGCTAATATTTTATGTGAATTTTAAAGTTTCAGAATATTGTATATGGTACTGATTCATTTACTTTTGGTATGCATATACAGCGCCAGTCAAACCAGCCGAGTACATGGGGCAGCCTATAGTATCAGGAGCTGCAGGACCTAGTGGATCGAGAGCACCGCAAAATGAGGATGCAGTAGCCCTCCTGGAGGACGTCCGTCGTAGATGTGAGAGGCTTATGACCAGTGTTTCAGAGCGCAACTAGAAAGACTTGGATTACCATTACATAGAGCCATGTATTGGTCTACCCTCGGAATGGCGAGGGGTCATACGGCGCATGGCAATGGCCAGACAGGGGATGCGTGGTGTACAAGCTACAAGAGCAGATCTATTGGCTCAGGATCCTCCAGATAGTTACTAAGCATAGGGGCATGTGGTGCCCCCAATTTTGAGTTTTTGTAACATGCTATGGGCATGTCATATGTATCAGTTAATGGAATCTAAAACATTTTATACGACACATATAATGAGTATGCATCGTTTTGATGGTTTTATGTTATTGTCTTGTGTTAAATGCCTGTGGTAAGTTCCAATCTAGAATATTGTTTGCAATGCTATCTATATATTGATTTTGAGCTCTAGGTACATGACTGAGTGTAATGATTTCAATTCATGCATCAAGAGCTTCACTCATAAATATCTTCTAAAAATGATAGGATTATGCACATGATAGACACCATTTAATTGCATGAGAAGAAGCGGGGAATCTAAATGAACATGAAGGTGGAGGATGCGATGGGAAAGGGAATTGGCTAATAAACATCGCATTGCATCATATTCGGCTTGATTATTGGTGGTAGTACCAATGCATACACCGTTTGAGAGAACAAGCGAATTAAAGGGGGTAAAAATGGCCCAGCCTGCCGAGGCTAGATTCCGGGAGTAGTGACTTGCACCATCGATATAACTAATATAAGGTGTGGATGGGGGTTTCATATGAAAGGTGCCACAAGACAATAAAGGAGAGGATGATGAACAATTTCGGCAACCCGAACGCAAGGTAGAAATCAAACAAACATTGCAAGAGGGAGTGCACTGGGTAAGATGTCTACCACCTACAGAACGAGGGGTAGGGGGTGTGTGGGAGCTGCCTTGGGAAAAAATTGTGATCAAGCTGTAAAATTAACCATAGAAACAGATGGTGCCATCCCGCTTATGGGTGGGGAAGATGAAGTCAGGGGTGGAAATGGCTTCCATGATGTCGTCATCACAGTAGAAGATGGGGTGACTGGAGGAAGGGAGACCACATGATGCAACGAAGCTACCTGAATCATCATCATGAGAAGACAGGTTCACATGCGCATTTTCATGAGGGATGATGGAAGGACAAGAAGATAAGGGATCCACCGATGTTAAGCCCACGGTGATCGCTAAAGGGAGGTTGAGCGAAACCGAAGGGGAAGTCTTAGAGGGAGTTTCCACCGTGGATCTTATGAATGATGATAAGTAGAGGATGGTGGCCATAGGCTCCGTAATCTTGACATCAGGAGGGGGAATGTCAATGGGAGCAGGGAAATACTCAAGTTTTCCCGAAGCATATTGCGCAAGGATGGGAGAGGCAAACTGGTTCTGTTCAATATCGTACTCTTGAACTACCTCCAAAGAGGCACAGTAATGCATGAGGTGGGGACAAAGGTGGGTATAGTGGCCATGGAGATCACTCAAAGCACAGGGTTGGTTGGTTTGAATAGTCTTGGGGTTTTTTGCTGCAGTCGAGGAACAAACAACAACTTTAGGGACTGTAGACTCAAGGTATGAAACATTGACCATGGGCTTGATACGAGGCAATTTGGGACAATGATGGGTGGCATGACTGACAACATCACACAAATCACATGGGTGGGTATGCTTTGGAGGCTGAGGAGGAGCAGGGTTTTTCGGGGCAGCCTTATCTTTAGGTGCCTTCTTGCGATCTTTCCCCCCTTCACCTGAAGCTGTCACAATAGGAGTAGGTTCCTGTTGAGGTGTCTGAGGCATGGTAGTAGAGGGACGGGTGATGGAGAACGGTTGAACTAGGGTAAAAGAAATATAATTTTTGGGCTGACCACATGGGATAGTGGCTAGGGGATCAATGTATGATACTGGGATCCCCAGGGTCAGGTTAGGAAGGGATAAGGTAGCCATAACAGGTACTGATAATACTCCAGGGGGGGGGAGCTAGGAATGGTATCTGACCAGAGGGGTAATGGCCAGTCGGGACAACTCTGATATTGTTAAGGCCAGGATGAACCATTCCAAGAGGGTAGAGAGACTCATGGGTACTAGTTGTAGATGAGGAGCCTTAAGGAGGGGGTCCTGAAGGCTGAGTCAAAGTACTAGGATCAGGTTGCAGAGGGCGAGGCTGCTGACTACTCGAAGTGGGCTGCTTGAGGGCAGCCCAAGATGATTGCATCATGAAAATTTTCGACGAGCTAGGATCAGAGACAGGAGGAGAAAGACCACGGAAAGAACCAAGCAAAGAGGAGTCTTTGTAGACTCCAGGTGAGACACTGGTCAAAGTTTCGACTATTTGTTTGTTGGCCACCGAAGAGATGATGGACTCAGGGGAGGTCTAAGACTTTGGTTCGTCATATGTTAACTGGTCATTGGTGACTATCTTTCCATTATGAGTATATCACATCTTATGGTGAACCACAGATAAGACATAAGACATTGCATAAGTGTAGCTAAAACCCAATAGAATTTTGTAATCTAAGGGGGCATCAATGAATTCTACATCAACACAAACAGTCTTGCCCGCAATAGTAATAGGACAATTGTGGTACAGGGAAATGGGCTGGGAAGAGTGGCCATCCCATGCTCAGAGGGTGATAGTGGAAGGGGCGAACTAGGTGATCTGATTTGCTTCTAAACTGAAGCGGACATCACACAGGTGGATGCCCCCTCATCAATGATGCAACGGGAGACTTTCACGTTCCGGATCTTGACGGGGATTTGGAAGGCGATGGAAGCAAGAAGGGGAGGATGTTCTGACCAGCCAACATCGAAGATGATCAAATGATCATCTAAAGTATCCATAGCACCCATGGAAATTAGTGGATATTTTCATTTTGAAGGGCACGACTGAAGGAGTTCCAGTGTTGATATGGTTGCAGGAGATTGCGCCAAATCATCTACTATACTATACGAATGGGAAGCTTTTCCAAAAGTAGTTTTTCGGTGTAATGGTCCCTTGGGGATATTGGTATGAACCTTTGCCTTAGGCTGAGGGACTTGTAAAGGACCATTGGTTGTCAAAAGAGGCTCTTTGGAACTTGAAGAAGGGGGATTAGGGGCTGACATAGTGGGAGGCTTGTTGTACTGACGAGACTAAGTTTGAAGGTTGAGGTCAATGGTAATGGGTTGGTCAGAGTTCATCATGAGAATCTAGTAATCAGAGGTACTAGATGGAGGAGGTTGAGTGGCTGCATATCCTTCAGGGGGTTGGGTAGCCACGAATACTTGACGGGGGGAAAGGATTGGTAAACAAAACTAGCTATATAGGTGCAACATTGGGAGGAACCGAAGGGGAGGCTTGTTATCCATACGATGTTGCTTGAGTCTCCCAGATTTGACGCAACTGAGGTAAAAGAGTACAATTGTGGGTATAGTGACCATAGACACAGCAACAAGAACAAGGCTTACTCGTACAAAAAGGTCTGTCCTACTTGGGCTGAGTGCCATGTTAATGGTTAGTAGTGTTAGGTGCATTCCCTTGGGGATTAGGTCTTGGATTACCTGGGGAAGATTGATTTTGGGTGCCTTTCCTTTTCTTTTTGGAAGTAGGAGGATTAGTCGCACCCTGCTGTGCATACACCTGCCCCTAGGGAGGTGGTGGCTACTGTTGCGGGGGTTCAGAATGCAAGGGAGGAGGGGATGTTAATGCTGGATGAGATGGAGCACCAGGCTGTGTATACGGATAATAAGGAGGTTTCACAACATTGTGGTAAACAGGTTGGGAAAAATGAGGAGGCATGCCGTATCTTGGATACATGCGATCGAGAGGGGGAAAAGTGTTGGAGGAGCTAGCCCCTCCATGATGGAAACCATAACCCATGGGAGGATGAGTGTATGGATGAGAAAGGGCTCCAACGATACCATCAATGGCATGGGATGCCCCCGGTGCATTGGCACCACCAGGTCTAGGGAGATCAGGTAAGACGGTTTAAACATAACTAGACTGAGTGTAGATCAGGTCATATTTTAACGCAATATGAAGAGCAGCTTCTTTAGTCTAAGGGAAATGAGATGCGACATCTTTGTCGATAGCAGGAAAAAGGGATCTGAGAAACCATTCCATGTAGACATAGTCTTCGAAGGCAGGGGCTCAACATAGGCTCTTTATTCTCTGCCATTCCTGGACATGATCGCATAGGCGGGTCACAGATGATTGACAGAAAGAGGTAAAAAGTACGGTACCAGTGTCATAAAAAAGGAATAGCTGGAAGTAAGACAGAAAATCCTGGGAAAGAGTCACAAAAGTAGCATGAGAGGAGGAGGCATGGTCAACATACCACTTAGAAGCATACACTAGAACAACAGAAGACAGACAGAGTCATTGGTGATGGAGTTAGACGAACACCACATGTGGAAAGATCTAACATGGTTGTAGGATCTTTTCCAGAAAGACCTTCAAACTTGGGGATGTCAGAAGGGAGCTTGGTTGGCATAGCAGGCCAACTAGGATCATGGTGTATGGGGTCATTGATCAACTAGGTAAAATTGGGAAGACTGAGGCCTGCCATATAACGGAGCAAGGGAGTAGCCGTGATAGTTCATGTTGCGGTCCCACTAGTAGTATTCCCAACATTAGGGCCGGAGCTACCACCATCGTTAGGTCCTGAACCAGACATGGTGAAGGTGACAGGGGGAGAAATGGGAATAGAACCAGAAGGGGAACCCAATGAACCAGAAGCAGAATCAGAATGGGGACTTGGTGGAGGACTAACTCGAATCCTACGCAGAGGAGTAAGTCTTCCTAACGGAAACTGAGGATGAAGGCCAAGAAGTCTCTGGGATAAATGTATTTGGGGCACAATGATGGAAGAACAAACACGGATCAAAAAAGGAAGAGAGACCAACAAGGACAAGGAGGTGCAGGATCAAATGCTACAATGTCAAAACAAGAGTAGAGAGGTGTGGGATAAAATGATTACAATGTTATAGACTTTTCCTAGCGGTGTTAACGAGGCGCTCTTCACTTAGGGTGTGTGTGTTAAGTGTGTTAATTTTAATTTTTAAAACCCATATGTGTGTAGAGAAAAAATAAAAAGTGTGATGTATAGCTATAAATAAATCTGCAAATAATAGTAATGTAGATTGAATATAATAGAAAACAAATAGCTAAAGATGCATCAATCTAAACCCAAGGAGGCGGGCTTCCCAACAAATAGTCTATGGGTCGGCAAAAATCTATTCAAAACACACCAAAATAGCCAATGGATCTAAAGTCAGGAGGGACAATGATCTAAAGGTCAAATCTGCTGGAAATAGGTGCAGAAAACAGCAAAACACCAGAGGGAAAAGTGTTGCAAATGAGGTGGCGAAAGGCTACAACTCGAAGGGAAACGGAGGGACCCTAGAGTAGGACCAAAAAAAATAAAAAGAGGTGTTTTGGATGGATGAATAACCAATCTGAAATGGATCTAAAGGTACAGGATCAGATCTGAAAAAAGGCTGAACATACTGAAATTTCAGTCGTCCTGCTTCAGCTAAACTCCTCCTAGAAAGTTGGAAACATATTAAAGCCCTAGGGGGGTAGGTTCCCACTTCGATGAGTAAAAAAGAGCAATTACAGGTCCAAAATGGGCAGAGATAGAGGTCAGAAAACCCTGAATAGTGGCCCAGACAAACCCAGAAAAATCACTGAAAAATTCCCGCAAAAAGTAGAGGTCACAATTTCTGACCTGATTTCTACACAGGTCGCAGGTTTGAGGCTGTTTTCTGTGTCCTGAAGGTTAAGGTCACATGTTTTAGCCCAAAAAGTGTGACATGCACTTTTGGCACTCTCGGGAGCAGGTTTGAGAAAAACGTGCCGTCTCAGTTGTAGCTGATACCTGTCACCTGCGCAATAGGTCCAAAAACACACAGAAGTTAGAATTTTTACTGTTTTAGGGTTTTATAGGTTAAAAAAACATCAAGAAAAGCAAAATAATAAGCTGAAGAAAAATCCTAGGGTTTTAAGTAGTTGGTCATGCAGAGATCTCAAAAACAACAGAGGTCGTAATCGTAAACCTTTGTGGACTCGCTAGTTGTTAGTGTGAATTCTAATTGCATGCATACGAAAAAAGCTCACTTTAGCTGTGTATAACTACAGGAGCCTAGAAACAGGAGCCCAGAAATAGATGAATATGTCAGAACCACCTATGCACGCATCTGTGTAGAAATGGACTTCAGTGCCAAATTTTGAGCTAAAATAATCCTAACAAGAAAAGACTATGTATGGAACCAGAAACTCAACTATGAAAGTGTCCTCTTGAGATGTCAATCCAACTTTGAGACAGGACATCTAGCCAAAAATTTCCCAAAATTCTCCCAGAAAAATTCTGCTAGAAAGAATCACCATAGATCTACATGGTGGGAAGGAGCACAAAAGGAACATTATACTGTCATCAAGGAAGAGTAATATCCATAAAACTATGAATCGCAAGAAATCAAGAAAGAAAGAAACAACCCTCAAGACAAGCAGGGGGAAAGCCCCGCCCAACAACAAAAAGACAAACTCGACAGCCCCTCAAGCACCAACAATTATGAGGATCCGAATATCACACAAAAGAAATCTTCATTTAGTAGCAAAGCAGATCTCCCATATTCTGAAGATAAGACACCAGTGCCCCAAGAATTAGAAGAGATGAAGAAGGTGTGAGATAAAGGAATTTGGAAGACTGTAGAGAAGAAAAATAAAGCTACAACACCAATTTTTCCAAGAAAGATGAGAAGCCAGATAATTAAGAACTAAGAAAAATATAGGTCCGGTAGACCAGATTTGGTCTCAGTGGACGTTAACCATCATCATCAACAACAACAACAACAAAAATCCCTAACATCAAATATGGCTTCCAATTTCTTTAGATCTGCAGTTAGTTAACCAAGATAAATGCTACGAAATCTAGATCTATGTAGTAAAAGACATTAAGCAGTAAATAAAAGAAAGAGTTTCTCCATGCATCCAATAGACAAGATAAGAATATTTGTAAAGAATTTTTGTATTTATGACACCTGGGAAGGGAACATAGAAAGATGTTACTAGTCCCCCTCAATGGGATCAGTTTTTGTATGTCCTCGGCACTTCAAATCTAAAATCTTTCTCTCTTGATGGTGTAGAAAACCCAAACAAAAAATGGAACTCAAAGGGAGCTCACAAGAAAAATGGTAGAAAAATATGACAATGACAGAGGATCAAAGTGAGACTAAAATTATAGATCCAGAGTGATCTTTAGGCAACAAAAGGTAATGAGTGAATGGAAAAACCCTTCTATTTTTAACAAAATATTGAGTTATTCTAGATATTGGTGCATAATTAAAATATTATCAACCAAATGTAGATCCAACTTTTATGGAATATTTTATTATATTTGTTGGAGGGAAAAAGAATTTGAATTTGGCCAAATCCCTTTATTTGTAAAAAATAAATAAATAAGTGATTTATTTATTATTTTACGGATGTGGTTGAATAATAATTAAATAAATATTTATTTATTCAATTATTTATAAATGATTTAGTGAAATTTAACAAGGAATATTATTTAAAAAATGTTTAAATAATTATTCCTAGAAAATAATAAGATAAATAATGATTTATCTCATTAATTTTCTTGTTTTGGGTTAATATGACCAGGAATATTAATTAAATTTTTGTTTAACTAATTATTCCTTAAGGAAAATCAAACAAATATGGATTTATTCAATATTTCCTCATGGGGTTTCCTATTTACACCATAAATAACTTAATAAATTATGGATTACTAAGTTATTTTTCATAGTGAAATCAATTTTACATAGGGTAAAATTTGTCTTACGTGGTGTACTTTGGTCCATCTAATATTAACAAGTTAGATGACCAAAAATTGGTGTAACTCCATCATCCCATGAATTCCACAAGTTGGATTTCTTGATGAAACATTTGCTTCCTCTCTAAATCGGAGAACCCTCTGATGAGGATTACACCAGAGAATATTGAGGATCTTACATATCCCTATCAACATATGTTTAATTTTGACTTGACTTATGATGAGACTTGTCCAAGATGAATTCTCACTTGAGCTTTCACTTGAGGTTCCCAAGAGCTATAATCTCCATAGTCTATTGTCACGAGCTCTTACTTCTAATGCTTTTCCTCTTCCTTCTACTTCTTTTAGCTTCCTCCACTTTGTCAGTGAAGTGGACTTGTTCTATAACTTCCTTGTTATTTCCTTTCATGGGCTTAGGACAATATTTCTTATAATTCTCAAAGCATAGAATCTTAGTTTTGTTCTTCTTTCCTTTCGACAAATGTCTAGAGTACTTTATGCCCTCAACATGTCTTCTTCTATCTTGCATAGAAACCAAAATTTGTTGAATGTGATAGTATTCTTATCCTCATAAATAGTTGTTACCTTGTTCATCAGTTAGTTCATTTAGAATAATAAGGATTATCTCCTTATCATCTCTACCAAAACCTTGAATTTGAGATCTTATGAAGATAACCTTTTATCCTTTGATACCATTAAAATGTGTAGATCAGACCTAAGTTATATGACCTTCTTTATCGCATAATATTTTTACCAACTTATCATGTATCTCTTTGATATCTCCAATCTTGCTATATAGGGAATGAAGGGACCTGTGATTTATTTCATAAGAATCCCTTGATACCCTTGATCCCTTTCCATGTATTCAGATCATGCTTGACCTTCACATGGAAATTTGGAGAAATTTCCATTGAAATGACTTCACTTTCTTCATGGAATATGTCTATCCTCCTTTTTCATGCAAGGAAGTTCGATGACCCAGCCAAATTATAGATACCCTTCCAAAGAAAAGTCATTTTACGATATTATATTATAGGATCAAAGATACATACTTGAAAAGTGAATATGAAATATTAAACTTGATCATTTTCATGGTGTTAGTCATAAGTAATTTTTGCCTTTTTATAGATGACTAAATGCTTATCCTAAATTTCTAGAAACAAAATTCATGAATATTGTGAGTTCTATATATCTCACTGCCTTCATTATCCTTATGATAATTTTTTAACTATTTTACTATCCTATCATGTCATGGTCAGCCTAACACTCCTAGAAGACCCATCATGGGCTAATGCCACTCATTTTTACTGTGTTTTTCCACCTCTGATCTTACCACTCTCTTTTGACTTTCCTAACCCTTCCACTTCCACCTTGGGTTGCCAAGTAGCCAGACCTTTTCCCCTATTCACCAAGTGCCTCAAGAATTGGTGGTCTCAAGCTACCCTTCTAAGCTCTTTAGATAAATTAAAATAAGTAGTTTTGGGTCCACAATGCATAAAGTTTGTCATAAGATCTTTTTTACACCTAAAAACCCCAAGTGAAGTTTTCAGCCAAAGACCAACCCAAAGAGCTTCTCATTACGTCATTTAGGGTTTCATAGGTTGTAGGATTGTTTTGGTGTTCTAAAACACTAGTTTTCTTATGCCAAGAAGATGAAACTAGATGTGAAAGAACGTCAAGTAACTGTTTGTACAAATTAGATCAAAATACCTTCAAGAGGGATTATTTTTCAAAATATAGCATTTTTCTAGAGGATAACTGTGCATCTTAGACATTTCTGCAAAGGTGATTGAGATGACTATCATGTAGAAAATGAGATAAGGTAAGAGGCCAGCACATCACTAAGGATAGCCATAGCAAAGAAGAGGTAGTAGGCCTATGCTCAAAGAGAATCAGGGTTTTGGGATTGATTGGCTAAACAATGTCACCAAGAAAGAAGCCAATGCAAAATACCACAAGGACAGAGGCATATCAACACAACCAAGCACAAATTGAAGATTTTTTAGAAATCATAAATGAATAAGGGAAAAGGTGAGGTGAACGGAACATAAATGAATGAACCTGAAAGGGATATAGAGAACTTAGAAGACAACACTAATTATTTTTCTCTAATAGCCCTAAAACCTAAAGTTTTGGAAAGATAGGCAAAGTAGGAAAATTGAAGAAGATGGACCTCCATCATGATAGTAGAAATTTTCCAAAAGCTATTGAAGGTGATTTCTAGGGTTGGCCAATGTAACAATGCTTCGCTGCATCAAAGGGGAAAAGAATGCAAAGGGTATCATTATGAGGGAGACTAAGCATTCAAGTATAGTCAATTTCCCTCAAAATTTTCAAAAGAAGAAAAACATAAGGTTGAGTGTCAAAATGGAAAATCAAGCTGAGCATGAGATCACTGCTGAGTGACCGAAGGTTGTCAAACTCCAAAGAGTGAAAAAAGGAAAAAAAAACAAATGTGTCATAGGCACCTACAAAAATCAGAAGTGGCTAATGGAAGACATAGCAGACATAATTTGTATTCTTTGTCAAAGTGAGTGTATCACTGTTAAAAACAGTAAGGAGATAAGAAGAGCATGTTTTTAGGTCACTAACACACGGACATTTCAAAAGGGGATAAAAATAGATTTTTTAGTTTCCTAGTGCAAACAAGGAGAGGTTTAATAGTGCCAACACTTCCAAAGCTAAATGAGACCTCTTCATCTTTTCAGCACACCCTCACCAAAAGAAGAAAAATCACTTTGGAAAGTTGAAAATCACCTGCAAAAAGGGTCACAAGATATCAATGAAACTCATAAAGTGACAGAAACAAACTTAGCAAAAGTGAGTTTTCTAAACTTGATTTATCTTTCAAAGGGCATAAAGGCTCCTCAGTTATCTTTTCAAACTCACTTGTCATTTTTCAAAGAAATAAAACCTTTAGGAGAATATTTAGAGTTTTTGTACTGTTCCTGGGAAAAAATTTCTTGGTGCTGCGCTTATTGGGTTTTCCACCGTTCAAAAGTCAACGACGATGCTCGAATAAGGAGTGGTGCTACGCACAGACGGGCTTGACATACCCAGGACCCAACACCCTGTTCTGAACACCTCGCGTTGTGCTCACACCAGAGGCACGACTTGTCGGCGCTGCACCCACAGGCTGACCCGACCATTCAGGCAGGGTGTTGTGCTAATGAAGAGGACCTCCAGACTTGCAAAAAAAATTCCCAAAGGCTTAAGGACACCCTCAAATTTCCTCCAAAGACCTACAAGTAGGTAAAAATGGTAGGTGCCCTATTTTCTCCTCCTCCCAAGTGTTTTTACTCATTTGGTGGCTATAGAATGATTAAACCCTAGTTATGCAAACCCTAGGTTTTAAATGCTTATTAAAGTTCTGTTTTGGCCTCGTTGAAAAAATTAATTGTCATTTGAAGGAGAGTGACTTAGAGTAGTTGCACTTCATATTCAAGTTAAGCCCCATTAAGCTCAAAAGCACTCATTCATACCCTTGCCTTCATATTATTCATCTATAAAGACTGCCCTCACCACCATTTTCATTTTTCTTCTCCAAACCCTAGTTTTTCCAAAAACATCTCCTATCACCATGTCAGGAGCAGAAGACAGTAGTAGCAGTGAAAGAGTCCAAGGGCCTATGAGGCCAAATCACAAGGGAGTAAAAGTGAACAGATTTTAACCCCAGATCACAGTAGATATCCCCTCATCTTCCATGATCCTCTCATATTTCCAGAATGTAGGATGCTTCCCGTTTTTTGAGAGAGTCAGATAAGTAAAGAGCCACCGAGAGCTCACAAGGATTTTTATCCTTAACCTGCACAACAAACAATCAAGCCTTGCAGGGGTGGATTTTGAACTATTAGTAGATGCCATCTCAAATGTTACTTGTATCCCTGTTGTTGGTGAAAAATGGTTTAAGAAAGCCAAATTGGACACGGATTATTATGAGCCATTTGTCAAGACTAGGTATAGACAAGGCTACAAGTCTATTTTTCCTTTCTCACACCTCAAACAGAGAATTTCACCCTTGACGAAAGTTATCATGAAGTACTTCACCTATGAGGGGAGATACTTTGAGCTTTATTCCTATAATGTTAGACTCCTCATGCATTTCACAAGGGTCAAGATGCTCAACTTGCCCTACTTCCTCTATAGAAGTATGGAAAAAATGTCTTTTGTTGTCTAGAGAAGGAGTCATTATGAACAAATGAAAAGTGTATTTAACCATTCCTTGATTAAGATGGTGGTATTGTATCAGTTGGAACAATAGGATATAACTTGGGAGGTATTCCTAGCACATGCAATATTCACAAGCCCAAAACTCCCTCATCAACCTAGTTTTCCCTCATCATCTACGCAAGTGCTCTCACCTCAAGAAAACCTCCCCTCCTCTCCTTCTCTTGATGAATCAAATGAAGAAGAGGAAAATGATGAGGAAGAAGAGGAAAATTATGAGGAAGAAGAAGAAAATGATGAGGAGGAAAAGGGAAATGATGAAGCAGGGACAGAAATTGATGAAGAGGATGAGGAGGTTGAGAGTGGAAATGAAATGAGCATTGATGAAGAGGATATTAGCAATAAAAAAGAGGATACAAAGGCGAAGAATGAAGAGGAAAATGTTGAGGCAGAGACAGAAAATGATAGTGAAGACATGAAAGAGGATTAAACTGATAAAGCAAAAGACATTGCGGAGAATACATAAATTAACGGCAGCAGTGATGCAAATGAGACAGACGAAAATGAGGTACAAGACAACAAAGAAGAAAACAGTCATGATAGTCATGACAACTATCATGAAAATCATGAAAACAATCATCCCTTTAGTGATTATGACAATGATGAAAATGCAGAAGATGAAGATGAAGGTAACCCTAGTCATGATGATAGTGCAAAAGGGGAAGAGGCTCATAGTCTAAATGATGATCACAACCATGACAAAGAGACCAACAAAATCACCATCACACCTCTTGCATGCACATACCAGAGAGGGCCAAGACTAGTGTTTTCTGCCTATAAGAGGCAAGGGACCATGCCATCTTCCCTAGCTCAAAATCTTGACAAGGGAAAAAAAAAAATGAAGAAAGGTTAGAAAGGTAAGAGAGGCAGGCAAACTAAAAAAAATCCCCAATTCATTGACCTAGACAGTGATAATGAAGATGAGGAGATGGCCACTAGAATACTGCTCCAAAGCAAAGATGCACAAATTAGGGAGCTGGAGAGAGATTTTGAGATGGCTCAATGTATCATTCAGTATTATAATAATGAACACAAGTATCTTAAGAAGATAAAAATGGGCCTTGCTCTCCAGAAAAATATGACCAAGCATTATGCAATGAAAAACAAACTTGCTTGTGCCAAACTCAAAGAGGCCCTCATTGAAATCCAAGCACTAAAAGGAGGAGAAGACCAATCTAGACTTTGAATTTTGGAATCATCTTCCCTACAGGTCTCTCAAACCCCTTGAAGAATACCTCCACCAATTTTGAAGGAATTTGGAAAAAATTTTGGATTTTTGAGAATTTGAAGACCTATAAGCGCAACGCCACTAGCGCTACGCTTTTCCCTTAGGAATCCTCAAAGGGAAACCTCTACATTTTTGTATTTCTCATGACTATCATACTATTCTCACCAAATTTTAGAGCAATTGGACCATTTTTGACCCCTCAAAAGGTCAAAAAGTAACTCATTTTTCACCATTCTGCCTCCTTTTCAGGCCTGGCACTACGCTCAGAGAAGTCTTGGGGATTTGGAATTTTGAATAGGTTATGGGTGCCCAATAAAAATATCAAAGGAATATC
Source organism: Pinus albicaulis (assembly GCA_034641835.2). NCBI lineage: Eukaryota > Viridiplantae > Streptophyta > Pinopsida > Pinales > Pinaceae > Pinus > Pinus albicaulis. The sequence goes on from CM076576.1 coordinate 347,215,640, forward strand.
TGGAAATAGGACTCAGTAAGCTTTCCACCGGGCCATCACGTAGCAAAATCCGACATCGGGAAGCCCCTCAAAACGTGGCTTCACTAGGACCTATTTTCTGCCTAAGGTGGCGTTGCGCTTATGGACAACACTGTGTGTTTTTGGCCAAAAAGTCAACAAAAAAGACAAATTGATGGAAAAATGATTTTTTAATATTTTCTTCGGAAAATCACTCCAGATTTGATTGAGGAGTTATATTATGTGTCTTGGGCCTTGTATGATCTTCAAGCACATAAATGACATTTATGATGAATTTAGGGTTTCTAGAATCCTCTTATTGTTTCCACCTCCTCACTTGCTAAGATAAATAGAGCATGAGGATTCCATTGTAAATGCTCGCATTTGATGAGTTTTGAGAGAAATACATGGTTTTTCTTGAGTTTGAAGAAGAAATTGGTCTTGTGGAGTTTCTGAATAGATTGGTTTGATTGATGATCAAGGCAGATAGCTTTCAGGATCCCTGAGCTTGGTTATTGGTGAAGTGCTTCTGTTTCATGTTATTGTTTTCTCATGTTTTCATTATGTTTCCATCTTTCTATTTTGCAGTAGAATAGAAGAGCATAGGCTAAGAAATATTGTTGGAGGCACCTTAGTCCTTCCTTTTGTCTATTGCTTCGATGTTTTCCTCTGTTGGGTTTGTTTAAGGAATTCTTAGCTACTCCTTAAATCTACCTATGCCTGTTTATTCCATAAATGGTTCAATATAGTAGTTTTCAAATATTTTTTATGGTTAGCCCCGCCTATTTGATGCTATTTAAACTCTGTTTTGGAATCTCTCTTTGAAGTATTACTTGTTAGGTTTTAGCCAAAGAGGCCATGTTTTGATCATGCCCTTTTTCCATGCTTAAGAAGTTGCCTTAAAGTTCTTTGTAGCTTGATCATTGATGTTTAGGCTTTCACTCTTCATTGATTAAAGTTATTTATTATCTTTAATGTTTTCTAACCTTGAAGGTGAAATCACTAGAAGTTAAATCAGTTTCTCGCCTTCTATATTTCATTGGAATGTTTGTCTTGAATGCTTATTTGCCTAAGTTTAATCAAAGAGTTACTGGTTTTCCCTGTCTATTGATTACTTCTTCATTCTTATGTATTTGAGACTATCTTATTTAAAAGCATTTTTTTAAGGATTATTTACTGCCCTTGTACACCTATTATGTTCACAAACATATTGTTCATTTCACTTCACACATGCCTTATAGACCCATTTGACCATGCTATATTTTCCCTGTTATGCATCTTGTTTCATTGTTGAGATATCCATGACTTTCATAGACTCCATAGCCCAATCATTTCAAGACTTATCACTCCACCTATTCTACTTGACCATCTTACCCAAACAAATAAACAACAAACCCTACACTTAACAACTAGCCTAAAATCAAACCCTAATATCAAACAAGTTCACATCCTTCGCATACAATAGAGAGAACCCTCTCTGAGTCCAGGAAGGCTAGGTCCTATGACTCCAAAGACTGGTCTTATGTTACCTTGTTCATTTGTTCTACCAATCTACCAAATCATGAGACCCTAACAATTTGGTGATCACGGAGGGACGTTCTGAGTAAGTCACAAGCTGAAACATTATGTACCCATTGGCTCATTGCCACCTCATCGCCACACTAACATTTTGGCGATCACGGTGGGACCTTTTGAGTAAATGATATCGTAGACATCCTTAAGATCTCAAAAAATGACAAACTTCCTTAGATTGGCATTTATTTGTTGATGGTGGACAACAAGAACATCCTTAAAATAGTAAACATCATCCACCTCCTGACTCCGCTAGTCTTCAGTAGCCCTGTTTACCCCACTAGTTTTGATAAACTCCCCTGGGAATGCATTAAACAATCCCAATCATGCTGATGGTGGACAACAAAATTGAAATATTCCACCTAGCGACTCCACAACCCTCAATAGACCTATATACTCCACTAGTAGAGAAATTTAGACTGGTTGAAAAGATAGAGTGACCCTTTCTAATTTACAAACATGAATACAAGGATACAAAGGAGATAAGCTCTGATGAACAGAGACCATATCCCTGGATTTCTGAATAAAATGCCTCAGATAAATTGGATAAAAAACCTGCCTATATTTCAAGATGAAAAATGTGATGACCCCTTGTTACATCTCATCAAATTTCATATACATGTATGGAGGTTAAAGGTTGAATGGCACGAGGACTGCCTCATGAAAATGTTTATGGAAACATTAGAGGGAAAGGAGAGAATGGTATGAATGGCTAAAGCCTGGTAGTTTGTTTTCTTTAAAGGACTTCCACAAGGTATTTTATGAGCATTGTCAAGAAAATTGTTCATCTTTATCATTAACTAAAAATTGTTGTGATCAATCTAAAGATCTCATACAATACCTTGTAAAAATCGATGAAGATTTAGGAAGTTGGCATCCTTAGGATCGATTAGAAGCCATTCATCAATTTCATTCTCAAGGTAGCTATCATGATAGCCTAGAGGAGTTATTTGAGGAAGAACCCAATGAAGAAAGAGAAGAAAACCCACAAGATCTTTCTGGAGGCACAAGTGATGATTCACCATCTCTTATAGGTGAGGTTCAAGAAAACATTCAACCCCAAAATTAGCCTTCACAAGAGAAAGAGAACTATTGTACTTCTATCCAAAAAAAGAGAAAAATGCCTCCTCTTTTGACTGAAGAGGAAATAAATCAGATGCTAAACATACATCCAGCCTCTAAACCTTCATATGAACCAAAAATTTCTAGTCTTTCTCCTACTAATCCCATCTACCATAAATCAGAATGTGAACTTGTAGATTAATTCAAAGAAAAACAATATGATAATCCAATTTTCTTGATTGGTGACACTACTTATTTTGATGATTTTCCAAAGTTTGATCATTATGATGACAGTCATGTGCTCCAAACAGAATCTAACCTTGCAGAGCCATCAACAGTTGATTTTTGGGATGAATTTCACTATCATCGACTTGAAAAAAGTAATGAGCCAATACAGGCCACCTATGACACTGATGAGGAAAACCTTGAAAGTTTAGAAGTAACTGAGGAGTCTCTGACTCTTTTCTCTACTTCACTTTAGTCCATCAGAAATAACTTTCATGTAATTGGAAATCAACAATATTTCAGTTTTGATGTTGAGGTTGAGGAGGATGATGAACTTCTTGAGAAAGTTGTCAATGAGAAGCCTTGTCCTAAAATGGTTGAGGAAAATATTTGGGACATGGAATCCTCCTTAACTCCAGATTTGTAGCCACCAAGTTCCATTAAATTACAAATTGCAAATGAAGGCATAGAAGTTGATAATCACATGAGAGTTGTTGCACTGCCTTCTCAAGAATAGTTATTCCCAAAGAGTGCTCTTGTTCATCAAAATGATGGCCTTCACACAGAATTCAGCTCACTCTATTAAATCACATCAGGTTTTTTAGAGGACAACATTGCAATATATGATGAGTCTGATAGTGTAGATGATCATGAGGAAGAGGTGGAGTGTATTTCCAAAAAGAGTCCCAAGTTTAGCCAAGAGGAGGAAGAAGCAGTCCTGGATCAAGCTCATTTTAAGAATCCTCACATTTAGGTATTGTTTCAAGATCCCTTTTCTGATTTATTAGAGACATTTGGAGGGGGAGTAAAATATGTCAAGAGCAGTTTGATGCAAGGTTTAAAGAAAATTTTAGGTGCTACTGTTCAAACACAAGTGAGGTGGGAGTGGCCTTTTGATTTTTTCAAAACCCTCAAAGAGCTAAACCACGATCCCTCATGGAATCATCTACTTGATTGGTTGTATTGGAAAATATAGTTCACCAACTGAATGTATATCATGTACAAGTTAGATTAGAATAGATAGGAATGCAAATAAACTTAGTACTGTGAGAGTCATTCTAGTTTTTTAGTCTTAGAATGTTGATCCAAAATAAAAAAATAAAAACTCAAAACATAGAAAATATGAAAAAAGAGGGAAAATTTAAAGAAGAGGTACAACCCCATACCCAAAAAATAGTAGTACTGAAAGTGTGCAAGCCTAAATGCCACTATTTGTTAAAAAGAGACTCTTTTTCACTCATCTAGCCTAATCATGGCTGAACATTTTCTGAATTTATGCTGATAGTTTAGTGAAAGAGAGCTTGTCAAAACATCTAAAATTGACTTGACAGTAGCAATAGATTAGGAAGAAAATATTTTTGGTTCCACATGCTCAAATATGAACAAAAGAAGAGAAAGATTGGAGTTTTAACAAATGATAGATCACAACCCTCATATTTCTAATTTTTTTTGTACAAAAATAATGCTTGTGTGCAACTTGTCCTATTGCCACAACTCATGGTAAGTTAGATTGCCTAATCAAGATTTAAACCATTTTTTCAATTTCATGTCAGTAGCTTAGAGAATGAAGTCTGCCAAAAATCTTAGTCTTGGCAGTCAAATAGTCTAGGTAGAGAATAAAAGAGTTCACTAGCATAATCTCAACCCTTAGGAGTGATAAGAGTAGAAGTAGATAGTTTGTTTTGCTTTCAAAAGAGAGGAATGTCAAGGGTTTTCCAATTCAATTGCACCCAGGGAAGAAAAAATGTTAGGCAAGTAGGTTGGGTAGATAGGGATGAAGTTTGAAGCTAACATGTCCTTTAGATTTTTAGATCATCGCTTCAAGAGAAACATCATCATATGAAACAAGGAAAATATGCCCAATGGATGAGGCATTGGTATACATAAAACGAGAGATCTGAGGTTCTGAACACCTCCTGAAAAGGAATTTTCCTCCCCAAGTGGAGCCATTGTTAGTCATTAATTTTTTTTTCCTTTTTATAGATGACTAAATGCTTATCCTAGATTTCTAGAAACAAAATTCATGAATATTGTGAGTTCTAGAAATCTCGCTGCCTTCATTATCCTTAGGATAAAATTTTCACTATTTTACTATCCTATCATGTCATGGTCATCCTATCACTCCCAGAAGACCCATCATGGGCTAATGCCACTCATTTTCACTGTTTTTTTCCATCTCTGACCTTACCACTTTGTTTTGACTTTCCTAACCCTTCCACTTCCACCTTGGGTAGCCAAGTAGCCAGACCTTTTCCCCTGTTCACCAAGTACCTCAAGCATTGGTGGTCACAAGCTACCCTTCTAGGCTATTTAGATGATTCCAAATCAGTATTTTTGGGTCTGTAATGCATAAAGTTTGTCATAAGCTTTGTTTTACACCTAGAAACCCCAAGTCAAGTTTTCAGTCAAAGACCAACCCAAAGAGCTTCTCACTAGGTCATTTAGGGTTTCATAGGTTATAGGATTGTTTTGGTGTTCTAAAACATTGTTTTTATTATGCCAAGGAGATGAAACCAAATGTGAAAGAAGGTAAAGTAACTGTTTGTATAAATTATATCAAAAGACCTTCAAGAATGATTACTTTGCCAAAGACAACATTCTTCCAGAGGATAATTCTACATCTTAAACATTTCTATAGGGGTCATTGAGATGACTATCATCCAGAAAATGAGATAAGGTAAGAGGCCAACTCATCATTAATGACAGCCACAGCAAAGAAGAGGCAGCAGGCCTATGCTCAAAGAGAATTAGGGTTTTGTGACTGATTGGATAAACAATGTTGCCAAGAAAGAAGCCCATTAAAAGACCACAAGGAAAAAGGCATATCAACACAACTAAGCACAAATTGAAGATTTTTTAGAAATTATAAATGAAGAAGGGAAAAGGTGAAGTGAATTGAACTGAAATGAATGAACTTGAAAGGGCTATAGAGAACTTAGAATACAACACTAATTATTTTTCTCTAACATCCCTAAAACCTAAAGTTTCAGAAATATAGGAAAAACAAGAAAATTGAAGATGATGGACCTCCGTCATGATAGCAGAAAGTTTCCAAAAGTTATTGAAGGTGATTTCTAGGGTTGACCAAGGCAACAATGCTTCACTGCGTCAAAGTGGGGAAGAATGCAAAGGGTATCAGTATGAGGGAGACTAAGCCTTCAAGTATAGTCAAAAGCCCTCAAAATGTTCAAAAGAAGAAAAACATAAGGTTGAGTCAAAATGGAAAATTAAGCTAAGCATGAGATCACTGTTGAGTGACTGAAGATTGTCAAAATCCAAAGAGTGACAAAAGGGAACAAAAACAAATGTGTCATAGGCACCTGCAAAAATCAGAAGTGGCCAATGAAAGACATAGCAAACATAATTTGTAGTCTTTTTCAAAGTGAGTGTATCATTGTTAAAAATAGTAAGGAGATAAGAAGAGCATGGTTTTAGGTCACTAACACTCAGACATTTCAAAAGGGGATAAAAACAGGTTTTTAAGTTTCCTAGTGAAAACAAGGAGAGGTTTAATAGTGCCAACACTTTCAAAGTTAAAGGAGACCTCTTGTTCTTTTCAGCACACCCTCACCAAAAGAATAAAAATCACTTTGGAAAGTTGCAAATCACCTGCAAAAAGGGTCTCAGGAGATCAGTGAAACTCATAAAGTGACAAAAACAAACTTAGCAAAAGTGGGTTTTCTAAAATTGATTTATCTTTCAAATGGCATAAATGCTCCTCGGTTATCTTTTCAAAATCACTTGTCATTTCTCAAAGAAATAAAACCTTTAGGAGAAGATTCAGATTTTTTTTACTGTTCCTGGAAAAACTTTCCCTGGTGCTACGCGAATCGGGTGGCACTACGCACAGACGGGCCTGACACACCCAGGAACCAACACCCTGTTCTAAACGCCCAGTGTTGTGCCAACACTAGAGGCACAACTTATCAGTGTTGCGCCCATAGGCCAACTCGACTGTTTGGGCAAGGCACTGCGCTAATGCAGAGGACCTCTAGAATTGCAAAACAATTTCCCAAAGGTTCAAGGACACCCTCAAATTGACTCCAAAGGCCCACAAGTAAGTAAAAATGGTAGGTGCCCTATTTTCCCCTCCTCCCAAGTGTTTTTACTCATTTGGTGGCCATAGAATGATTAAACCCTAGTTATGCAAACCCTAGGTATTAAATGCGTATTAAACTTCTATTTTGGCTTCGTTGCACAAAATAATTTTCATGTGAGGGAGAGTGACTTAGGGTAGTTGCACTTCATATTCATGTTAAGCCCCATTAAGCTCAAAAGAACTCATTTATACCCTTGCCTTCATATCATTCATCTGCAAAGACTGTCGTCACCACCCTTTTCATTTTTCTCCTCCAAACCCTAGTTTGTCCACAAACATCTCCCATCACCATGTTCGGAGTAGAAGACAGTAGCAGCAGTGAAAGAGTCCAAGGGCCTATGAGGCCAAACCACAAGGGAGGAAAAGTGAACAGATTTGAACCCCAGAGCACAGTAGATATCACCTCATCTCCCATGATCCTCTCATGTTTCTAGAATGTAGGATGCTTCTAATTTTGTGAGAGATTCAAACAAGTAGAGAGCCACCCAGAGCTCACAATGGTTTTTATCCTTAACATGCACAACAAACAATAAAGCCTTGCAGGGGTGGATTTTGGACTATCAATAGATGCCATCTCAAATGCTACTAGTATCCCTGCTATTGGTGAAAAATGGTTTAAGAAAGCCAAATTGGACAAGGATTATTATGAGCCAATTATCGAGACTAGGTACAGACAAGGCTGCAAGTCTATTTTTCCTTTCTCACACCTCAAACAGGGATTTTCACCCTTGATGAAATTTATCACGAAGTACTTCACCTATGAGGGGAGATACTCCATCATTTATTCCTACCATGCTAGACTCATCATGCATTTCACAAGGGTCAAGATGCTTAACTTGCCCTACTACCTCTATAGAAGTATGGAGAAAATGTCTTTTGTTGTCCGGAGAAGGAGTCCTTCCCAAAAAATGCAAAGTGTATTTCACCATTCCTTGATCAAGATGGTGGTATCACATCACTTGGAAATACAGGGTATACCTTGGGAGGTATTCATAGCACATGAAATCTTCACAAGCCCATAGCTCCCTCATCAACCTAGTTTTCCCTCATCATCTACACAAGTGCTCTCACCTCAAGAAAACCTCCCCTCCTCTCCTTCTCTTGATGTATCAAATGAAAAAGAGGAAAATGGTGAGGAAGAATAGGAAAATGATGAGGAGGAAGAGGGAAATGATGAAGCAGGGGCAGAAATTGATGAAGAGGATGAGGAGGTTGAGAGTGGAAATGAAATGAGCATTGATGAAGAGGAGATTAGAAATAAAATAGAGGATACAGAGGCAGAGAATGAAGAGGAAAATTTTGAGGCAGAGACATAAAATAATAATGAAGACATGACAGAGGATGAAACTGATAAAGACAAAGACAGTGAGGAGAATACCGAAATTGAAGGCAACAGTGATGCAAATGAGGCAGACAAAAATAAGGTACAAGATATCAAAGAAGAAACAGTCATGACAACTGTCATGAGAGTCATAACAACAATAAACCCTTTAGTGATTATGAAAATGATGACAATGCAGAAGATGAAGATGAAGGTAACCCTAGTCATGATGATAGTGAAAAAGGGGAAGAAGCTCATAGTCTAAATGATGATCACAGCCATGACAAAGAGACCAACAAAATCACCATCACACCTCTTGCATCCACATACCAGAGAGGGAAAAGGCTAGTGTTTGTTGCCTCCAAGAGGCAAGGGACCATGCCATCTTCCCCAGCTCAAAATCTTGACAAGGGAAAACAAAAAATGAAGAAAGGTGAGAAAGGTAAGAGAGGAAGGAAAACTAAACAAAAGCCCCAATTCATTGACCTAGACAGTGATAATGAAGATGATGAAATGGCCACTAGAATACTGCTCCAAAGAAAAGATGAACAAATTAATGATTTGGAGATATATTTTGAGATGGCTCAGTGTATCATTCAGTATTATAAGAATAAACGCAAGTATTTTAAGAAGATAGAAAGGGGCGTTGGTCTCCAGAAAAAAATGACCAAGCACTATGCAATGAAAAAAAACTTGCTTGTGCCAAACTCAAAGAGGACCTCATTGAAATCCAAGCTCTAAAAGGACGAGAAGACCAAGCTAGACTTGGAATTTTGGTATTAGCTTCCCTACAGGTCTCTCAAACCCCTTGAAGAATACCTCCACCAATTTTGAAGGAATTTGGAAAAGTTTTTGTTTTTTTTAGAATTTGAAGGCCTATAAGCATTGTGCCACTGGCGCTATGGTTTTCCCTCAAGAATCCTCACAAGGGAAAATCTAAATTTTTAGATTTCTAATGACTATCATACTATGCTCACCAAATTTCAGAGAAATTGGAGCATTTTTAACCCCTCAAAAGGTCAAACAACACCTCATTTTTCACCATTCTGCCGCCTTTTCAGGCCTGGCATTGCACTCAAAGCAGTATTGGGGATTTGAATTTTTGAACAAGTTACAAGTGCTCAATCAGAAAACCAAAGGCATATATAGAATGAGGACTCAGCAAGATTTCCAACGGGCCATCACGAAGCAAAATTTGACATCGAGAAGGCCCTCAAAACTTGGATGCAATAAGACCTATTTTATGCCTAAGGTGGCACTGTGCTTATGGACAACACTGTGTGTTTTGGGCCAAAAAGTCAACAAAACACACAAATTTATGGAAAAATGATTTTTTAATGTTTTCTTGGGCAATTCACTCCTGATTTGATTAAGGAGTTATGTTATTTTATCTTTCATTTATTAGGTTAGATATTATGTGTCTTGGGCCTTGTATGGTCTTCAAGCACATAAATGAAATTTATGATGAATTTAGGGTTCCTAGAAGCCTCTTATTGTTTCCACCTCCTCACTTGCTAAGATAAATAGAGCATGAGTATTCCATTGTAAAGGTTAGCATTTGATGAGTTTTGAGAGAAATACATGGTTTTTTCTTCGGTTTGAAGAAGAAATTGGTCTTGTGGGGTTTCTGAATGGATTGCTTTGATTGATGATGAAGGAGGATAGCTTGCAAGATCCCTAAGCTTGGTTATTGTTGAAGTGCTTCTCTTTCATGTTATTGTTTTCTCATGTTTTCATTATGTTTCCATCTTTCTATGTTGCAGTAGAACATAAGAGTATAGGCTAAGAATTTTTTTTGGAGGCACCTTAGTCCTTCCTGTTGTCTATTACCTTGATGTTTTCCTCTACTGGATTTGTTTAAGGAATTCTTAGCTGCTCCTTACATCTACCTATGCCTTTTTATTCCATAAATGGTTCAATATAGTAGTTTTCAAATATGTTTTATGGTTAGCCCTGCCTGTTTGATGTTATTTAAACTCTGTTTTGGAATCTCTAATTGAAGTATTACTTGTTAGGCTTTTGCCAAAGAGGCCATGTTTTGATCATTCCCTTTATCCATGCTTAAGAAGTTGCCTTAAATTCCTTTGTAGCTTCATCATTGATGTTTAGGTGTTCCCTCTTCATTGATTAAAGTGATTTTTTATCTTGAATGTTTTCTAACCTTGAAGGTGAAATCACTAGAATTTAAATGAGTTTCTCACCTTCTATATTCCATTGGAATGTTTGTCTTGAATGCTTATTTTCCTAAGTTGAATCAAAGAGTTAATGGTTTGCCCTGTCTATTGATTACTTCCTCATGCTTATATATTTGAGACTATCTTGTTTAAATGTATTTTTTTAAGGATTCTTTACTGCCCTTATACACCTACAATGTTCACAAACTTATTGTTCATTTCACTTCACACATGCCTTATAGATCCATTTGACCATGCTAGATTTTCTCTGTTATGCATCTTGTTTCATTTTTGAGATATCCATGAATTTCATAGAATCCATATCCCAATGATTTGAAGACCTCTCACTCCATTTTTTCTACTTGACCATCTTACCCAACCAAACAAACAACAAACCCTACACTTAACAACTAGCCTAAAATCAAACCCTAATAGAAAACAAGTTCACATCCTTTGCATAAACTAGAGAGAGCCCTCTCTGAGTCTAGGAAGGTTAGGTCCTAGGACTCCAGAGAATGGTCTTATGTTACCCTGTGCATTTGGTCTACCAGTCTACTAAATCACAGGACCCTAACATTCTGGTGATCACGGTGGGACATTCTGACTAAGTCACAAGCTGAAACATTCTATACCCATTGATTCATTGCCACCTCATTGCCAAACTAACATTTTGGCGATCACGGTGGGACCTTCTGAGTAAATGATATCTTATACATCCTTAAGACCTCATAAAACCACAAACTTCCTTAGATTGGTATTTAGTTGTTGACGGTGGAAAACAAGAACATCCTTAAAACAGTAAACATCATCCAACTGGTGACTCCACTGGTCTTCAATAGCCCTGTTGACCCCACTAGTTCTCATAAACTCCCCTGGGAATGCATTAAGCAATCCCAGTCATGCTGATGGTGGACAAAAAAGTTGAAATCTTCCACCTGGAAACTCCACAACACTCAATATACCTAAAGACTCCACTGGTAGAGAACTTTAGACAGGTTGAAAAGATACAGTGACCCTTTCTGATTTACAAACATGAAGTCAAGGATACAAAGGATATATTCTCTAATGAACAGATAACATATCCCTGGATTTCTGCATAAAATACCTCAGATAAATTGGATAAAAACCTACCTATATTTCAAGATAAAAAATGTGATGACCCCTTGTTACATCTCATCAAATTTCATATACATGTATGGAGGTTAAAGGTTGAATCGCACGAGGACTGCCTCATGAAAATGTTTATGGAAACATTAGAGGGCAAGGCAAGAGAATGGTATGAATGGCTAAAGCTTGGTAGTTTTTTTTCTTTAAAGGACTTCCACAAGGTATTTTATGAGCATTATCAAGAAAATTCAGCAGCATTATCATTAGCTGAAAATTGTTGTGATCAATCTGAAGATCTCATACAATAGCTTGTAAACATCGATGAAGATTTAGAAAGTTGGCATCCTGAGGATCTATTAGAAGCCATTCATCAATTTCATTCTCAAGGTAGCTATCATGACAGCCTATAGGAGTTATTTGAGGAAGAACCGAATCAAGAAATATAAGAAAACCCACAAGTTCCTTTTGGAGGCACAAGTGATGATTCACCATCTCTTATAGGTGAGGCTCAAGAAAACATTTAGCCCCAAAATCAACCTTCACAAGAGAAAGAGAATTGTTGTACTTCTATCCAAAAAAAGAGAAAAATGCCTCCTCTTTTGACTGAAGAGGAAATAAATCAGATGCTAAACATACAATCAGCCTCTAAACCTTCATATGAACCAAACATTTTTGTTCTTTCTCCTACTAATCCCATCTACCATAAATCAGAATGTGAACTTGTAGATCAATTCAAAGCTGGATTGGTAACACTACTTATTTTGCTGATTTTCCAAAGTTTGATCAGCATGATGATATTCATGTGCTCCAAATAGAAGCTAACCTTGCAGAGCCATCAGTAGTTGATTTTTGGGATGAATTTCACTCTCATCAACTTGAAAAAAGTAATCAGCCAATACAGGTCACCTATGACATTGATGAGGAAAACCTTGAAATTTTAGAAGTAAGTGAGGAGTCTCTGACTCTTTGCTCTACTTCACTTCAGTCCATCGGAAATAAATTTCATGTCATTGGAAATCAACAATCTTTTAGTTTTGATGTTGAGGTTGAGGAGGATGATCAACTTCTTGAGCAAGTTTTCAATGAGAAGCCTTGTCCTGAAATGGTTAAGGAAATCATTTGGGACATGGAATCCTCCTTAACTCCAGATTTGCAGTCGCCAAGTTCCATTGAATTACAAATTTCAAATGAAGGAATAGAAGTTGATAATCACATCAGAGTTGTTGCACTACCTTCTCAAGAAGATTTATTCCCAAAGAGTGCTCCTACTCATGAAAATGATGGCCTTCATGCAGAATTCAACTCACTCTATCAAAGCACATCAGGGTTTTTAGACGACAACATTGCAATATAGGATGAGTCTGATAGTGTAGATGATCATGAGGAAGAGGTGGAGTTTCTTTCCCAAAAGAGTCCCAAGTTCAGCCAAGTGGAGGAAGAAGCAGTCCTAGATCAAGCTTATTTTCTAAATCCCCACATTCATGTATTGTTTCAAGATCCCTTTGCTGATTTATTAGAGAAATTTGAAGGGGGATTAAAATATGTTAAGAGCAGTTTGATGCATGTTTTAAATATTATTTTAGGCACTATTGTTCAAACACAAGTGAGGTGGGAGTGGCCTTTTGATGTTTTCAAAACCCTCAAAGAGCTAAACCATGATCCCTCATGGAATCATCTACTTGATTGGTTGTATTGGAAAAGGGAGTCCACCAGCTGAATGTATATCATGTATAAGTTAGATTAGAATAGATATGAATGAAAATAAGCTCAGTACTATGAGCATCTTTCTATTTTTTTAGTCTTAGAATGTTGATCCAAAATAAAAAAATAAAAACTCAAAAACAAAGAAAAGATGAAAAAGGAGGGCAGATTTAAAGATGAGGTACAACCCCATACCCAAAAAATAGTAGTACTGAAAGTGTGCTAGCCTAAATGCCACTAATTGTTAAAAAGAGACTCTTGTTCAATCATCTAGCCTAATCATGGCTAAACATTTTTTGAATTTGTGCTGATAGGTTAGTGAAAGAGAGCTTGTCAAAACATCTAAATTTGACTTCACAATAGTAATAGATTAGGAAGAAAATATTTTTGGTTCCACATGCTCAAATCTGAACCAAAGAAGAGAAATATGGGAGGCTTAGCAAATGATAGATCACAACCCTCATATTTCTAGTTTTGTTTGTACAAAAATAATGTTTGTGTGAAATTTGTCCTAATGCCACAACTCATGGTAAGTCAAATTTCCTAATACTGATTTAAACCATGTTTTCAATTTCATGTTAATAGCTTAGAGAATGAAGTTTGCCAAACAGCTTAATCTTGGCAGTCAAATAGTCTAGGTAGAAAACAAAAGAGTTTACTAGCATAATCTGAAATCTTAGGAGTGATAAGAGTAGAAGTAGATAGTTTGTTTTGTTTTCAAAAGAGAAGAATGCCAAGGGTTTTCCAGTTCAAGTGCACCCAAGGAAGAAAAAAAGTTATGCAAGTAGGTTGGGTAGATAGGGATGAAGTTTGAAGCTAACATGTCCTTTAGATTTTTAGATCATCGCTTCAAGAGAAAAATCAACAAATGAAAGAAGGAAAATCCGCCCAATGGATGAGGCACTGGTCTTTATAAAACCAGAGATATAAGGTTCTGAACACCTATTGAAAAGGAGTTGTCCTCCCTAAGTGGAGCCACTGTTATTCATCAGTAATTTTTGCCTTTTTATAGATGACTAAATGCTTATCTTAGATTTCTTGAAAAAACATTCATGAATATTGTGAGTTCTAGAAATCTCACTGCCTTCATTATCCTTAGGATAAATTTTTCACTATTTTACTATCCTATCATGTCATGGTTATCCTATCACTCCCAGAAGACCCATCATGGGCTAATGCCACTCATTTTCATTGTGTGTTTGCACCTCTGACCTTACCACTCTACTTTGACTTACCTAACCCTTCCACTTCCACCTTGGGTTGCGAAGTAGCCAGAACTTTTCCCCTGTTCACCAAGTGCCTCAAGCATTGGTGGTCTCAAGCTACCCTTATAGGATCTTTAGATAAATCCAAATCAATATTTTTTGGTCTGCAATGCATAAATTTTTTCATAAGCTCTGTTTTACACCTAAAAACCCCAAGTAAATTTTTCAGCCGAAGACCAACCCAGAGAGCTTCTCACTAGGTCATTTAGGGTTTCATAGGTTATAGGATTGTTTTGGTGTTATAAAACACTATTTTTCTTATGCCAAGAAGATGAAACCAAATGTGAAATAATTTCAAGTAACTATTTGTAAAAATTAGATCAAAAGACCTTCAAGAAGGATTACTTTTCCAAAGATAGCATTCTGCCAGAGGATAACTGTGCATATTAAACATTTCTATAGGGGTCATTGAGATGACTATCATGCAGAAAATGAGATAAGGTAAGAGGCCAGCTCATCACTAAGGACAACCACAACAAAGAAGAGGCAGCAGGCGTATGCTCATAGAGAATCAGGGTTTTGGGATTGATTAGCTAAACAGTGTTGCCAAGCAAGAAGCCAATGCAAAATACCACAAGGACAAAGGCATATCAACACAACCAATCACAAATTGAATATTTTTTAGAAATTATAAATGAATAAGGGAAAAGTTGAGGTGAACTGAACAAAAATGAATGAACTTGAAAGGGCTATAGAGAACTTAGAAGACAACACTAATTAGTTTTCTCTAACAGCCCTAAAACCTAAAGTTTTGGAAAGATAGGAAAAGTAGGAAAATTGAAGATGATGGACCTCCATCATCATAGCAAAAAGTTTCCAAAAGCTATTGAAGGTGATTTATAGGGCTGGCTAAGGCAACAATGCTTGACTGCATCAAAGGGGTGAAGAATGCAAAGGGTATCGGTATGAGGGAGACTAAGCCTTCAAGTACAGTCAATTTCCCTCAAAAATGTTCAAAAGAAGAAAAACATAAGGTTGAGTGTCAAAATGGAAAATCAAGTTAGGCATGAGATAACTGATGAGTGACCTTAGGTTGTTAAACTCCAAAGAGTGACAAAAGGGAACAAAAACAAATGTGTCATAGGCACCTGCAAAAATCAAAAGTGGCCAATGGAGACATAGCAGACATAATTTGTAGTCTTTGTCAAAGTGAGTGTATCACTGTTAAAAACAGTAAGGAAATCTGGAGTAATGGTTTTCGTTTGCCCAAGTTATGTGAGTTTAGATCTAGAGTAAAGTATCTATTTTGCAGTTATATTTGTTAATAGTTATGCTTATTTCGGTTTTCTCTGTTTATTTCTGTTTTTAGGTTTTCTTTATTTTCCTAATCTATACCCTCTTCTCTGAAAATTAGAAACAGGAAGAAGGGATTTTTTTTTACTATGTATGCTCTTTCCCCATGTCTTTGTGCGATCTCAGGAAATCAGAAATAGTAAAAATAGATAGTTGTTGGTAAGGTTGACCGAAAATCTAACATTCTACCGTGAATTTTTTATTTCTTTGTTTTCTCAGTTTTGTGTGCAGGAGAAAGCATGCACAACAAAGAATAGTTGACAGCAAATAGATTAAAGAGAGTCTTTTTTTATAATTTTTTTGGAAATTTGACCCACGTTAGTTTTAAAATGCTCTAAGGCACACTAACACAACTCTCTGGTCTTGACTTGTGCATTATAACGTGCTCTCTACTCTTGACTTGTGCATTATTAATGTTGAGGATCATCTAAAACATAGCGTTAGCACAGTAGAGTAACGCTCCTCTTGACTCATGTTTTCCAAACGGCATAACGTCTTCATCTGGAAGCCATTTCTCGAGCCGTTTTTCTTTAAATGGCCTAATTTTTTGAGATCTTTCCATTGGAGCAGTTAGTTTTAGCTTTTCTCAGCTTCATTTTTTTAAATGGAAAGTGCATGCCCGATTATTCTTAATAGCACCAATTATTTCCAATGGCTACCTCACATGGTAGATATACTTAGAAGTAAAGGGCTTTATAGAATAGCCATAGGACAAGAAACTAAACCTTCTGATGATGATAAAGTTGCTAAATGGGAAAATAAACAAGATCAAGGATGAGGGTTGATAGGAATGTCCATTGCTCAAGATATTCAATTTCATATCCTTGAAATTGACACCCCTCATGAAGCCCTAGATAAGCTAAATACTCTCTTTGGAATTCCAAATCAAATTAGGGCCCACCAGCTTGAAAATGAGTTGTGTACTTTGGACCCCAATAATTTCTCCTCTATTGACGATTTTTTATCCAAATTCAAGACCCTTAGACTTCTTTTAGAAGGTTGTAAGGTCAAAAAGGAAGATGAGAGCCTCATCTATTGAATTATTTCTAAGCTTGGCCCTGCATACTCTGCATTTGTTTCCCCCTTCCATTCCACTAGAGAAGCCATCATTTCTTCAGGAACCACCTACAAGAACCCCTCTTTTGATGCCTTTTGCGATTATTTAATAAGAGAACAAGAAAAAATCTTACACCTTGGTCTTATCACTGTTGGAAATGCTTCTAAGAAGGCCTTAGCAGCCCAAAAACAATCATATCAAAAGAATCCCAAGAAGCAGTATCCTAAAAAATATGGTCTGAAAACAAACAAGCTTCCTAAGCAATTTTAGCCGCAAAATGAAAAAGAAACTCACCAAAATGATAAGGAAAATAAAAACAAAGGGAATAAGACACATAGACATTGCAACTTTTGCAATCATGATGGCCATATAGAGTCCAAATGTTTTAATAAGATGGAAGCTTTAGAAGCAGCAATGAAGAATCACAACATCAATTTGGAACACTCTTCACCTTCATCTTCAGGAATGGCACTTTCTGCTTGTGGTTGTCCAGCATCAAGATCTGGTTATGCAATAAATGTATCTTCCTCTTCTCCTTCTCATGAGTGGCTATTTGATTCTAGAGCTTCTTACGACATGGCCAAAAAGAAGGCCTTCTTTTTTAAATGATTGTAACAACAAACATATTTATGTTGGTGATGATAGATCTCTTAGTGTTGTAGGATCTGGAACCATTAATCTAGATAATGGTCAGTTTAATGACGTACTATGTGCTCCTACCTTGTCATGCAACCTTCTCTCTATTTATCAGATAACAAATTCAAGTGAAGGGAAAATAGTAGAATTCTCACCTCATGATGTTGTAATCAAGGACCTCAAAGATCCTAGACATATTTTAGCTACTAGCATTGTTGATGATTCTACAAGGTTGTATAAGTTTGAAAATTTTGGGTCATCATGTCTTCCCTCCATTTTTGTTGCTCATAATGATGAAGTGAGAAAAATTTGACATGAGCGATTTGGTCACTTAAACTATCGCTCTCTTCATACTCTATGTAAAGAAAATATGGTGACAGGTCTTCCTATGGTATCTTACCGACATGGTGTTTGCTCTGGATGTGTACTTGAAAAACATCATCGGGATATTTTTGACAAATGTGCCTCTTGGAACGCTTCAGCCCCTTTGTAGCTTGTACACAATGATTTATGTGGTCCACATCTTGTTGTTTCTTTCTCTAGTTGCAAGTACTTCTTAAATTTCATTGATGGTTTTTCCTGACACACTTGGGTATACTTCTTAAAACTCAAGAGTGAAGTTTTTAACATGTTCTTGGCCTTTAAGGCCTTCGTTGAGAAACAATCTGGACATCAAATTCTTAAGTTAATATCAGACAATGGAGGAGAATATGTTAACAACAAATTTATGAACTTCTGCACTGAGCATGGCATTCAATTGCAACATACTATTCCATATACTCCACAAAAAAATGGTGTAGTTGAAAGGAGGAATCACACCTTAAAAGAAATGGCTAATTGTATGCTTCAACCTAAAGGACTTAGTCTCAATTTTTCGGCAAAAGCAATTAGCTGTGAAAACTACATAGTAAATCGTAATCCTACTAAGGTTTTAAAGAATATAACTCCAGAAGAATATTGGAGCTCAATCAAACCGGATGTAAGTCACTTTCATGTTTTTGGAAGTGATGCTCAGGCCCATATTCCAGATGCGAAACATAAAGCCTTAGAAGCTAAGAGTGAAAAATGCATTTTTGTTGGATATTTTGAAGATGTCAAAGGATATACACTTCTTCAACCAAAATCCAAAAATATAATCATTAGAAGAGATTTAAAATTTGATGAAAATATATCGGCCTACGAGCCTAGTTCAGTGGGTGTGCCACCTTTGGCCTGTGAGCCTGATTCGGAATATGTGCCACCTCTCTCTCTCTCTCTCTCTCTCTCTCTCTCTCTCTCTCTCTCTCTCTCTCTCTCTCTCTCTCTCTCTCTCTCTCTCTCTTCTATTTTTAATAGCATTTCTTCTAGTTCAGATGATGATAGCGAGGATGAGAATCCTCCACCTCTTGAAATTATTTCTCTTACTCCATAGCTTCAAGGATGGGTCCACTCTACTCGGGGTGCAGCAGGTTCTCTTGCAGGTGACCCTACAGATCAACGACATACATGTTCTCTATTCGAAAAAGCCTCTTCCTTATTGGCTCAAGTTCTAGAAAATCCTGATCCAGAAACCTTTGAAGAAGCCTTTAGTCATCCATATTGGGATGAAGCTATGAATGAAGAATATTGTTCCTTATTGGCGAATGATACTTGGGATCTTGTTCCTCTTCCAAAAGGAAGAAAAATTTTCAGGGGCAGATGGGTTTACAAAACCAAGTTTGGACTAGATGGAAAAGTGGATAGACATAAAGCTCATCTTGTCGCTAAAGGATTTTCACAAGTTGAAGGCATTGACTATACTGAAACCTTCTCCCCTATTTCCAAAATGAATTCTATCTGCCTTTTTCTTTCCTATGCTACCTATTTTAAATGGGAATTCCATCAGATTGATGTTAAATCTTCCTTCTTACATGGAGATTTGCATGAAGAAATCTACATGGAACAACCCCTTGGCTTTATCCAAAACGACTCTAGGCTTGTTTGTCACCTTAGGAATTCTCTCTATGGTCTCAAACAAACTCCTCGGGCTTGGTATTCCAAAATGGATAGATTTCTGTTAGATAATGGATTTTCTAGGTGCCATTCTGACAACACTGTCCACACCAAGAAAGTGGGTAATTCCTTCACCATCCTTCTTCTTTATGTTGATGATCTTATCCTTACTGGTATTGATCGAAACCATATAAACCATATGAATTCTAGCCTCAAAAAGCAGTTTGAAATGACAGACTTAGGACACTTGCATTATTTCCTTGGTCTTCAAGTCTTGCAATCCAAGGAAGCCATTACCCTCTCTCAGTCCAAGTATGCCTGTGATATTCTACACCACTTTCACATGGAAGACTGTAAGCCAGCCCCTTCTCCATTTCAGTATGGAGTCAAGCTTTCGGTGACTTGTACTACCCCTGAAGTTGATGCTACCTTATACCATCAACTTGTTGGTAAAATTTTGTATCTAACCCATACCCGTCCTGACCTTTCCTTTTTCCTTGGTCTTGTTGCTCGGTTTATGCACCAACCTCATGAAAGTCACTAGAAAGAAGATAAAAGAATACTTCAATATATTCGAGGTAAATTTCAGTTCGGGATTCATTATAGTACAAGAGCATCTCCATTGTTGATTGGTTTCAATGATTCTGGTTGGGCTAGTGACCCTGATGATTGAAAGTCTACTGCAGGATATGTATTCACTCTTGGTTCGGGATATATTAATTGGTCCTGTAAGAAAAAAAATGCCATCTCTCTTTCTTTAGCAGAAGCAGAGTATCATGGTGCAGTTGAAGCCAGCAAGTAATCCATGTGGCTTCTTCAGATCCTGTCTGAATTTGGTCTTCATCAGCAGCATCCAACTACACTTTGGTGTGATAATCAGAGTGCCATTCAGCTATGTAAAGATCGAGTTCAGCATCAGCGTATGAAACACATTGAACTCCACATACACTTTATTAGAAAGCTCATTCATTATCGTGTTCTTGAAGTGTAGTATTGTCCAATCTTTACAAAGGCTCTCATAGAAGCGAAGTTTACCAAACTTCGATCCATGATTTGAGTTCAGGAAATTTTTCATTAAGGGGGGATAGG
Source organism: Pinus albicaulis (assembly GCA_034641835.2). Classification (NCBI taxonomy): domain Eukaryota; kingdom Viridiplantae; phylum Streptophyta; class Pinopsida; order Pinales; family Pinaceae; genus Pinus; species Pinus albicaulis. The sequence continues at coordinate 347,236,209 of CM076576.1, forward strand.
CTCTAATGCCTCCTTCCTTCTCCTATTGTGTCACTTTTGTAAATCCTTCAATCCTATCCCAATTTGTTCTTAAGGGGGGATGTTAGGATATTTTGACACATAGGAAATAGGCTCCTTTTGTGTCACCTTTGTAAATCCTTTAATCCTATCCCAAGTTGTTCTTAAGGGGGGATGTTAAGATATTTTGACACATAGGAAATAGTTAAGAATAACTTAGTCTAGTGTAGAGTTAGGTAAAGTGTGTTTCTTTACCATGTACATTTGTAACTTATAATCCAACGGTAATGATTTGTAGTGATCCGATGGTTATCTCTCTCCTCGGTATTAACGACACTTGATCCATGGCTTGAAACCCGATTGGTCCATGATCTCTATTTAAAGAGCATGGAGGGTCATTTATCTATTAACCGTTTATGAGAGAAACATATGTAACTTCTATTTTTATATTAATAAATTTCCTAAAGTGGCCGCATTGGCTCAGGTCGTGGACTGTTTCCCTCTTTGAGGGTTAAAACATGTGATTATACTGGTGTACTGATTTGTCATCTATTTTTGAGCGGTGACCTTTGGTTCTTGATCTAAGGAACTTACCCTGTAAATTCCTATAGATTTATCATCCCAAGACTTCCTTTTTGAAGTAGACTTTCTTCTTCAATGTAGATCTCGACTCTAATTTGATATCCTTCAACTTGATTTGATTCCTTCCTTGAAACTCAATCCTTAAGTGTCTCTTTGATTTGATGCCCTTCCTTAACTATCACCTTAGCTCTGATACCATGTTGTGAAATCTAGGGAATTAGCATTACATGATTTTTCCTTCATTAGTAAATACTTGTGAATGTTTTTTTATTTCTTTAGATTGGGATATTCTTCTTACTTGAATTATTATTATTCTTCTTCATTGAATATCTACCAATGCATAAACAAAATATACAAGAGACACAAAATTTAGGATATGAGCCAAGGACAAAATCTGTCACAATTTGAGAGGAAAAACCACACAAATTCTTCTTATAGAGATTCAAATTGAAAAATACCAATACCAATACATATGACCTATTAGCCACTCCAAGACCAAGACACTAGTTCTCTTGACTATCTTCTGCTCCTTTCTTCTTCTTAACTCCTCTTCCGTTATTATCATTACTACTGTGTTGCTACCTCCGAGGTCTCATAATTGTCATAGCATTGAGGTCTTCTTATGACATCGATATCCTATCCTTGAGATGACACCAAACCTTTGACTGTATCAGCACCGAGAGTGTAATATAGTACCAATATTGCAGTAACACCATGACTGAGATAACACCAATATTTTATGAGCACCACAGTACTCAGACTATAATATCACCATGATAACATTGAGCTCCTTTTTGTCATATCACTGAAATATAGTATCGAACCTATGAGACCCTTCTTATCGTGAGAGGACTGAACTGTTATGGCATCCTTTTTAGCTGACTGAACCACACCCTTATCATAGCAATTACACCAATATTTTGGTTGCACCGAGACTATCTTCATAACAGATCCGAACTGTATCTCTAAATTGTGATCCGAACTGTAATAGATCTGAACTTGCTGTCTATGGTTACCTGAAACTCATGTTCTACAATTATTCTGAATTTCACGAATATATAAATTGGTTGACAATGATTTATGCGAAGTCTACACTCGTATATATAGTGGCTCCCCCTCCATAAATAAGTCTACATGGCTGTGTGAACCGTTGTTTCTTTATTTGAGCATACATGAGTTCATTTTTATTCATCTTGAGGCCGACTTAGAAGTGTAGAACTAGTGCTTGTATTTGGAGGGCTTCATGACAATCCTATAGACTTAACTACATTCTTTATATGACCAAGAAAGGTTATACATGAAATTGACTCTGAAAACAAAATCCCTTGCTCATTAAAACCATGAAGCAAGTATTACAATAACAATTTTTTTTTTATTCTTTTCATTATTTACAAAAACCACAAATACATGTCAGTATGAAGACCAGACCTAGTTACACTTTCCATCAAAGCTACGCCTTGACTACCGCACTTTCTTTTAAACCTAATGTCATAATTTAATATATAAGTATTATTTCTAGCTTCAAATACTTAATCAATGTTTTGAGGGATAATGATTTATGGTCCCCTCAACCCTATTATATTAAAGGAAAAATACTTCAGTCAAGATCAACCAAAAAATCCAACCTTTCTCTAAGGGCCCTAAGAATTGTAGGTTGCTTCCCTTTTTGAAGTTCCTAAACCTTTTTCTACCATGCCTTAGAAAGGAGATATTTCATTTTGACGATATGATTTGTCACATATTCCTTTTCCAACCTCCCTACAAGGCCTCTCCCTACCCGACCTTGCCTTGGACTAGAGCTTATAAGACATTCTATCAATTAATTCCTCATTAAGAAGTAAACTGAAAAATAAGAAGAGGGATATCATTGGCCCGCCAACAACCCCCCTACATTTTGAGAAAAAATGAAGGGGAGCGCACTTATAATTTGTTATAATTCCCTCTTTTAATAAAACTTTATTCATTATTCCTATTTTTTTTTATTGCATTCTACACTTCTTTATGCTCCATGACTTGACAAAAATGTTTTGACCACATGATTCATAAAAATTTTCCTCTATCATTTTTGGGTCATCGAATAATTTCTAGGTCATTGAATTATAAAGGGGATGTGTTCGTTAAAAAAAAAATCATATATGTGTCCTTCCTTTTTATTATTCCATGATCATTAGTTTTCATAAAAGCTCAAGGCGGGCAACTATCAAGACTAGTGAAATATCTTATAGAGGGAATCACATCCCCGCTCACACCACAACTTGTCACATTTTGCTCCGACCTTTCAAAATTAATGGTTTCTTTGCTTGGTTTCGATGGATTCCAACTTATCCTTCAAATGATTGATTTGAGTGGCTTTCATATGCCCTTCCTCTTGAGTTATCTAAATACTTTTGACGGCATAGTTTCTTCGTGACATTATTCACATGTTCCTATATATATGACATAATATTTTTAAATTTTATACTTATTATGTCAATATAAGCATTTATTATAAGTTTGTTACTATTTGTAAATGACTAACATGTATATATATATATATATATAAAACAAAACATATTGTATATAAACATATTCATGTTGTATATAATTTCAACATAAAGTATTTATATACGATATTTGCATCGAATGTGATGTAAATATATTTATATTATATGATATAAATATAAGGCATGTTTTAAAATAAGGAATATATATGTAAAAACATACATATCAATATATGAAACAAAATTTGGTGTATTTTTTTTAGAAGAAAAAAAAGAAACCTCCATTCATTAAAATGTGAAAGTTTTACATTGGCATGGTACTATAATTCTCTAATGTTGATCTATGAGCATAATATCATGTATACATCGATATACAGAAAGGACTAAAAAGTACATAGGAAACAATCTCTGTCTCACTTCAACATGCACATAACTAGACCCACGTAGAAATCACATAGGAAAGACTAAAAGAAAATATAGGATCTAGAACATCCAGATGTACGAAAAAATAGATCCCAACAAAGGGAACAATCCTAAAAAAATATAGTCATTTGTGTGGAAAAGAATAAGAAAATAAAACCAAGGAATCCAAAAACCAGAATAAAATCAAAATTAGTCATCAAATAATCCAGATTCTTCCCCCTTCCATCAACCTCCACATCAAAGACCATGAATCCGGGGGGAAGAGGAAGACCTCGTTTAGAAATTGTATCGACCATAGAGTTTTTCTCCATGTCTACACGGTGAAACAAGACAATAGAGAAGGATGCTTGTAGAACCCATATATGTTGAATCCAAATGAAAATAGAGGGAACTTCCAGAGAATTTTTCTCGTGTATCCAATTGATGAATGTCAAAGAGTCACCCTCTATCAAAATATTTTCAATTCCCATCCAAGATGAAACTTATAGAGCACCCCATAATGCAATCAATTCAATTTTCCAATTATCACCATCACTTCCATGCCAATGAAAAAGGTATCATGTTGTGGGGTCAACAGATAGGGAAACCTCATAGCCGCATTTTCCTCCAAAAGTGGCTCCAATGAAATGGCAAATGGGGAATATGTTGTCTACGTCAACTAGGGAGATAGAAATTCCAAAATCCATGTGGAAACAAGGACCAATATGTTGGAAATATGATACAATACTCAGGGCCGCGACCTGAACTAGAGGTTGTATACATTCAAAAATGAGCATTTCCTAATGCACCAAATACCACACACACCATATAGATGGACCATGATGTATGCCTTGGCATGTAGTGACCAAAAACAGAAATGTTCCAAAATTGAATCAAAGTCACAAGGCATAAATACACCAAGGAGAAAGGATCCCTCCAACCAAATAGCCACAACAAAGGTGCATTTTATAAAAAGGTGAGTGCAGTCCTCCATATCCAACCCACACAAGGGACATCTACCACGACCCGTGAAAATATTCTTAATCATATGGTCCCATGTCAAAATACGGTTATGCATAGTCAGCCATGAGAAACATTTTATCTTTAGTGGAGCGCCCCAGTTCCACCATATCGCAGTAGCCTCAGAAAATGGCATGGATTGCAAGATGGAAGTAATATATGAATAGAATTAATTGACAATAATGAAATAGGACCCGACATGGCCACCCCACACCAATTGGTCATAGCACAGAGAGGGACGAATTCTAGCCATGCAAAGAGAGCGACGATATTCATCCCATTCCCCAACCAAATGATATAGAACTCAAATCTTCCAAGCGTGTGGCCAAGCAAGAGAAACATTGGGGAAACAGGCCCTCTCCCAAATATTAGCAAGTGTTATAATCCCCTGCGAGTTAAGAAAATATATCATGGGAGCAGAAAGTATATGGAATTCATTCATTCCTCTAATGACCTCCAGGCTAACAAGTAATTTTCGACCATCCCCCACCATCCACCGTAAATTGTTTCATAACCATGCGATCACCCACCTAAGACTACACCAAACAATAGATGAACTAATTGTGGGGGGTGCCACCCATTCCTCCGTATCAACCTGGGAAATATGTTTGTTGAACAAAAATTTTTTCCAGAGGCCCCTAACATAACAAATCATCAATTTGATTTAATAAATATTATATTTTTTTATATGAAAAAGCATAACTCAAAAATATGAATTCGATGTTTTTAGGAATGTATATTTTATCAAATTCACTGAAGAGTTAATAAACATGACTCCCTCTGTTATATATATATATATATATATATATATATATATATATAACGTAGTTGTAATAGTTGTAAGTTATAATTAATATAGTTGTAATGGATACAATTGTTAAATGTCGGTATAAATCTCTCTCAACCTGAAAATGTGATTACACTCAATTTTGTGCTCAGTCTATACATATTAAAAGTATATATAGAAATTTTTACTCCTCAATTAGGGTTGCAATATATAATTTTAAAATAAAGAAAACATAAGGAAATCATAAATTTTAAAACATTATTGGACTAATTTCAATTTGAGTAACTTGCATATGCAACTATTTTCAAAATAGTAATATTAGAAAATTTATTTTACTTTAATTTGTTACTTTTTATTATTATTAATATTATTTGATTTAATTTTAAGGAAAAATTCTACATAAATTTTTTATAAAATGATTAAGTAGAAAAATATGTTATATTTAAAATAAAAAAAATAAAAAAATTATCATTTTTAGGAATTTCAAAATTGAAAAAGAAAAGTTAAAATAGTTTATAGAAAGTTAGATCTATATATTATTATAATTATTTTCTTGGGAAAATGAAATAAAATTTGGATTTATAAGTAAAGAAAATTAGAGTTTGGAATATATTTGAATATTTATAAAAAATAAAAATAAAAAAAATTGATCAATAAATATCTTTTATAATTATCTTTAGACAAGTATTGGATTTCTTTTTATTTCTTTTTGCTTCTTTTTTTAAAAATAATTATGATAGCTTGATTGAGCCTATGTTTAACTATGTTAAGGGCTCGGTCGAGGGTTTCTTAAACCATCGATTGAGCTATTTTAAATTTTAATTTCAAACACTCAATCAAGCATTTTAAGCGCTCGGTCGAGCTATTGAGGGCTTAAAAAACAGAGTTTTAACTCCTCTTTTGCAGATTTCCTCTTCTGCAGATTTCTCTGCAACACCATTTGGCTCCCTAGCAGAATCCAAGAAGAATTTGTCTTTAAGTGGCAGAGTTGATCATGTTGGATTGAAGAAAGAACCCTCTATCGAATTACATGAGTTTAACATTTTCAAATTCATATGGCATTTTTTATATAATTTCTTTTAAACATAATGCTTGAAATTTTTTTAAATAGTTTTAAAGAGGATGTATAAAAAATCAATATCATAAAATATACAAAAAAAATCAAAAAATACCACTAACATCATTTACAAGTCCTCTTCCGAAGGTTACTCTTTTTTTTTTAATTTATTTAAAAATTTGAAAAAAAAAACTAACTGAACACATGTGTCTGCAAAACGTAATTGAAATATTACTTCGTCAACTTCGAAAAATAATAAAAAATATATGTTTTCATAAAAAAAAATTAATATGAAAAACTTAGCTCTCTCCATGAGCTCATTTTAGACAAAGTTATGTTACGTGAACACACCCATACCTGTTAAGATGTGTGAAAAATTGTAAGGACGACCATTTCATTTAATGGAAAATTGACATATTATACGACACTAGATACGTTTGCAAAAAATATCATTAGGAAAAATCCAAAATTCTCCACAACTTTTATTTTTAATCTGAATCAAAATTCACAACGCTTATATGAATTTCGAGGGCTTCAACTCGATAAAAGAAGAAAAACTTGAAATTTCATTGCCACATTTGGCCCAAAAGTGAAACCCATCTTCATGCATTCACCCAATTATAAAACATTTTCCCTTTTGAACATTCATAAATAGATTAAATGATAGTAATATGAAATGTACAAAACATCATAGCAATCATACATGCATGAGGCACCAATATTTGGGTCAAAACCCTCAAAGGGAGAAAAAATACCTTACTACTACTGCACAACTTCTCTTCCTTTATTATTAATAAAAAAATTATTACATAGATTATTTTTCCACTACTAGCTAGGAGCAACAACCCCTCCTACAATTTGTTGGCCACTACCAGCTAAGAAGCCCCAACTCCTTCTCAACTATTTTCTAGACACTGCCAGCAAGGATCCACTAGTCCTATCTTTGCAATACACCATTTTTCAGAGGCCGCAACCTCCTCCAAATATAGGGGCTACACTTTAGTTCATTTTAAGACTAGACCCAAAACACAATATCAATATTATTTTTCACAGCCAACTCAACTCAATAAAACTCACAACAACATCTCACTGCCACTATAAAAAAAAAAAAACATACTCATCAAATTGTAATAGTAATGGCCATCAACCACCTCACTATCAGTTGAACACAAATAATTTCAACAATGTTTAAACTCATTTCAAGATTTACAACAACATGCACATTAACCAAAAAACACATTAGACATTAAGAATATGCTCCCCTTAGTCATGGTTTGATAACCCCAGCAAGTAGCACCTCTAACATAGAACATAATATTAACATATTTATCCAACACTAAAATTTGTCCTTGGTAGCACTTATTAGTGCAGAAACACATCACTCATAGCCCTGCAAAACAGACTAGAAATTATCTAATCCTTTGAAAGCCACCATTGACCACACACATTTCTCCAACCAATAAAACGCATAACTATAGATCACACTCACGTTCCATTAACACCAATGCACTAGGATTATTTGGCCTAGATTGATCTCTACATCTTCATGTGTGCATTATGTCCAATCACACCCGCATATAGTCATGTCATGCACACAATAGACACTCTACTACAAGTTTCTTACCATTTTAAACTATATGCACTAGAATTAAATCTCAAAATTTTCTATAGAGATATGAACATTATTTATCTGTATACATGCACATATACCTTTAGTCCATCGAGCTGTATCTAATATGTGTGCACAATATTCTCAACTTCTCACACATGCAACAATTCAAAAATGTTATGCATAGTGTATTTTAACTATATTGTATCTCCTCAAGCAATTTACCAAATCTAATACAAAGATAATTGACATTTCATTCACACCATAGCTAAAGACTTATTCAACCTCATGGACTAGATCACACATACTAAAATTACTCCATTATGTCTAACTCCTGAATTATGGATCAAATCACATCAACGCAACAACTACAAAAATGAATATTCCATCTCTCAGTTATTAATTCAATTCATTAATTAACCTTATACTCACTCCATTGCTTTGCATTCACACCCATTCTCATCTCTGCTAAATCACATTTTTCATGTACAAACGACATTCACTTCAAAATCGAGCTAAATCTCTACAATAATCCAATGTTGTAGATTTAAACCTGATTTTTGGGCCTATTTAACACATGATTACACAACTAGATTGTTGGATTGATTTGATAATCAATTCAAGGCTAAATCAAACAATGCATTAATCTAGGTTGCAGATGCGCTTATGCCACTGACAATATGGGAACGAACACTAATATCTCATGCTTAATCTGGGTTTTGGATGCACTTATGCCACTAAAAATATGGGTAATATTTATTACAAATATTGTTATTCCATTTCTAAATAGTGTATGTACCATAAATTGGGGTAAACTAAGAATTTATTTCCCATAAATTCTCAAATCTACTTCATCTACTTAATTACTCATGTAAGCGCCTTTTCGACCTTTGCTACACCAGAATGCATTAGCTAAAACATCAGAACCATGATCCACTAGGTTGACATTAATGCCAGCCTACCATATTGCCAGCAGGAGGATGGAAATATTATTATGGGATTGAAAATATTTGAGTCAATAGATAAGTTTGAATGTATGATAAAAATGAAAACTTCTCTTTGAGATACTTGTCAATCCTATTATTTTATATCAATCCAAGGTTTTTGGTTGTAATATGGCTAGAGACTCATGGAGGAAGGTAGAAAATATCCACAAGAAAACCTACAATGTGAATATCAATGGAAATAACCCCATCCTATCATCTTGATTTAAACCCACCATAATTTCCTTTATGTCATACTCTGGCATCGGGTTATCCAACCATTCTTCTAGGAACTTAAGTTATGTTGCAATATCTCTCATGTTGAAATTTGACCCCTTTATTTGATTATCATTTTCCATCTCATCAACAACTTCTATTATGTGTTAATGTTTAACATCCTTAGGATTCATTTCTTTATCAATTTTTTGTTCATCATTACTGCACATGAAGTTAATATTTTTTTAAATACGGCAACATACCATGCATCCAAACACTAATTGTTAGATTTAAAACCAACATAATTTTTTTCTTCCATTGATGTTTCATTCATCATGTGTTTCATAAGGTGTTCATTCCTTTTCCATTCTAAGATTTAATCCTTCGTATAACAAATTTCTTCCATGCGATGTGGAGTCTAGAATTAAAAAATTTAAAATGAATTTTCTAAGAGTATTTATCATTGATCAACGATCATCCAATGGATGTGTTTGCTTCTTCCCAACTTATCTATATAATGATTTTGGCTCCAAAAAAATATCGATCATTCATTAACCACGTTTAGCAATTTGTATCCAATTGGAAAATAAACTTTATATGGGTTGAACGCTAACCCATATTTGAACCATTCTAACAACCATCAATTTATTTGGAAATGAACTAGATTTCGTTCTCCATTTCATGGATTTGACAAGGTTTAGTCCTCAGGTTATTTTACTAGATTCAACACTATTTAAAAATGAATTAAAATGATCAAAACCATATCAAATCAACAAGAATCACTACCATAATTATAAATCCTCGTCCTTAGATTAATTTCTCTTGTAATGTGCCATTCTAACCACTACCATTTTACTTGGAAATGAACTAGATTTTGTTCTCCATTTCAAGGATTAAACAAGGTTTGGTCCACGGGTTTTGTTAATGGATTCAAAATTATTTACCAATCAATTAAACCTATCAAAACCATATCAAATAAACATTAATCCTTGCCAAAATTATAAATCCTCATCCTTAGATTAATTTCTCATGTAATGTGCCCGTCAACACAATTCCTCCATGAAGAATCAATAATCATTTTAACCAAACAACAAGAAATCTAGCGATATCTTCAATGTCGATGAATTTACCACACACACAATAAAAACATGATGTGCCTTGACACAAGTTTCCACTCCACACAATGATTCTTTACTCCATGCAACACATTTTCCTTTTGGATTTGAATGCAGCATCCAGTGAAATATTTGGGCAGTATGATGGATTGATAAAATGAATATTTATACAAGTGATTGTGATTCCTCTAAAGGTATCAATGTTGACATCAGAACAGTTGGAAATATCAACATTTGTAATAATGATCAGACCTAATTGCAATAATATTTTTTGGATATAAAAGCTTGTGGCATGAAGCTAAATCAAAATTTCGAGGAAGAGGGCATCAAAACATGGTAGATACAGCTTCCAACAATTTTTATGGATTTGCATAACTTCTTTCTCTCCATCAGCTTCTTTGAAATCAATAATACTTTGCAATATTAAATCAAACCCATTCAGTTTAATGGCTATTCAACAATGAGACAAAAATAAATATGCAACAACAAATTTCTCTACCTTTCACATGAGATCCTTTCACCTCCCCTAGTCAATCCCCAATAAGAAGAATTATGACATAACAGGTCATTTTCATCTATAGCTATGACAAGAGACTCCTACTTTATCAATAACGATGTGCAAAGAGAAATCCTTTCTCTATGCAACCTCGTCCTTGACCCCTCCTCCCTTTCTACACTAATCAGGACTCACGATAGACTACAACTTCTTCCTGAGACCAAAGATTCCACTACGAATTTTGTAGCAATGAACGTGATTGGTAAAGGAGGCTTCAACATTGTTTTCCAGGAGACACTGCTTCTCTCACATATTTGATGGTCAACTCCCTTATCCAAAAATTATCATCAACGATCAAAAAAACAATATAGAAACAATAGCAATCCCACATGCTCTTACTTCCGGCTCCGATACCAAAACTGATGGCGCGGGCTAGGCAGCATGCCATAATAAAACACACACAAAATGCTTCAAAAATCATACACATAAATTATTGGTCTAATGATTCTCCTTCACTTATATGCCTTATGGGGTCTCCTAGATTTATACAAGTGTATATGAACCCAAAATAGGTTTTACATCCTAAACAAAATCCCAAAATATCTCTCATGATCCATAGAAACTCTCATCGAATCCCTTATCTCTAGTTAATATGTAACTAACCCTAAAATCTCTCAACTCTTCTAAAATACTCTCAAACTTTCTCCTAATTACATTAATTCTCATTTTCTCTTAAAATATAGGAAAAATACATTAAATAATTAAATCCTAACTTAGTAAATGAACCCCTTTAGTAAACATGATACCCTAGGTTATATTCTCATGCATCATAAAGAGCATAATGCAATTATGTATCTTAGATTCAATATTACTAAATGTGTTGGGGGGGAGAAAAAATATAGATTTCAAGGATAATTTAGGGAATTTGTATTAAGCTAATTCCCTCCTGAACAAATTGTTCAAGTAGAAAAAATTGTATAACCTAGAGATAAAGGATGGAGACTCGATGCCAGATCATCTGAACACCTTAAATACAATGGTGATTGAATATTTATCTGTTTATATTAATATTTTAGATGATAATAAGTTCATTAGTGTGTTATGTTCTCTACCATATTCGTGGGATAGGTTGGTTGTTGCGATAGATATTAAGGAAACTACCTTAAAATTATATGAAATATTTACATCCTCTTTATTAGAGAAGATGAGAGGTAAAATCATGGATAGACAAAACAAATGTGACTTGTCTAGAATATGATTCTCCTCAATTGGTAGATCTAAATCTATAGGAATATAAAACATCTTGGAAAGTTCGTAAAGGCATGTTGGAGATGTGGAAAAGAAGGATTTACAAGAAAGACTATAAATCCAAAATTGTGATTATGAAAGATTTGATGGTGATGATATTTTCTTAGGAGATGATTCAAGAGCTAGAACGATAGATGGAAGGATCAAGACACTTCTTTCCATTCTACAAATCCTAATATTATCGAGAACTTTTATTTCAGTAAGCAAGATCAATGATGTTTTTTTTCTATGTGAGGCTATTTATTGAATAGAGTATTGTGGAATAAATTTAGCACTCTATGTAAAGGGATTATTTTTAAAAATGGAACTAGTGTTAAAGAAGATGATTTTTTAAAGATATAACCCATCTATTCTTACCTTGGAATCATGGAAAGACCCTATTCTGAGGGTCCTTCTTGAGTTGGACTATGAGCTCTGGGAGCTCCAGGGGGCTTGGGGATAGCTTCTCGGAGCTATAAGCAAATACAAAGCTTGGTTTTTCGAACCTTGTTGTGCTTCTTCCCCACCATTATGATATTGAGTTGGTTCACCTCTCTTTGATCTGTGCCCCGCATGCATCCTACCCATGGAGTTTCAGACTCATGGGAAGTACCTCTCATTTGGACAATGAGGTGGGAAATGTGGATAGAGACCAATAACAAGACCAATGGACACATCGGAGATTGCAGTACTTGTATAAATTATACAACATATATGTATATCATGGATTCAAACCAATCTAACAATGTACTGAAGTTAGATATTTAATTTCTTCTACAAATTAATTACGGAAATTAAACACAATCACCAATCACATGAAGCAAAGAAAGAGTCAAATAAAACCACAACACAGATAATTTATCGTGGAAATATTGCTACTAAAAATCCCTCTATCATATATTGTATACTCCACAAGGAATCATGAAACAATTACAATTCAATTCTTCTCACAATAATCTCCTGCAGTCTGCTTATCGTCTCACACTGATCTAGACAAAATCGGGGCAACACTTAGCCAATTCTCAGCCTGTCTTCGGCCTGCCTTGCTCATGCATTTCATATTCACAAGAAATTTCAGCCTTCCTACACTGTGTTGACTATCATGGGCATCCTGTGTTGTTTTAACTACATCTCGACATTTTGCTATAATCACAACTGATAGTTATCTTCCCTTTCACCTTTGTCTCAACTGGGTCTCCACTGGAACTGAAATGCATACAACTAATAATATTAAATCATCAGTTGCATGGAAAATCACTGATTGTGAATTAAATAATATTTAATTCACTTGATCTCTCACTAGTGCAACAAACAGTTACGACTAGCTCAACCGACTTTAACTCATCTAGATTGAGTTAATTGATTTCTCATGCATTAAACAATTGCACTAAGTGCAACTTGGACTCAACAACTTATAAAATCGCTCTGCATGCCCTACCAACTACCCTCAACTCGAAATTCATGAGCTAACTGAGTTTATCACACTCAGTTAACTATTACAAGTGATTTTGAGATAAGATTACAATTTATTGTCCAATTTAATTAAGGGATAATTAAAATAGAGATGCACAAAATTCAGCCCACACCAGTGTAAGTGTTGCTAGGACCTGTGGTCCCACACTAGTGTAGGTGCTTCTTGGACCTCCTAGTTGCACACTAGTGTAGGTGCTACTTGGACCTCCTCATCCCACACTTAGTGTAGGTGTTGTCATGTTTTTTCCAAATGCTAATTTACTGTTTCTTGTTGCAAACTTCAATAGTAATCTCAATATCTAAAATGGCATGTGTCCAACACCTTGACCTGGGGTCAAGTATGATGAGATTCTTACTTCTAAACTAACTTCTAAACTAACTTCGATTCAGTAAACTAACTTCGGGTTAGTATGCGACTCTTTTTGAGTCTGTTAGAGGTTTTTATCTCTAAGCTGACATCGAGTCAGCTGAGTGTGATGTCTTTGTGACTCACCTTTTTTTTTCTATCTGAGAAATAGAGACAACAATTAAGTTACAGCAGGATTATGCACGATATTTGGTAAAAGTACATGATGGTACTGATGGATGGCACTTGTGGACAGATGGAGCTCTCCCTAGTCGAGAGTGAGTGTTAATTTTGGAAAACTAGGTCCAAAATCCATGTTGCACTGATCATATGACGATCTTCATATTTTTGTTGGATTCCTCTTTCAGAGAGGTGCATAATTGATCTAAATATTGTCTTGTTTGTATGAGCAGAAAATTTATTTTTAATTTATTTTCCACATGTGCAAGGTCGTCCAGATTTGTAATGTAGGTTCACATGCCTAATATATGTGTCACACACCCTCACTGATGGATATAAAATGGAGAGACTTGGAGGTCATTTTCTCATCATATGATCACACATTCTCTCATTGTGATCTGATTGGCTCGATAGCCTTTGGAGGCCTTTCTCCCCTCACACGTGTGGAGTGAAGCTATTGCTTTCTATGGATTTGTTTAGGGCTTTTTGCTGCAACATTGACCATGGTCAACCCTTGGTCATTTGACCTCAAAATGCTACCAAAAATCTGATTCTAAGAGGTCGCACTACTCACCACTGAAATCGAGAAAATACAAGTTGCTTGAACGAAGCCCAAATTTGTTGCATTGAATTTTCTATTGCTATCATATGTTCACTTTTTGTGTTGACTTTGGGTTGACCAATGCTGACTTCTAATGAGATGTGTTTGAGGGTCATGGGTGTGACACGTGAAGTTTTGGCTAAACGAGAAAGACTTTGTTGGTTTAAGCATCTTGTTGACTGTCGTAACGCAAGAATATCTCGTATCTTTGCTGGACAAAAGGAATTATAAATCTGATCTATATTTGGCTTGTCTTTTGTTGATCTATTATTGTGTTATATTAGCATTTTAATTTTATTTTTATGTGATTTCTATTTTGTATCGGGCCTAAGAAATATTGAAGTAAAATTGCATCAAGCATAGAACACCACGATTATCTAAATCTAACATGATATCAAAGATGAGGTGAAGACAAAGTCCAACCTAGTGTTAGAAGAAATCACTAGAGAAAGGAATCCTATCAAGGACAAATGGCCTCCTCAACCTACAAGGGTTTCAAGGCTGATGATAAATTGACTGATAAGTCTGATTATCATGCATGGAATATGTCCTTGGATTTGGCACTAGAAGATCAAGATTTCATGGACTATGTGCAAGGGATGATTCAAGGGCCTCCATCAAATGCAGTTGCTTCCACGAAGATGAAATATAGAAAGGGGGGAATCATAGAAAAGATGATTATCTGGGATTCTATTCATAAGCACTTGGTTGCTTACATTTCTGAGTTGAATACATCTAAATAGATGTATGATAAGCTGGTGAGCATGTTCAAGTCTATAAATGCTAATCTAATCCTTTTCTTCAAGAATCAATTGAAAAATATTAAGAAGGGAAATGATGAATATATTCAATCCTATTTTATGAGGCTCACTGAAATCAAGAACAACCTCCTAGCTATTGGGGAAACAATATATGATCGACAGATGGTTATTATTGCACTTAGAGGTCTCTGTCGTGATTGGTATGTATTCAATTCCACTATTCTTAATAATAATGTGGTTCCTGATTTTGATGAAATATTGATGTGATTTACTCAAGATGAAACAAGAATGATGGAAAGAGATTATCCCTCTAATGGTAATGGAAGTGACCCTACTGCCTTCGCCACTCATGCAAAGAAGAAAAATAATGGTGGCCTGAGAAATCAAAAACCATGTAAGAGCGGGGTCCAAAGGAAGGAAGGGAAGATGTTACACTTGTGACAAGTTTGGTCACTATGCAAGAGAGTGACCTAATATAAGGGACTCTCCCATGGATGATGACAACAACAACTTGAGAGGGAATGGAAGGAACAACAAGGTCAAAGGTAAAAGGAAGGCTCCCTTTGATTGTAGTGGAAATGGGAAACCTTTCAAGAGGTCAAGAAATTCCAAGTACAATGAGTCTAAACTTGTTGATAATAACATAAATGAATTTATTCTTATATCTTCCCTCTCTCCTGCATATCCACCCGACACCCTGGATGTCTGGTTAATTGATAGTGGTGCTTCAAGGCATCTCACTGGTTATAAAGAAGCCCTCTCTGATTTTCTTGAGAAGGATACTAATCTGGAAATTATCCTTGGAGATAATTCCACCTATCTCGTGAAAGGGATAGGGACTGTGACCCTTCATTTATCTCAAAGTCAAGTCCTTCGATTACAAGATGTGTTCTACGTACCTGATTTGAAGAAGAACCTTGTGTCCATTTCGGCAATGGAATACAAAGGGTTCAAGGTGGCATTTGTTGATGGAAAGGTACGTATATGGAAGAAGAACTTCAAGGAAGCTCTTTCTATTTATTTTGGAGTTGATACACTCTACCAGGTTGGAGGAAGCCCATTGGGGGCTATGTCATGTGATACAACTCTTCAAACAAAGTTATGGAATTGGAGGTTTGCACACCTTTATTATAAAGCGCTTCCTGAAGCAAGAAAGGTGGTGACAATGATGCTCAAATTTAGAGATGATCGTGAACGTATATGTCAAGGTTGTGATGAAGGTAAGCATACAAGGGGACCATTCCCCTCAAGCATCACAAAGACAACTGATATCTTGCAGTTGATACATTATGACTTATCTGGTATTGTAAATTTATGTATACATGTCCTATTCTTGATGCAACTTTACTTTTACTCTCAATATCAGACAACAATCACATAAACAATAAAGAAAAATGCTGATAGAACATACTAGTAGACCAACCAAAGACAAGCCAGAAATATATAACTGTGTCGGTGCGTTATAGCGGTCAACGGGATGCTTCAACCAGCAAACTCTCAATATGGTCAGTGAACCAGCAATGTCACACAACCCTCTAGGACAGCCAAATGGTCAACTCAAAACTTAACCCAAAAGTCAATGTTGTCAGTCAACAGTCAATGCAAACAACAGTAGCATCTAGGTTAACACAAAAAAGTCAAAGTCAACATCTAGCCTCAAGAATACTGCCAAAAATGCGAATTTGGAAAATCAAACTTTTGGGAGAGTTTCAGGTCTGTTTGACCTTGCGTTGACCAAAGTCAGTGCTAGTTAAAGTTTGCTACAGAAACCCTAGACCGAAATCAGAAATGTGTTGCTGCTGGAATTTTCCCACGTGTGGAGAGAAGAGCCTCCAAGGTCATCGAACCAATCAAATGAAGAGAGAGAAATTTTTGAGGATGAGATGAGTGAAAATTTCCTCCAACGTTCACCAATTTACATGCATCAGTGAGGGTGTTTGACACAACTGCTGGGGCACAAAACCTTAAGGCTGACCTCCACATACTTTGAATAAATTCAAAATAAATGTTCTGCTCATCGGATGAAGATGATCTTTAGATCTATTTTGGACCTCTCCGAAATAGGAGTCCAATAAAAATATGGCATCTTCATCTGAGCATCAAAATATGGATTTTGGACCTAGTTGTCCAAAATTAACACTCCCTCTCAACTAGGGAGAATTCCATCCACCTGTGCAATCCAAACATCGTGTGTCATCCCGCTGTAACTTGCTTTGTTGGCTTCTTTATTTCAGAACAAAAGTGGATCAGTCACAAAGACATCATTCCCAGCTGATAGATTTAGCCTAGAGGTCTGAAACCTCTATATGACTCGCAAAGAGTCTCATACCAACCCGAAGTTGGTTTACCTGACCCGAAGTCAGTTGGAGGTCTAAAACCTCACTATACTTGATCCCTGATCAAGTTGTTGGACCATTCCATCCTAGATAGAGATTTTTACACCAATTTTTGGTCATCTGACCTATCACTATTAGATGGACCAAAGTACACCATGTAAGACCAATTTTACCATAAGTAAAATTGCTTTCACTATGAAAAATAACTTAGTAATCCATAATTTATCAAGTTGTTTATGGTCTAAATAGGAAATCCAATGAGGAAATATTGAATAAATCCATATTTGTTTATTTTTCCTCAAGGAATAATTATATAAACAACAGTTTGATTAACATTCCTGGTCATATTTAACCCAAAACAAGAAAATTAATTAGATAAATCACTATTTATCTTATTATTTTCTAGGAATAATTATTTAAACCTTATTTAAATAATATTCCTTGTTAAATTTGATTAAATCATTTATAAATAATTGAATAACTCACTATTTATTTAATTATTACTCAACCACATCCTTCAAATAATAATAAAATCATTTATTTATTTATTATTTACCAATAAAGGGATTTGACCAAATTCAATTCCTTTTTCCCTCCAACAAATATAATAAAATATTCCATAAAAGTTGGATCTTGATTTGGTTAATAATATTTTAATTATGCACCAATATCTAGACTAACTCAATATTTTGTTATAAATAGAAGGGTTTTTCAATTCACCCACTACATTTTGTTGCCTAAAGATCACTCTGGATCTATACTTTTGGTCTGACTTTGATCCTCCATCATTGTCATATTCTGCTACCATTTTTCTTATGAGCTCCCTTAGAGTTCCCTTTTCTATCTGGGTTTTCACACCATAAAGAGAGAGAGATATTAGATTTGAAGTGCTGAGGACTTAAAAGAACTCATCCCATTGAGGGGGGCTAGTAACATCTTTCGATGTTCCCTTCCCAGGTGTCAAAAATACAAAAAATCTCTAAAAATATTCTTGTCTTGTCTATTGAATGCATGGAGAAACTCTTTCTTTTATTTACTGCTTAATGTCTTTTACTGCATAGATTTGGATTTTGTAGCATTTATCTTGGTCAACTAACTGCATATCTAAAGAAATTGGCAGCCATATTTGATGTTAGGGTTGTTTGTTATGCACAGCTAAAGTGGACTTTTTTCGTGCACTTGTGATGAGAATTCATCCTAACAACTAGCGACTCCACAAGGGTTTATGATTGCGACCTCTGTCGTTTTCCAGATCCCTATATGACCAGCTGCTTCAAACCCTAGGATTTTTCTTGAACTTCTTGTTTTTATTTTCTTGATGTTTTTTTTAACCTATAAAACCCTAAAACATTAAAAATTCTAACTTTCGTATTTTTTTAGACCTATTGCGCAGGTGACAGGTATCAGCCACCGATGAGATGACACTTTTTTCTGAAACCTTCTCCCAAGAGTGCCAAAAGTGTAGGTTTCACTTTTTGGGCCAAAACCTACTACCTGAACCTCCAGGACATAAAAAACAACCTCAAACCTGTGACCTCTACAGAAATCAGGTCAGAAACTGCAACCTGTACTTTTCGTGGGAATTTTTCTGAGATTTTTATGGGTTTGTTTGGGCTATTGTTCAGGATTGTCTGACCTCCATCTCTACCCATTTTGGACCTGTGATTGCTCTTTTTTACTCGTTGAAGTAGGAACCTAGCCCCCTAGGGCTTAAGTACGCTTCCACCTTTCTAAGAGGAGTTTAGCAGAAGCAGGTCATCTGAAATTTCAGTTTGTTCAGCCATTTTTCAGATCTGATCCTGTACCTATAGATCCATTTCATATTGGTTATTCATCCATTCAAAACACCTCTTTTCAATTTTTTTTGGTCCTCCTCTAGGGTCCCCTTTGTTTCCCTTAAGGTTGTAGCCTTTCCCCACCTCATTTGCAGCACTTTTCCCTCTGGTATTTTGTTGTTTTTTATACCTATTTCCAGCATATTTGTCCTTTAGATCATTGTCCCTCCCAAATTTAAATCCATTAGCTATTTTTGTGTGTTTTGACTAGATTTTTTCCCACCCACAGACTAGTTGTTGAGAAGCCCGCCTCCTTGGGTTTAGATTGATGCATCTTTAGCTGTTTATTTTCTGTTATATTCAGTTTACTTTATTGTTATTTGAAAATTTAATTACAGTTATACAACACACTTTTTATTTTTTTTCTACAAACTTCTAGGTTTAAAAATTAAAATAAACACACTTAACACACACACCCTAAGTGAAGAGAACATGGTTAACACCGCCAGGCAGAGACTATAACATTGTAATCAATTTATCATGCACCTCCCTGCCCTCGTTTCGACATTGTAATCATTTAATCCTGCACCTCCTTGCCCTTGTTGGTATCTCTTCCTTTTGAGATCTGTGTTTTTTCTTCCATCATTGCGCCCCCAAGGCATTTATCCTAGAGACTTCTTGGCCTTCATCCTCAGTTTCCATTAGGAAGACTTACTCCTCCACATAGGATTCGAGTTAGTCATCCACCGAGTCCCCATTCCGACTCCACTTCTGGTTCATTGGGTTTCCCTTCTAGTTCCATCCTCGGTTCTCCCCCTGTCACCTTCACCATGTCTAGTTTAGGACATAATTCTGGTGGTAGCCCCGACCCTAATGCTAAGAATACTACTAGTGGGACCGCAATAGGAAGTATCTCGGTTGCTCCCTTACTCCCTTATATTTTAGGCATCATTCTTCCTAATTTTAACTAGTTTTTCAATGACCCCATACACCATGACCCTAGTTGGTCTGCTATGCCAACCAAGCTCCCTTTAGACATCCCTAAGTTTGAAGGTATTTCTGGAGAAGATACTACAAACCATGTTCGATCTTTCCACATGTGGTGTTTGTCTAACTCCATCACCGATGACTCTATCTGTCTTTGGTTGTTCCAACGTACGCTTAGTGGAGAAGCTTCTAAGTGGTATGTTGACTAGGCCTCCTCCTCTCATACTACTTTTGCGACTCTTGCTTGGGATTTTTCTTCTTACTTCCATCTTCCCCTTTGTTATGAAATAGGTACCAAAATTTTGACCTCTTTCCATCAATCGTCTATGACCCGCCTATCTAATCACATCTAGGAATGGTAGAGAAGAAAGGGCCTATGTCAAGCCCCTAACTTAGAAGACCATATCTACATGGACTGG
Source organism: Pinus albicaulis (assembly GCA_034641835.2). NCBI lineage: Eukaryota > Viridiplantae > Streptophyta > Pinopsida > Pinales > Pinaceae > Pinus > Pinus albicaulis. The sequence continues at coordinate 347,257,118 of CM076576.1, forward strand.
TTCCTCAAATCCATTTTTCTTGTTATCGGCAAAGATGTCCCATCTCATTTCCCTCATACCAAAGAATCTTCTCTCCATATTGCGTTAAAATATGACCTGATATACGCTCAATCTAGTTATGTTTATACCATCTTACCTGATCTTCCTAGACCCGGTGGTGCCAACGCACCAAGGGCATCCCATGTCGCCGATGGTATCGTTGGAGCCCTTTCTCATCCATACACTCATCCTCCCATGGGTTATGGTTTCCCTCAGGGAGGGGTTAGCTCCTCCAGCACTTTTCCCTCTTTCGATAGCATGTATCTAGGATACGGCATGCCTCCTCCTTTTTCCTAACCTGTTTACCAAAAATTTTCCCAACCCCCTTATTTTTCGTATTCGCAGCCTTGTGCTCTAGCTCCTCCATCATTAGCACCCCCGCATCCCTTGCCTTCTCAACACCTGCAACAATAGTCACCACCCCCCCAGGGGTAGATGTATGCACATCAGGGCACGACTAATCCTCCTGCTTCCAAAAAGAATAGGAAAGACACCCAAAATCAATATTCCCCAGGGAATTCAAGACCTAATCCCTAAGGGAATGCACCTAACACTGCTAACTAGCAACAGGGCACTCAACCCAAGTAGTTAAGGCATGTTCGCACGAATAAGCCTTGTTCTTGTTGCGGTGTCTATGGTCATTACACCCACGATTGTTCTCTCTTACCTTAGATGTGTCAAATGTGGGAGACTCAAGTAGCATCATGAGGACAACAAGCCTCCCCTTCAGTTCCTCCCAATGCTACACCTATCTAGTCAGTTGTGTTTACCAATCCTTTCCCTCAATAAGGATTTGTGGCTACCCAACCACCCGAAGGTCAGGCGGCCACTCAACCTCCTCAATCTGGTACCTCCGATTACCAGATTACCATGATGAAATCTGACCAACCCATTACCGTTGACCTCAACCTTCAGACTCGGTCCCATCCGTACAACAAGCCTCCCGCTACATCTGCCCCCGAGCCCCCTTCTTCAGGATCCACAGAGCCTCTTTCGACAACCAATGGTCCTTTACAAATCCCTCAGCCTAAGGTAGAGGTTCATACCAAGATCCCTAATGGATCATTATGCCGAAACACTACTTCTGGAAAAGCTTCCCATTCGTATAGTATATTAGATGATTTGGCGCGATCTCCTGCTGCCATCTCAACGATGGAACTCCTCCAGTCATTCCCTTCACAACGAAAATCTCTACTAACTACCATGGGTACTATGGATCCTTTAGAGGATCATTTTATCATCTTCGATGTTAACCTATCAGAAAATCCTCCCCTTCCTGCTTCCGTCACCTTCCAAATCCCCATCAAGATCTAGAATGCCAACATCTCTCATTGTATCATTGATGAGGGGGCATCCACCTATGTGATGTGCGCTTTGGTTTGGAAGAAACTCGCATCCCCTGAGTTGGCCCCTTCCACTATCACCCTTCGAGCATGGGATGGCCACTCTTCCCAGCCCATTGGCCTATTCTGCAATTGTCCTATTAATCTTGTGGGAAAGACTATTTTCGTTGACGTATAAGTCATTGATGTGCCCTTAGATTACAAAATTCTGTTGGGTAGTAGCTACACTTATGCGATGTCTCCTATCCCATCTGTGGTTCACTGTAAGATGTCCTTTCCTCATAATGGAAATATTGTCACCATCGACCAGTTGACATATTACGAACCGAAGTCTCAAACCTCCCTTGAGTCCATCATCTCTTCAGTGGCCAAGAAACAAATAGTCAAACCTTTGACCAGTGTCTCACTCGGAGTCTACTAAGACTCCTCTTTTCTTGTTTCTTTCCTTGGTCTTCCTCCCCCTGTCTCTGATCCCAACTGGTCAAACGTTTGCATGATGTAATTGTCTCGGTCTGACCTCCAACGGCCCGCTTCGACTAGTCAGCAGCCCCGCACTTCGCAACCTGCTAATATCACCTCGAATCAGCCTTCAGTACCGCCCCCTGCCCCCTCAAGGCCCCTCATCTGTAGCTAGTATCTTTGAGCCTCTCGACCCTCCCGGCACAGTTCCTCCTGGCCTTAACCATCTTGGAGCTATCCTGCCTGGACATTACCCCTCTGGTCAGATATCGTTCCTAGCTCCCCCTCCTCAAGTATTTTCGATACCTGTTATGGCTACCTTATCCCTTTATAACGTAACCATGGTGATCCCAGTCTAGTACATTTCTCCCCCAGCCGCTATCCCTCCTGGTCAGCCCAAACCTTACCTTACTTTGACCCCAGGTCAACCGGTCCCCATGACTCCTCCCCTTGCTTTTGTGTCTCAGCCACCTCAATAGGAACCTACTCCTATCGTGACATCTTTGGGTGAGGGGGGAAAAGCTCGCAAGAAGGGAAATAAAGACAAGGTTGCCTCGACAAAATCTGCTCCTCCTCAGCCTCAAAATCATACCACCCGGTGTGCTTTGTGTGATGTTGTCAGTCATGCCACCCATAATTGTCTTGAATTTCCTCGTCTCAAGCCCATGGTAAAATAATTGTTTCCTCAATCTGATATCCCAGAAGTCAAAAGTTACTTTACCTGATTCATCCAAGAAACTCAAGACTTTTCACACAAATCACCCCTGTGCTTTGTGTGATTTCCATGGCCACTATACTTACCACTGTCCCTGCCTCGAAGAGTGTCGTTCCTCATTGGAAGTGGTTCGCCAATTCGAGGCCCAACTCAATGAGTCCATCGCTCTCTTATTTTCACGTTTTGCTTCAACCGAACTAGAGGACACATCCACACCCATAGACATTCCCCCTCTAGATTTCAAAATGATAGAGTCTTCGGCCACTTTCCACTGCCTATCATCATCTATGAGATCCATAGTGGAATAATCCCCTGGGACTTCCCCTTCTGTTTCACCTGACCTCCCTTCATCGATCACCTTGGGCTTCACATTGGTGGATCCTTCATCTACATTTTTTTTGGTCACCCTCCGTGACAGTGTGCATGTGAACCTTTCTTCCCATGATGATGAGTCAGGTAGCTTCGTCGCACCACATGGTCCTTGTTCCATTAGTCACCACATCTTCTATTACAATCACGACATTATGGAAGTAGTCACCACCCCTGACGTTATCTATCCCCCCTTACATCAAACCCATTCATTCGAACAACATACACCTTGCGGCCAGTACATTGACACCCAATGATTGGGTAAGGGGGCACCCATATTTGAGCATCTAGGAGAAGCAATTCTCCACAACTCTCCTAGTGTATTTGGTTGTGTCGACTCAAGTACCATATTCTTCCCCTTTTAGAAGAACCTCTAAAGTCCCATATCACTTTAGATCACTCTAGGGATGATACCCTTCATCATTCCTTCATCTTACATCAGCAACCCAGTCCCCTAGACATTGTTGTTGACCAACCTGTGGGTTTTCTAGGAGAGCACCAGTTCATTATCTCCAAATCCTCTCTTTGGGATAGTGACACCATGTATGGAAACCCAGAAACTTAAGTCTAGTTTCTTCATATATGCAGTACCAAAAGTGATTGGTAATCCTCCATTCCCTTTCTTGAACTGCATAACCATAACGAAAACAAATGACGCACCACATCATAAAAATGTGTTTATATTCCCCCTTTCTAAATAAATTTTGGCATGACCATAACATGCTTGGGGGAACCTATGCCCCTCAACCATAAAAATCCTAGCTATAAGCCAAAAAAAACTCTAAAACCCCCTTTCTCTGACAGGGCACACTTTTTAGGTCATTTCCTAGGATAGGTCGCAGTTTTCTTCCCAATATCTACTACCCAGGTCGCAGAACAAACCCCAAAAAGTGAGACCTGGCCTGTTCATGAGCTCTGGGTGCCTAAACTGAAATTTTGATCCCCCTAAATGAAAGAGTAGGGTTATGCCTCTTACCTGCAACTGATGGATCTCGATCCAACGGTCCGTTTGTCCGCTACGATCATCGCAAGATTTAGGGCCTTCTCTCCTCTCTACATTCACAACAGCTACACTTGAAAATGAGCGAATTTGGAGGGAAAATTCCTTATTAAAAGAGAAACCCCATATTTTTCTTTCCTCCGTTGCGGCCAAACCATAGCTTGGTTTGACAAGCCATCCATACCATTGGAAAGCTCTCACTGATCTCTCAAATGGGTATCCTTTAGTTTTTTTTTATTTGATACTTCACCTCGGCACATTTTTTCCAAGAAGGGTCACTTCACCACTCCTAAAAATCAAATTTCTTCACTTGCAACACTTGTAATTGGGGCACCACTTTGCCTCCATAATTTTCCATGCTCGTGTTGAATTTCATCATGAGTAACCATCTTGTAGTCATGTTTTCATGGTCCCCACTAGACATTGTCTGTGTGGAAGCATCATCAAGTCGCCCTTGTTTAGAGCATCCGAGTTGAGTCATCATCGCATCCATGGAGTCTATCCTGAGTCCATTTGTATCCCGTCATAGTCCTCCATCCTTTATTTCTTGGTTCCTCTCTTCTGTCGCACATTATTGCCTTTATTGCCTCTAGTCCTACTGTCCCCTGTCCCCTTTGATATTGTGTCAGATGCTACAAGGTCATCCATGCCCTTCATGCTCTAACAAGGGAAGTCATCAGCCTGCTACTCAGTACCCCCCATTACATCATCATCCCTGGTGTTAGTGTGCCAGTTGCTCTACTATTATCTCTCATGTCGTAGTTGAGGTTCCCTTATTTCCTCACCTATGGCAAACCTCCTTCTGTCGACATTGGCTCATTCATTCCAGAAGACATGTCTAGAGGGTGGTTTACCTTGGTTCCAGCTTCCATTATTTTTTGGTGCCTCAGATCAAGAAAAGGGACCCCTTATTTCCCTTTGACTTGATGGTTTCTCAACTCTAGCTCCTTACGACATGATTGAGATTCGTATACTTGATGGTTCAGAGATGCAGCGGATTATACCGGTGATCCCCGGGTGTGTGTGAGATGTTTCAGACCTCATGAGGGGGTGGCCCTTCAGGTAGCCCCCCACATGCCTGGATGACCTCTTCATTATAGCTTTCGATGCAACTCCACAAATTTGATGGTTTCGGCCTCAGCTGCGTGCAACACCTTTTATTTTGCATGTATCATCCGTATTTTCAGGGCCCTTTCCTATTTACAGGGCCTCTTTGGTTGTACTTATATCTCATGTACTAAGATATTATTGTATAATTCATGGCTATTATCCCAGGCAGAGTATGTATGTGGGATTCATTATCATGTTTTTATCTGGCTCATGTTCATGCCAGCATGTACTATATAGTTCAGTCCCTTTTTTACTGGACACATTATTCTTTGTACTTTGTCTCGACGGGTATAGCTATGCCTCCCTCGCCTCTTGTAGCACAAGTAGTCACTCATAAAAGAGACTTGTTGAGCTTGTAACTCTCACCTCCTCAGGGTCTTGTCTTCTAGTGTTCTAGTCTACCTTACATTTCTGTCTCTCTGACTTCCGCTCCGGTGTCTAGTGATTGAGTTCTTACAACGTACCTCAGTCATACGATTAGCTCTTAACGCTCGCATGCTGGGGGACAATCTATTACACCAATTTTTGGTTATCTAACCTATTACTATTATATGGACCAAAGTACACCATATAAGACCAATTTTACCCTAAGTAAAATTTCTTTCACTATGAAAAATAACTTAGTAATCTATAATTTATTAAGTTTTATATGGTCTAAGCAGGAAACCCCATGATGAAATATTGAATAAATCCATATTTTTTTTATTTTTGTCAAGGAATAATTAGTTAAACGACAGTTTAATTAATATTCATGGTCATATTTAACCCAAAACAGGAAAATTAATTATCTTATTATTTTCTAGGAATAATTATTTAAATTTATTTAAATAATATTCCTTCTTAAATTTGAATAAATCATTTATAAATAATTGAATAAATCACTATTTATTTAATTATTACTCAACCAAATCCTTCAAATAATAAATAAATCATTTATTTATTATTTATAAATAAAGGGATTTGACCAAATTGATTTATTTTTCCCTCCAACAAATATAATAAAATATTCCATAAAATTTGGATCTAGATTTGGTTAATAACATTTTAGCTATGCACCAATATCTAGACTAACTCAATATTTTGTTATAAACAGAAGGGTTTTTCCTTCACTTACTACCTTTTGTTGCCTAAAGATCACTCTGGATCTATACTTTTGGTCTGACTTTGATCCTCTATCATTGTCATATTTTGCTACCATTTTTCTTATGATCTCCCTTTGAGTTCCCTTTTTTGTCTAGGTTTTCTACACAATCAAGAGAGAGAGATCTTACATATGAAGTTTTGAGGACTTACAAGAACCCATCCCATTAAGGGGGACTGGTAACATCTTTCTATGTTCCCTTCCTAGGTGTCAAAAATACAAAAATTCTTTAAAAATATTCTTGTCTTGTCTATTGGATGCATAGAGAAACTCTTGCTTTTATTTACTGCTTAATGTCTTTTACTACATAGATCTGGATTTTGTAGCATTATCTTGGTCAACTAACTGTAGATCTAAATAAATTGGCATCCATATTTGATGTAAGGGTTGTTTTTTTGCACATCTAAAGTGGAATTGTTTCGTACACTTGCCACTAGAATTCATCCTAATAGAGAGTATGAAAATATCTGATGCGTCCATCAGTATTTTCTACTAGTGTCTAGCTTTTCCCACCTCACTGGAAAAATGAGAGGTACTTCCCATGAGCCCTTAACTCAATGGGTATTATGCATACGGGGCATAGATAATGAGAGGTGAACCAACTCAAACATCATAATGGTGGGGCAGAAGCACACCAACAAGGTTCGGCAAGCCTAGCCCTGTGGTTTCTTATAGCTCTGAGAAGCTATCCCCAAAGCCCCCCAAATCTCCCAGAGCTCATTTTCCACGATACCGAGATCCTCCTGGAAGGTAAGGAACTTGAAATTCCCTAGGGGATTTGTGAGAATAGCCACAACCTGCGCATCAGTTCCTATATGATGGAGCTTTACGGTGCCTCACTGTACCATATCCCAGATAAAGTGGTACCTGATATCAATATTCTTGGATCGATCATGGAACAAAATATTCTTGGACAAGTTAATCCCACTTTGGTTATCACAGAGTATCACGATGCTATCTAGCACATGCCCAAACAACTCACTAAAGAGCTTTCACAACCATACTGCTTCACAGCAGGCCATACTCGCTACAATATATTCGGCCTCCGCGGTGCTTAAAGCCACCAACTTCTGATTTCTTATCATCCATGATATTGAATCAGAAACAAGTGTGAAGCAGCATCCCAATGTGCTCTTACGATCCACCACACTGCTAGCCCAATCGGCATCAGTGTATCCATGGAATTTCATACTCTTGGCAGTGTATCTCATCCCATGGTTTATCATGCCCATAAGATATCTCAACATATTCTTGGAACCAACCTAGTGAGTGTGATGAGGCTCAACCATTCGTTGACTCAAAGTGTTCACTGCAAAACATACTTTCGGACGGGTGTTCACTAAGAACATTAGTGCCCCTACAAGTTGACGATACTTAGTAGGATTTCCTAGCATGGGTCCAACAGCGCTGCCACTCAACTTCTTAAAGTTGAGCTTCCTCGGTGTCGACACAGACTTATAGTCCACCATACGGCCAAATATTTCCAAAAGCTTCACAATTTATTTTCCTTGAGAAGGGAAAATCTCGCCAAGTCTCTGCCATACCTCCAGGCCTAGGAAGTAATGCATCAGTCCTATATCCTTCATCTCGAACTCAACAGCGAGCTCCCTCTTGCACTAATGAATGATAGTGTCAACACCTGTTAAGAAGAGGTCGTACACATACAACACCAGAATGAGAAGCTTTTCTCTATCAACCTTGAAGTAAAGGTTCGGATCAGCATTACTATGATTGAATCCCAACTTCATCAGGTAGTTATCCATCCTCTCGTACCAAGCTCTAGGTGCTTGATTCAACCCATATAGGGATTTCTTCAACCTGTAGACATGGGTGTCCCGATCCTGGACTTCGAACCCCAGAGGTTGCTCCACATACACCTCTTCCTATATCACACCATGCAGAAATGCAGTCTTTACATCCATCTGATGAAGAATCCATACTTCTGTAGCAACAAGGGCTATGATAGATCGGATGGTGGTATATCAGGCCACAAGTGAAAATATATCATCATAGTTTATGCCTTCCTTTTGAGAGAAGCCACGGGCAATGAATCTTGCCTTGAACTTTTCAGTACTTCCATCAAATCCATGCTTGATCTTGTAGAGCCATTTCGGGGTGAAAACTACTTTGTCCTCTAGTCTTGGAACCACATCCCAGACATCATTATTCATTATGGACTCATACTCTTCATGCATAGCATCCTTCCAGACTTGATACTTTATGGCTTCCTCAAAATATCCAAGCTTAGATTGTACAATAGTCCTCATGGCTGTTAGATACCCTTGGTATCTACTTGACTTCTTGCTTTCACGGAATGTCCCCCTTGGGGCCATATGTCCCTCAGCATCCTCGAGAGTGCCCCTGAGCCATGATGGTCTCTTCCCTATTGAAGCAGGTGGATCAAAAGGGTCCATCGCTCCTTCAGCATTGGTCATCGTCTCATCCTTCAGTTCTTCATGATTTCCAAGCCTTGCTTCATGATCTTCCTCAGATCTCGGAAGATTGACTAATTTCCTTAGGGAAGCATCTTCTTCAAAGGTAACATCGTGGCATATATCCACTTCCCTTTGACCAGGCACATAGACTCTATAGGCATTCAAAGTTTCTCTGTAGCCCACAAACATTCCGTTCTTCCCAGAAGAATCCAACTTTCTTCTCTTCTCCTTTGGCACATGAAAATAAATAAGACATCCAAAAACTATAAATTGTGAACGTCATGTTTCTTACCAAAGAAAACCGCTTGGGGATTTTTGGAGTCCAAAGCGGAATGCGGGCATCTGTTTTGTATGTATACAACAATGTTCGCAGCTTCTCCCCATAGAAACTTCGGTAGACCCTGGTCACATAGCATGGCATGAGCAGCTTCCACAATGGTTCTATTCTTTCATTCATCAACGCCATTCTGCTCAGGAATATAGATACTTGTGGTCTCCCTCTTGATGCCATCTTCTCTGCAAAATTTCTTGAACTCATTCGTCTCATATTCAGTGCCATTATTGGTCCTCAATATCTTGATCTTCTTCCCTGTCATATTTTCCACCAAGGCTTTGAAGGTAAGGAACCACATGAAAGCCTCATCCTTCTTCTTCAATAAGTATATCCAGGTTTTGTGAGAGAAGTCATATATGAATGTCATATAATAAGAACATCCTCCCAAGGATGTCACGTGCATCATACCAGATAGATCAAAATGTACTAATTGCAAGACATCAGATGTCTTTGTGACATTTGAGGGGAAAGTTCGCCTTGTATGCTTTCCTTCAGCACAACCCTAACATACACCTTCATGATTATTTGAGAAATTGGGCATCCCTGTCACCACCTTCCTTGCTTCAGGAAGGACCTTACAGTGAAGGTGTCCAAACCTTCGGTGCCATAGTTCAGTCTGTCGGATAGTATCACATGTCATCGCTCCCTATGGACTTCCTCCAACCTAGTAGAGTGTATCAACTCTAAACCCAATCATGATAGGTTCCTTGAAACTCTTCATCCACGTGCGTACCTTTCCATCAGTGAATGCCACATTAAAACCTTTGTCTTCCATGGCTGATATAGACACAAGGTTCTTCTTTAAATTAGGTACATAGAGTACATCCTCCAAGCATAGGACTTGACCTTGAGACAAGTGGAGGGTCATAGTCCCTGTCCCTTTCACGGGATATGTGGCATTATCTCCAAGGATAATTTCCAAATTAGTATCCTTTTCAACCATATTAGAGAATGCTTCCTTGAACCCAGTGATGTGCCTTGAGGCACCACTATCTATCAAACAGACATCCATAGTGTCAGATGGAGATGCAGCAGAGAGGGAAGATACAAGAATGAATTCATTTATTTTATCAACAACATTTGATTCCTCATACCTGAAATTTCTCGACCTTTTGAAAGTTCGACCATTTCTGCCAGAGGGAGCCTTCCTCTTTCCCTTGAACATGTTGTTCCTTTGATTTCCATTCCTACGATTGTTGTTGTTGTCATCATCATTAGGATAATCCTTCTTGAAAGGGCATTCTCTATCATAGTGACCTGGCTTGGGACAAGTGTAACACTTTCCCTTCTTTCCTTGGGCCCTTTCTCTTCCTTTGCTCCTTGGACCACCAAATTTATTCTTCTTAGAATGAGCAGCAAAGGTAGCATTTCCTTCATTTTCATATTCCTTCATCCTCGTCTCTTCTTATACGCATATCGATAATACTTCGTCAAAATTAGGTATTACATTGTTACTAATCATGGTAGTGTTGAATACATTCCATTCAGATGATAGACCTCCAAGTTCGATGAGTACCATCTCTCGATCAGCTATTGTCTCCCCAATAGCCAACAGATTATTCATGATCTCGGTCAGCTTTAGAAAATATGATTGAACAAACTCATCCCTACCTTTCTTCAGAATTCTTCAATTGGTTCTTGAAGAATAGGACTTGATTCTTATTGTTGGCCTTGAACATGTGGACCAACTTATCATACATCTCCTTGGATGTGGCCAGCTCAGAGATGTAGGCAACTATACTCTTATGGTTTGAATCCCTGATCATCATCTTTACTTTGATCTCCCCCTTCTTGTACTTTTTTTTACAGCAGCAGTTATAGTGGATTTTACCCTGTACATAGTCCATGATATCTTGGTCTTCCAAATTATGATCCAATGTCATCTTCCAGGCATGGAAGTCATCCTTCCCAGTCAATTTTTCATTAGCCTTAAAGCCATTGTAGTTTGAGGAACCCATCCTCTTCTTCAGTGATTGCTACAAATTAGGGCTTTGTCTTCACCTTTGCTCTGATACCATGTAAATTTATGTAGATGTTCTATGCTTTATGAAAATTTATGTTTACTCCCAATATCAAACAACAATCACATAAACAATAAATTAAAATGCTGATAGAACATAACAGTAGATCGACAGAAGAGAAGCCAGAAATATATAAGTGTGTTGGTACGTTACGATGGTCAACACGATGCTTCAACCAACAAAGTCTCAATATGTTCAGCCAACCAGCAATGTCACACAACCCTCTAGAACAGCCAAACGGTCAACTCAAAAGTCAATGTTGTCATTCAATGGTCAACACAAACAACAACAACATCTAGGTCAACGTAAAAAAGTCAAATTCAACGTCTAGCATCAGGAATAGTGTCAAAAAATGCGAATTTGGAAAATCAAAATTTTGGGGGAGCTTCAGGTCTATTTGAACTTGCCATTGACCAAATTCGACGCTGGTCAAAGTTTGCTGCAGAAACCCTAGACTGAAATCATAAATATGTTCCTGCTAGAATTTTCCCACGTGTGGAGAGAAGAGCCTCCAAGGTCATCGAACCAATCAGATGAAGAGAGAGAAATGTGTGAGGATGATATGAGTGAAAATTTCCTCCAACATTGACCAATTTATATCCATCAGTGAGGGTGTGTGACGCAACTGCTGGGGCACAAAACCTTAAGGCTGACCTACACATACTTTGAATAAATTCAAAATAAATGTTATGCTCATTGGATTAAGATGATCTTTAGATCAATATTGAACCTCTCCGAAAGAGGAGTCCAATAAAAATATTGGCATCTTCATCTGAGCATCACAACATGGAGTTTGGACCTAGTTGTCCAAAATTAACAGGTATGATGCCCTTGACATCCTTGGTAGGATGTTCCTATTAAATGACTATTATATATGACTTCTCTCGCAAGACGTGGATATATTTTTTGAAGAAGGACGAAGCATTCAAATGGTTCCGTACCTTCAAGGCCTTGGTAGAAAATCAAACCGAGAAGAAAATCAAAGTTTTGAGGACTAGAAATGGGACTGAGTATGATTCAAATGAGTTTAATGACTTTTGTAGAGAAGCTAGAATTAAGAGGGAGACCACAACTGCATACACTCTTGAGAAAAATGGTGTTGTTGAAATAAATAATAGGACCATTGTGGAAGCTTCCCGGGCAATGCTATGTGACCAAGGTATTCTGAAGTTTCTATGGGGAGAATTTGTGAACACTGTTGTGTACATTCAAAATAGATGCTCACATTCCTCTTTGGACTCCAAAACTCTCGAAGAAGTCTTCTCTGGTAAGAAACTTGATGTTTCTCATTTTAGAGGTTTTGGTTGTCTTGTTTACTTTCACGTGCAGAAAGAAAACAGAAGCAAGTTGGACACTTCTGGAAAGAAGGGAATGTTTGTGGGCTACAGTGAAGCTTCAACGGCATGTAGAATCTATGTGCCAAGTCAAAGAGAAGTGAAGGTATGCCACAATGTCACTTTTGATGAAGATGTTGCCCTCAAGAAAGTGAGAATTATTACTAGCTCCAAGGAAGACAAAGAAGATGAAGAAGCAGGGAAGCAGGAAGAGGTTAAGGATGACCTGATGTCCGATGTTGAAGGACCTATGGATCCTATTGATCCACCTCCTTAAAATAAGAGAAGACCCTCATGGCTCAGTGATACTCTCGTTGATGCCGAGAGACATGTTGCCCCAAGGGGAAATTCCATGAAAGCAAAAATTCCAATAGATACCAAGGGTATCTAGCATCCATGAGTACGATAGTACAATCTAAGCCTGGATCATTTGAAGAAGCCGTAAAGCATCAAGTTTGGAAGGATTTTATGCACAAAGAATATGAGTCCATTATGATAAATGGTGTCTAGGAAGTAGCCCCGAGACTCGAGGACAAATCTGTTGTCACCTCGAAATGGCTCTATAGGATCAAGCATGGATTTGATGGAAGTGCTGAAAAGTTCAAGGTAAGATTTGTTGCTTGAGGCTTCTCTAAAAAAGAAGGCATATATTATGATGATATATTTTCATATGTGGCCCGTTATACCACCATCCTATCTATTATTTCCCTTGATGCAATGCAAGGATGGAGTCTCCATCAGATGGATGTGAAGATTGCTTTTCTGCATGGTTTCATAAAGGAAGAGGTGTATATGGAGAAACCTCTGGGGTTTGAAGTCCGAGATAGAGAGACCTATGTATGCTGGTTGAAGAAATACGTCTATCGATTTAAGCAAGGCCCAAAGGTTGGTATGAGAGGATAGATAGCTACTTGATGAAGTTGGGCTTCACTCGAAGTAATGTTGATCCGAATCTTTATTTTAAGGTTGATAGGGAAAGGCCTCTCATTCTGGTTCTCTATGTGGACGATATCTTCCTGACAGGTGTTGACCCTCTCATTCATTAGTGTAAGAGGGAGCTAACTTTCGAGTTTGAGATGAAAGACCTACGACTGATGCACTACTTCCTAGGCTTGGAGGTCTGGAAGAGGCTAGATGAGATTTTTCTTTCTCAAGGAAAATATGTCGTGACGCTGCTTGAGAGATTTGGTATGGTGAACTGTAAGTCTGTGTTGACACTGATGGAACTCAACTTTAAGAAGTTGTGTGGAAACGTTGTTGGGCCCGTGCCAACAAATCCTATTGAGTATCGAAAACTTGTGGGGGCCCTGATGTTCTTAGTGAAATCCCTTCCGAACAAATGTTTTGCAGTGAACACTTTGAGTCAACATATGGTTGATCCTCGTCACATTCACTAGATTGGTTCCAAGAATCTATTGAGATATCTTCGGAGCACAATCAACCCTGGGATGAGATACATTGCCAAGAGTTTTAGACTCCATGGATATATCAATATCCATCGGGCTGGCAGTGTGGTGGATCGCAAGAGCACATCTAGATGTTGCTTCACCTTGGGTTCTACTTTGATATGTTGGATGAGCATGAAGCAGAATTCGGTGGCTTTGAGCACTGCTAAGGCCGAATACATTGCAAAAAGTATGGCCTATTGTGAAGTTGTTTGGTTGTGAAAGCTCTTCAGTGAGCTATTTGGGCATGTGCTATATACCACCATTATCCTTTGTGATAACCAGAGTGGGATTCATATTTATGAGAATCTTGTGTTCCACGATCGATCCAAGCATATCGATATCAGGTACAACTTTTCCTGAGACTTGGTACAGCGAGGCACCGTAAGGCTCGATCATATAAGAACTTATGAGCAGGTCGCAGACATTCTCACGAATCCCCTGGGGAAGGTCAAGTTCCTAACCTTCCGTGAGAAGCCTGGAATTGTGGAAAGACCCTATTCTGAGGGTCTTGCTTGAGTTGGACTATGAGCTCTGGGAGATCCATGGGTCTTGGGGATAGATTCTTGGAGCTATAAGAACATACAGAGCTAGGCTTGTCGAACCTTGTTGTGCTTCTGCCCCACCATTATGATATAGAGTTAGTTCCCCTCCCTTTGATCGATGCCTTGCAAGCATCCTACCCATGGAGTTTCAGACTCATGGAGAGTACCTCTCATTTGGCCAATGAGGTGGGAAATGTGGATAGAGACCAATAGAAAGACCGATGGATGCACCAGAGATTGTCGTACTCTCTATGTCTAGGATGGCACGTGTCCAACACCTTGATCTGGGATCAATTATGATGAGCTTCTAACCTTTAAATTGACTTCGGGTTAGTAAAATAAATTCAGGTTAGTATGAGACTCTTTTTGAGTCTGAGAGAGGTTATTACCTCTAAGCTGACTTCAGGTCAGCTGAGTTTGATGTCTTTGTGACTCACCTTTTTTTGTTCTATCTGAGAACGAGAGCCAGTAAAGCAAGTTACAGTAGGATGATGCACGATATTTGGTAAAAGTACATGACGGTACTGATGGATGGCACTTATGGATAGATGAAGTTCTCCCTAGTTGAGAGTGAGTGTTAATTTTGGGAAAATAGGTCCAAAATCCATGTTGCACTACTCATATGAAGATGGTCATATTTTTGTTTGATTGATCTTTCGAAGAGGTGCAAGATTGATCTAAAGGTCATCTTATTTGGATGAGCATAACATTTATTTTGAATTTGTTTTCCACATGTGCAAGGTTGGCCAGATTTGTAATGTAGGCTCAGATGCCTAATAGATGTGTCACACACCGAGTACTCATGGATATAAATTGGAGATACTTGGGGGTCATTTGCTCATCATATCATCACACATTATCTCATTGTGATCTAATTGGTTGGATAGCCTTTGGATGTTGTTTTCCCCTCACACGTGTCGAGTAAAGTTGTTGTTTTCTGCGGATATCTTTAGGGCTTTTTGTTGCAGCGTTGACCAGCGTTGACCGTGTTCAACCCTTGTTCGTTTCACCTCAAAACTCTGCCAAAAATCTAATTTTGTGAGGCCATACTACTGGGCACTAAAATCAAGGAAAATCCGAGTTGTTTGACCAAAGGCCTAATTTGTTGTGTGGACTTTTCTGTTGGTGTCATGTGTTAACTTTTATGCATTGACTTTGGGTTCACCAACGTTAACTTGTGATGAGTTGTATTTGAGGGCTGTGGCTGTGACACATGATGGTTTGGCTGAAGCATCCTGTTGACTACTAACGCAACAATATCTCATATATTTGCTTGACAAAAGGAATTGTAAACTTTTGTTGATCTATTATTGTGTTCCATTAGCATTTTACTTTGATCGATTATTGTGTTCCATTAGCATTTTACTTTCATGTTTATGTGATTGTTATTTTGTATCGGGCCTAAGAAAGATTGTGGTAAAATTGCATCAACCATAGAACACCATTGTTATCTAAATTTAATAGCTTAGTTGTTAATACCCATGAAATAATCAAGTATTAATGTAATGCAACAAAATTTATGTTTATACATCAATCTTACTTGCATGATGATGAGACAAAAAAGACTCTTCCGATTGGTTTAATGATTGGGCCTTAAAATATTTTCCAATGTTAAAGTGATTTTTATTAAAGATATAATACTATTTTTAATTTTATGGCTTCTTTTCCAAAATGGGCCTATTTATTAACAATATAATTAACATGAAACTCGATCACTAGAACATTCTATCTTAGGTTTATGTTGGCTTGAAATAAAGGAATCTTATGTTAGCTTATACTGTGAAGGGAATCATACTTGTGGAGTGACTTCTTATAGAAATTTCCTCCATGATTACTAAGAGATGTTTAGATATTGAATGATATGGGTTAAATTATCTATTGGTTATTCCTATGTGATATAATGGCTTCCTCAAGCAACATATCAATCGATGTCCTACTTCATGCTCATTCCTTTCATCTACATGGAAGATCACTTATAATGTAAGACGCCTCTAAGGATCCTAGGGTTACTACGATTTTGGATATGGAGAAAACAAATTCTTACTGTGATGGCTTAATTAAAAAGAGGGTAGTGAAATAGAATTAGAAATTAACAATTAAGGCTTATATTCTAAATCAACAAAATTTCGATCTTTCTCCATTGTTGTGGAAGAGTCTAGATCCTTCTTGATCCTTCTGGAGAGAACCCAAGGCTGTTTCCAATTCGCCTACTTTTCGCGTCAAGATTACCACTTTTTCTTCTAAAACCAATGTTCTTCTGTCCATTTCAGTCTGCAGAGAGTTGCTATATTTCTCAAGAAACATTTTCGCAGCTGCAATCGATGAAAGTTGATCTTCCAATTGAGTGACTACAGCATAATTCAATGACTCTACTTCACTTCTTAGCTCTCTATTTTGATGATTGAGTAATCCCCTTTCAGCAGCCATTAACTCAAGATTTGTTTGCAATATTGCACCATTGCTTTCCAAATTTTCCTTTTCAGAATCCCATTGATGTTTCTCTTCTACAAATTTGTCAAGTAATTCTTGACACTTTGCATTGGAATCATGCAACCCACAGTCCAATTTAGCTTTTTCTTCTCTATATTGAAGCAAAGCTCTCTCGTTTTGAATAGATATATCTTCACATTCCTTTCTTGCTGCTACAATTTGTGACAAAAGCTCATCCTTTTCCAAATCCCAAGCTTTACTTGCTGCCTGAAATTCTTTGGATATCTTCTGAATTTCTACATTCGATTTCGAAACCTCTGTTTGTAAACTGTTTTTATCATAAGCCAACGCTCTGCAGTGCTTTTCTTTCTCATAAATCTCTTGGCCAGAAAGGACTCTCTTCCTGCCTCTTCCCATCTTAATACAGTCGCTTAGAGTTGTCTCGTTCACGTTTCTCCCTTCTCTCAACTCCTTTTGCGTTCTCTCGCTCACGATTCTCAGTTTGAGGTGAGCATCGTTGGAGACTTCAGGTGAATAAATAATGAGTCACTCAATAAAAAAAATAGAATACGTTCATGTTGAGCACCGCCGACTATTAAAAAAATCTAAATTCAATTTGGTCTTTGTCATCAATTTTGAGCCTCAATTCTACTATTATATAGTCTCGCTCTAAACTTTTGTGTGCCTTTTATGGTTAATATTAAGAGTTTATTGGAACACATTGCCACAATGCTTCTACCCATACTTTAACATAACAGCACCTAATAAAAATACTTTTGAATTAATTACATCTTTAAAATTAGGTCAAAAGATAACTTAAATCTATAAATAGAGTTAAGCAATTAATATTACTAGTTCAACAATTAATATAACTAGAAAAGTAGCAGAGTGATCAATGTAGTGTGGATTAGTGACATATATCATAATTTTTATATATTAATTATGAAAATAAGTAAATTTGAAGGTCTATCATATATATAATTTAAAAAAAACTATTCACCAATGAAAAGACTATCTTATTTATTATTTTAATATTATTTATTTTTACTATATAAGAATTTATTGTAGATTTAAAATTTGATAAATAATATTTTTAAATATTTAATTAAATTTTTTTTATTATTATATAATTACGAATTTATTGTTAATTTAAATTTTGATAAATATTATTTATAAATATCTAATTAAAAAATATTTATTATTATTATAATAAAATAGTGTATTTTAATTTTTAAAGTTAAAATTAATTGTGAAACCATATGATAATAATAAAATATAACTGTAAATCCGAGGAATCCTAGGAAACGGTAAGCGAGTCAAAATATGGACAGACGGGATAATGGGGCACGTGCCAATAACATCAAATTCCAGCCTTGATGAAATTCGTGAATTTCTAGAAAACAAAGGCGTGAAGAGTATTTATGATATCTCAGAATGGGATGAGTCTGGGAACTCGACAGATTGGAATATCAGCAGATTGGAATATCAGCAACGTCCCAGATCATCTCCTTCAACAGACAACAATGCTTAAAGAGGAGTTATGTGGCTCCGATGCACAAGTCAGACGAAGATAAATGGGGCTGCGGATCTTCAAGAATATACTCCTCCACCAAGGGCTATGCACTGTTGCAACCACAGAGAGACAGAACCCTTCCTGCAAGCTTTTGGACACAGGTATGGGATTCAATGGCATTACTCAAAATAAACTTCTTTTTTTGGGCATTAATGCATAAAAAGATTCTGACTGGTGAAAACTTAATGAAAAAAAGTATCGTTGGCCTGCATAGATGCACATTATGCAAAGAAGCCATGGAAACCATTGATCATCTGTTCGTGGACTATCCTTTTGCAAAAAAAGTCTGGATTCTCATCCTCCATGGCCTCAAGGTTGCTGCCCCCACCAAAATTTTAGTAGTAGACATATTCTATACGTGGAAGGACCAATATCCTTTGATCTCAAACAACTCCCTATGGGCCAGAGTCTAGATCACCATTCCTAAGTTTGTGTGCTGGAAGCTATGGCTTGCTAGAAACGAATAGATATTCAATAATGTAGCCTAGACCCCCAATATGGTAGTAGCAAAAGAAAAGGGCCTTCTCCTTAAACTTTGAACACTCAAAATCTCAAAGCTGAAACTTCGCTGCAACAAGAAGAAGAGAAATGGTTCGGGAGCTTCATATTTAGACAACGGACTCACAGCGTTGGAAAACCCCATCTCAACCTTGAGTGGAGGTTAAGAGACAAGGATGACATATTTCAGAGTTGGTGGAGGAAGCAAGGAACAACTACATTTTTCTTTGATGGTGCCTCCAAGGGAAACCCTGGGACAGCGGGAGCAGGAGTTCTTATATACTCTTCTGACAGAAGCATAAAAGAAACCTTCAACTAGGGACTAGGACAGCGAACCAACAATCAAGCAGAAATTCTGAGCTTGATAAAAGTCTGCCAAATAGCCAAAGAAAGAGGACATCGGGAGCTGCAAGCATTTGGTGATTCTGAAATCCTGATCAAAAAGATACATTCGAAAGGTCATTTTAATGATGTTGGTTTAAACAAGAACTTGCGAAAGCTGAGATATATTCTACAAGAATTCACCTCCTTCAAATGCTATCACATACTTAGAGAATCAAACAAAGAAGCATACCGATATGCCAACAAAGGTTGCCTCTTAGTTCAAGGAGACCTCAGCATAAATGATGGAGAACCAACAAAAGTTTTCATTCCTTGAAATAAACACCAGTATGTAATAGGAAAAGGCAGTAGTCCTGTACTGAAGGCTTTTAGGCTTCGGCCAGCTGGAGTTCCCTATAATAAAAATCCACACCCGTTTTAGTTAACTAAAACGGGTGTGGATTTTTATTGATAGGGAACTCCAGCTGGCCGAAGCCTAAAAGCCTTCAGTACAGGACTACTGCCTTTTCCTATTATATATATATATATATATAGATGTAAATATAAATATATTGATTTTTCTTTGTGCTTATAAGTAAATGAAAAATTATTTAAATATTATTTAAAGAAAAACATGGTAAAAATATATATATTTGAATATAATGTTTATTATATTTGGTATAATGTTCATTTATGCATTGGGAGAAGTTCAATTTGAGTATAATGTATATTATACGATGGGTATAATGTTTATTTATGCTTTCTCAGAAATTCAATATTTATAGGTAACCTAAGATTCTTCATTTTCATCATTGAACCACAAACCTATTGACTATGTATACTTATTTTTAATTTATTAAAAATTATAAAAAAAATTGTTTAAATTTTATTTTTTAAAGTTTGATTTAATTTTTAAAATAAAAAATCCTACAAAGATTTATTTGGGAATATTTTATTGTTTCTTCCTTTAACGAAGAGCATGTGGCTGAGGCCTTATGGAGAAAATTCATGTTGGTTTGGTCCCATGGAAAAGCAATACATAAAAAGTGATTTTCTTCACAACTTGGCCACCAAAAATAGCTAACAACCCTCTTCTCATCTTCTTCTCATCTCTATATACAATGTCTCAATTTTTGGTAGAAATGACGACATTTTATCTCAACTTGCAACTTTCTTCCGCAACAAAGGAAAATCACAGATTTTATCCATAATCCAAAGGCAACGTACCTCATGTTCTTATCACTCTCTTCTTAGTAGCAATGCCAAATGAAATATTTCTACTTAATAGAAATCCCAAAGAAAACATTTTTACTAATGTACGAGCACATCGTTTACTTAATGAAAATGTTGTGAATATCCGCATCAGCATAAAAGACAAAAGCAACATAAATAAGGGTGGAAAAATCAAGGTTTGGGCACCTCATGTACTATGATTTCTCCCTCCTACACATTATATACCTAGTTGTGGGCTTCCCCATCTATAGCTACCCTTGAGCCCCAATATGTGGCCAAGGACTACCCATCTCATTCCCCATTCGATTTCACTTCTTTATCACTTTCCACCCCCATTTGAGGGATGTACCTCGGACATACTATCCCCTATAAGGGTAGAAACCACCTAATATGGTACCTAGCTAACCCCTTTAGAGTTTGGATACATTAGCACATGCCAAGGCCCACTAGGGAAGGGCATGCCATCATCATGTCCCCACTTCGTTGTCTATGGTTTTTAAGCTCTTTTACATAATTACTCTAATGACTTCTCGTACTAGAAGTCTAGAGGGTGTGTTGGATCTTACGTAGAATTGCAGATGGTGTCCATTTGGGTTTGGTCTCCCTATATGCAATCCTAACCTCCCAAACGGATACATTGGCACATGTAGGTTGTGTGTAGAGATACATGGGCCTCCACATCAATAAAAAACACTCTATGGATCCCCACCATGTCCAGATGTCCATATATTGCTAGAGATCCACCTTTGGGATAAGGATTATGCACTTAGTACAATATGTCTAGCAGGCCCCATAGCAGCACCACACACTTGGTAGATGTCCCAAGACTTGTACAATGACACGGAAGCATTCATTCCATCATTTGAACCCTTACATATGATCTACAGACATCTTTGACTCATATGGAGACCCATGGGGTCATTGGTGTGCCCCCGCACCCATTAGGAGCACCACAGGTCTACTACTTGGAGAAAAAGGCGCCACCCCCTTGTCCATCACATTTTGAGGACTTTATTCATCATTATAGCAATTTTGGAGATTATCACGACTCTTAGAGGGCCCTGTGACATGCACATATTATTATTTGACCTCCTAAGAGGCTTATTACTTCAATTATGAGATATTTTGGTGGGCTTGCCACCCAAGGTTGGTTTATTTGCACATTATTTTGTTTTTATGGGATAATGTAGGCTCATTAGCCAAATCAAACTCCTAACTGGTGTATAAATAGGAGTTAATTGGATTCATTTGTATCATCACTTGACTTGGGATCTCTTTATATTTAGAGAACTTCGTATTTTTCCTTGAAGGACTATTTTAGGATTATTGATGAATTTTGATGTATGGATTTGGGCTATTTCTATCTTGGAGATTATTATTTGCAAATTTAATGTTGGTTGGTTATACTCTCTAACATTTTAATTGAAAATTTAATGTTATTTTTCTTATTGTTGCATACAATTGTACTTCGCTATAATTAGGGATGATTGTTGCATATATGAAATGTGGAATTATGTGTCTATTTATATTATTATATGTATGGGCCATTGTTAGATGAATGAAATTTCCTAGAGATCATATTATCTTGATAAGCTTGCATCATTTGTATCAAGTATAAATTCTTCAAAGCCACTTTTCTTCTCTTTCCTCTAACATTGGACGAAGTTGACTTTTCGAGTCTCCTTGAACAAGAAACTGAATCCTTCTTCATTATTATCCCTGACTCCATATCCCCAAGTGAATCAAGAATTGGTCCCTCAAAAAAGGGTGATTATTTTCTCCTTTTTTTCACATTTTTCCCCTTTTTCCTAGGTCTAGCCACATTAGGTCACCTAGGGCATCAATCTCAGGTATCTATCCGCAAGAAAACTTCGATCTCCTAGGTACAAATACACTGTTGGGACCCCTTGCTCTCCTATGAATTTGGAGCAATTTTGACTGTGGAATATCTAGATACCCCAAGACCTAGCTCTGGGATCAAGTTTTCCCTAGGTGTTCCCAAGGCTAGAACTTAGTAGTATCAATTTGAAATATTTGGAAGAAATTTCTTATTTGATCCTTTCCCCTCACCTTGGCCAGGTCAAGAACATCATTGGGTGCCAAAGTCCATCCCCGCACCTAGGTTGGGTCGACATGGCCTCGTTTGGTCTTATTCTTCAACAAAGATGATTTATCAAGGACTAATCAGGAATCCAAGTTTCCAAAGGATTTTAGGGATTGAGAACCTCCTTTACAAGTATTATTCTTATACCTCAACCCTCTAATCCTCATCCCCTCTCCCTAGAAGATCAAGTCCCTTTCTTAAAAGGAAAGAAAGTTCCACTCCTCATTATATCCTAGGGAAAGGGTTTCTAGGTTCACTTCACACATATGCATTTACCTATACCTTACAAGTGACTTCCTAAACTATCGGATCTCCTCCCATTGGTGAAATTACATAAATAGAAGGGATTCTTAGTTGTGGTGATAGTGGGATGAGTCTCCATTGTTGCCCTTGACCTAGAAGTTTCCCTCATAAAAACCCCTCTTAGGTCTCCTAATGGTTTGGGTGGTAACAAGGCCACCACCTTTATATTTAGTAGGAATAGCATAAGGATGCCTAACCTTGGCTAAACCATTGTAGGATAAAGGAAGATATCATTTTTTATTCTGAATAAGGATAATATTAAATATTATTACATAAAAAATTAGGGAGAAATTATGGGATTATAAAGAGATATAGGGACAAAAGAAGGTAGTATATTATAAGGATGTGATCAAATCAAATCTCAAAAATAAAAATGACTTTTCTATCTTAAGTAGTGTAAAGAAGAAAATAAACATTGCTGATAAGAACAAATTCACATGAACTTCATACTAAAACTAGACATTGACCAATTCCCAGAACACCATGGGATGAAAGAGTATGTCACCTTTGTGAGATGAAAAGAGTTGAATATGAAAATCCCTTTCTCTTATATTTTTTAACCCATACGCATATTAAATCTAAATTTCAAATTATTTATCACACCACCTAGATTCTTAACCTTTGAAGTTAGAAAAATATGGTGATGTTGAAATGCTTCTCTTAATGTTTTTCAATCATATAAATAAAATGATAAAGAATTTTGAATAATATATTTTCTTCTTAAGCTATGATAGACCATTTCAAACCTAGTTCCCATTAATCATCATCATATTTACATTTGAAGTGAATTCAACACTTGTTTTCCATTAATATGACATTCCCTATGAGTGGAAATTTTTTTAGGATAATGAAGAGGTTAATTTTTTAAATAATTGAGATTATGAAAAAGGTAAACTTGTGAAACATTGGTTCAATGATAGGATCAACTCAATATCTAGTTAAAGTGGATTATTGAGATAAAAAGTAGAGTGATGATAAATAAATAAATATTAAAATGAACATCCCTTGATCAAGGTGAGAAAGAAAATGATTTCATGTTGAACGCCATAGGGGGGAACATGTCGAACTTCAGAAACTGGCTCAATAGAAGGGGGAGGCATGGCCATCCCACTATCCACCTATCCCTCACTCCATATTATCACAAGATCAATGGTACTTCATCTATTTCCTTCATTGTGTAACATGAAGGGTGTTTCTAAGGATCTAGAAATGCATGTGATTTTTCACTTTTTGTATCTCTAGTAACTTGTGGGTAACTTGCCACCATTTGGTTTGGTTTGCTTTGAACTGGACTCTACTGTACTTGCACTCCCTCATAAAATTTAAATTGCAGCTTTTATGTGTTTGCAAGGAAGTGGTGGTGGCTAGAGGATCGACATTGTGTATACAATGTGAGAACAAGCACTCTATCATATCTAGCATGAAATTGAGAAGAGTTGTTGCATCAAGGCATGGATAATGTTGAGTAGATGAGTATGGATGAATTATGTATTGAGTGAGCATGTATGTTGAGTGGATAATCTGCATGAATATTTTTTGAGTCTGACATTGCAGGCTGGAAGTCATATATTATTTCTCTATGGTGTGTTAAAGATAGATTTGCTGTGAATATTTTGATATATTATTGAAAGGTGATTGTGGTATGAGTATTGATCTTATATAGCAGAAGATTGTTGAAATATTTTGTAACTATTGATTATTGGGGGAATTGATTGCTGGAGCATTCAAACATTATGTAATGGTTGATCCATCCTCGGTCCCGGAGCTATGGAGTGTTGGAGCAACAAACCTGTATAAACCTGTTATGTGTGAGGACCTACGTAGCATGGAGCATTATTCATTTTTTTGACTGGTGCAAGTAGAGCTTACAGAACTATATTCTATTTGAATTGGAAGTCTACATTAGATATATGTGTTGAAGTCTGAGCTTGGAGACCAACGTGGAACAACATTAAATAGAGGAATGGTGAACAAGTGAATAATACCAATAAGAAGATTACACTGAGCCCAACAGAAGGAAGCATGAAATGCATGCGCAAAAGCCACTATTTTCTTCATTTTTATTGCTTTAAAAAATGTGTAGAATTGTTATTATAGGAGCTACAAGTTGGTAACTACTCAAAGTTGCATACATCATTGTTTTCTTTCCATTTCCTAGTATTTCACTTGTAATGAAATTATAAAGAATACATGGGTTACTTCTGCTTTACTTGATATCAGAGTAAATTTGAGTAGAGCTACAAGGATATGAAATTACATACTTAAAGGGAATTGAGTGGAAAATGGAGGAGCTGAGAGAAAATCACTCTTTAAGGTTATTTGAGGCTGTGGAAATTAATTTGTTGAAGAAGAATCGATCCAATTAAGGATGCAGCTTCATTGATGGACATAAATTTGGTTGAAAGGTATGTGGTTTCTCATTGGTTTATGTAAACCCCGTTTTGAAGTATTGAGTTGATAGGTGAAGAGCGTATATACATTCCCATGCACACAAGAAGTCTTTATTATTACAAGATACTACGTGGGTGGACATATTTAATAGGGCTGAAGTTGAAAGTTTAAAAATAAGTCAACAAATAATGGTGTTGGCCTATCCAATTTTAACAATAAGTAAATCACCTAGTTCATAAATTTATTTGTGAGCCTCTATAAGTCTGATTTTGTTGGAAAAGATCTAATTGGTAATTAGAAATTTCCAAGAATTATTTTTCATATGCGTGTAGAGAAATCATATGGTTAGAATAAATGTTGAATGATAAATGGTGAGTTGTTGCAAACAGTTTTGAGTGACTGATATATGTTTTCATAAAACCATGTGTTAATACTAGCCTAACTTTGCTTTGTACTTAGTTTATAAAGTATGGAATATTGCAAGGTTTTTATTGTTCATATATAGTTTGGAAAAACTATTGAATGGTGTTGAAAACCATGTGTGGGTTCGAGAATGAAAATCTTCATTTATTCACACATTCTAATGATGGTAATGTATGAAATGGTATATACACATGGTTTATAGAAAAATCATGAATGGTATATATATACCATCGATAAATTTTCAAGGTACCTTAATTTGTATATGGGTTGAAATCTCTCTTTAATTAAATGAAGAGTGTATGTGATGGTGAACATGATGGAGAAGATGAAGATGACAATAGATAGTCATTTGCAATATTCAGGGAAAAGCCATAAATATATCATAGCAGTTGGCATAAATAATGAAGAGTATGAGAAAGAGACTATTGAGTTGAAGGAAAAATTTAAGGTGTTGATGAAGTTGCTACAAAATTAGAAACATGGATGGATAATGAAGAGGACAACTAGATGGCCAAACAAGAAGTTGATTGCAAGGAGACAAAAACACAAGTTGAAATTTTTGTTAAGGGAAGTGGAAAAACTCTAGATAATTGAGATGAATGTATGCATTTTTGAACCAGATCAAGGACTAATGCTTGGAAAAGATGATGAGGAAGCAGTTTGCATTTGTGATCCTGAAAAAGGATCAATATTCAACAAAGAAAATGACAAGAATAAAGATTGTTTTGAAGATCAACATAAAGACTTGAAGGAATAATCATATGTTGAGGCTATAAAGAATTATGTTTTTTAATGTGAAAATTGGTGTGTGGATGCAGGTCATTGTAGGTTGTGTTGTAGATGATGGATAGGACACTACTTTTATTTCATACTGGGATGAAGGCCAGTATTTTGAAATTATTTCTGAAAGTGACCATAAAATGGTAATGAAATGCGAAGAAGAATTACAATGTCTAGAGAACATGTTGATGGAACCTGAATCTAAGAAATTTGTGGATAAAGAAAAGAAATATTCAAGCAGTAAAAATGTGGAACCTGAGATAAATTTAATTTGTAATTTAATGTTAAAGCTATGAATTGATATTCCAAGCTAGTAAATTTCATCCAGAAATTAGATTGGATATTGACATTGAAGAATTAAGGTAACTGATGGAAAAAACACATAAAATAAGGTAATGCAAGAAGAGGTAGAAAGACAAGAACATGATACATTTGACTGCTCAAGTATACATAAGAAAATAAGGATGAGAATTGCAGCATAGAACTTGGAAACCTGTCAAATTAAAAGTTGCAACCATTGAAGCAAAACAACAAAGAACAGATGATCAAAAACATACTAAAGCTGGAGATCCAGGATGATCTTACTCAATTTATGAAGACATATGGTTAGGAGAGCAGGAACTCCTTTTACCTAGGGAGTCAAATGCAGGATCATCTTCTATTTTCTATTTATTATTTGTTTAATTTGTAAGATATTAGAGAACTCTAGATTTTATGGAGATTTATAGAATTTGTTGGATATTAAGTAGTGAGGATAGGTTCCTAAAATTTAAGGATTTCTCTCAGCTTCCTCCAAATATATAGGAAGGAGTTCTCTCTTTTGAGGAATTCAAGAGTTTTTCTCAAGAATAAATAGCCATGTAATTCATATGTAATTTCATGTTTTCCTTTTATCTTCAATTACTCCTCTCAGCTCTTACAAGGGACGAAATATAGAAAGGGGGAAATCATAACAAAGATGATTATCTGGGATTCTACTCATAAGCACTTGGTTTCTTACATTTCTAAGTTGAACACATATAAATAGATGTATGATAAGCTGGTGATCATGTTCAGAGCTAGCAATGCTAATAAAATCCTTTTCTTCAAAAATCAATTGAAAAATATCAAGAAGGGAAAGGATGAATATATTCAATCCTATTTTATGAGAGGCTCACTAAAATCATGAACAATCTCCTAGCTATTGGGGAAGCAATATCTGATCGAGATATGGTTCTTATTGCACTGGGAGGTCTCCTCCATGATTGGTATGTATTCAATACCACTATTCTTAATAATTATGTGGTTCCTGATTTTGATGAAATATTGACGAGATGCACTCAAGAGGAAACATGAATGATGGAGAGATATTATCCCTCTAATGGTAATGGAAGTGAACCTACCGCCTTCACCACTCATGCAAAGAAGAAAAATAATGGTGTCCCAAGAAATCAAAACCATGTAAGAGCAGGGCCCAAAGGAAGGAAGGGAAGATGTTACACTTGTAACAAGTTTGGTCACTATGCAAAAGAGTGCCCTAATATAAGGGACTCTCCCATGGATGATGAAAACAAAAACTAGAGAGGGAATGGAAGGAACAACAGGTCCAAAGCTAAAAGGAAGGCTCCCTCTGATTGTAGTGGAAATGGGAAACTTTTCAAGAGGTCAAGAAATTCCAGGTACGATGAGTCTAAAGTTGTTGATAATATGAGAAATGAACTTATTCTTGTATCTTCCTTCTCTACTACATCTCCACTTGACACCCTGGATGTCTGGTTGATTGACAGTGGTGCTTCAAGGCATATCATTGGTTATAAATAAGCCCTCTCTGATTTGGTTGAGAAGGATACTAATATGGAACTTATCCTTGGAGATAATGCCACCTATCCCATGAAAAGGACAGGGACTGTGAGCCTCCATCTATCTCAAGGTCAAGTCCTTTGATTACAAGACGTGTTGTGTGTACCTGATTTTAAGAAGAACCTTGTGTCCATTTTGAAAATGGAATACAAAGGGTTCAAGGTGGCATTCGTTGATGGAAATGTATGTATCTGGAAGAAGAACTTCAGGGAAGCTCTTTCTATTGGTTTTAGAGTTGATACACTCTACCAGGTTGGAGTAAGCCCATTGGGGGCTATGTCATGTGATACGACTCTTCAAACTAATTTATGGCACCAGAGGTTTGCACACCTTTATTATAAAGCCCTTCCCGAAGCAAGAAAGGTGGTGACAGGAATGCCTGAATTTATAGATGATCATGAAGGTATATGTTAAGGTTGTGATGAAGGGAAGAATACAAGGGTACCATTCCCCTAAAGTGTCACAAAGACAACTGATATCTTGCAGTTGATGCATTATGACTTATCTGGTATGTTGCCTGTGACATCCTTGGGAGGATGTTCCTATTAAATGACTTTTACAGATGATTTCTCTCACAAGACCTAGATATATATTTTGAAGAAGGACGAAGCATTCAAATGGTTCTGTACCTTCAAGGCCTTGGTGGAAAATCAAACCGAGAAGAAATCAAATTTTTGAGGACCGAAAATCGGACCGAGTATGATTCAAATGAGTTTAATGACTTTTGTAGAGAATTTGGCATTAAGAGGGAGACCACAACTACATACACTCCTGAGCAAAATGGTGTTGTTGAAAGAAAGAACAGGACCATTGTGGAAGTTGCCCAAGCAATGCTATGTGACCAAGGTCTTCCGAAGTTTCTATGGGGAGAAGTTACGAAAATTGTTGTGTACGTTCAAAATAGATGCATGCATTCCTCTTTTGACTCCAAAACTCTCGAAGAAGTATTCTCTAGTAAGAAACTTGATGTTTCTAATTTTAGAGTTTTTGGTTGTCCTGTTTACTATCACGTTCTGAAAGAAATCAAAAGCAAGCTGCATGCTTCTAGAAAGAAGGGAATTTTTGTGGGCTAAAGTGAAACTTCGAAGGCGTATAGAATCTTTGTGCCAACTCAAATAGAAGTGGAGTTATGCCACGATCTCACCTTTCATGAAGATGTTTCCCTCAAGAAAGTGAGAAATCTTCCTAGCTCCAAGGAAGACAAAGAAGATGAAGAAGTAGGGAAGTAGGAAGAGCCGAAGGATGACCTGATTCTCGATGTTGAAGGACCTATGGATCATATTGATCCACCTCCTTAAAATAAGAGAAGACCCTCATGGCTCAGGGATACTCTCTCAGATGCCGAGAGACATGTTGCCCCAAGTCGAAGAGAAACATTCCATGAAAGCAAGAAGTCAAAGAGATACCAAGGGTATGTAGCAGCCATGAGTACGATAGTACAATCTAAGCCTGGATCATTTGAAGAATCCGTAAAGCATCAAGTTTGGAAGGATGTTATGCACAAATAATATGAGTCCATTATGATAAATGGTGTCTGGGAAGTGGTCCTGAGACTGTAGGAAAAATATGTTATCACCTTGAAATGGCTCTATAAGATCAAGCATGGATCTTATGGAAGTGCTAAAAAGTTCAAGGCAAGATTTGTTACCCGAGGCTTCTCTAAAAAAGAAGGCATAGATTATGATGATATATTTTCACCTGTTGCCTGCTATACCGCCATCTAATCTATTATTTCCCTTGCTACTAAGCAAGCATGGAGTCTCCATCAGGTGGATGTGAAGACCACTTTTCTGCATGGTTCCATAAAGGAAGAGGTGTATGTGGAGAAACCTATGGGGTTTTAAGTCCAAGATAGAGACACCTATGTATGAAGGTTGAAGAAATCCCTCTATTGGTTGAAGCAAGCCCCTAGGGCTTGCTATGAGAGGATAGATAGCTACTTGATGAAGATGGGCTTCACTGGAATTAATGTTGATCCAAACCTTTATTTTAAGGTTGATAGAGAAAGGCCTCTCATTATGGTTCTCTATGTGGACGATATCTTCCTGATAGGTGTTGACCCTCTCATGCATCAGTGTAAGAGGGAGCTAGCTTCCAAGTTCGAGATGAAAGACCTAGGATTAATGCACTACTTCCTAAGCTTGGAGGTCTAGAAGAGGCCAGGTGAGATTTTCCTTTCTCAAGGAAAATATGTCGTGAAGTTGTTGGAGATATTTGGTAAGGTGGATTGTAAGTCTATTTTGACACCGATGGAACTCAACTTTAAGAAGTTGTGTGGAAACATTGTTGGGCCCATGCTAGAAAATCCTATTGAGTATCGAAAACTTGTGGGGGGGTTGATGTTCTTATTGAAATCCCTTCTAGACATATGTTTTGCAGTGAACAGTTTGAGTCAACATATGGTTGATCCTCCTCACATTCACTGGATTGGTGCCAAGAATCTATTGAGATATCTTCGGAGCACAAACAACCATGGGATAAGATACACTTCCGATAGTTTGAAACTCCATGGATATACTGATGCCGACTGGGCTAGCAGTGTGGTGGATTGTAAGAGCACATCTGGATGTTGCTTCACCTTGGGTTTTGCTTTGATATCTTGGATGAGCGGGGAGACGAAGTCAGTGGCCTTGAGCACTGCTAAGGCTGAATACATTGCAACAAGTATGGCCTGTTGTGAAGTTGTTTGGTTTTGAAAGCTCTTCAGTGAGCTATTTGGGCATGTGCTAGATACCACCATTATCCTTTGTGATAACCAGAGTGGGATTCATATTTATGAGAATCTTGTGTTCCACGATTGATCCAAGCATATTGATATCAGGTACCACTTTGCACGAGACATGGTACAGTGAAGCGCCGAAAGGCTCGATCATATACGAACTAATGAGCAGGTCGCAGATATTCTCACGAATCCCCTGGGGAAGGTCAAGTTACTAACCTTCCGTGAGAAGCCTGGAATCGTGGAAAGACCCTATTCTGAGAGTCCTACTTTGGTTGGACTATAAGCTCTAGGAGATCCAGGGGGCTTGGGGATAGCTTCTTGGAGCTATAAGAACATACGTAGCTAGGGTTGCCGAACCTTGTTGTGCTTTTGCCCCACCATTATGATATTGAGTTGGTTCCCCTCCCTTTGATTTATTTCTCTCAAGCATCCTACCCATGGAGTTTCAGACTCATGGGAAGTACCTCTCATTTGGCCAATGAGGTGGGAAATGTGGATAGAGACCAATAGCAAGACTGATGGACGCATCTGAGATTGTCGTACTCTCTATGTCTAGGATGGCACGTGTCCAACACCTTGATCTGGGAAAAATTATGATGAGATTCTAACCTCTAAACTAACTTCGGGTTAGTAAACTAAATTCAGGTTAGTATGAGACTCTTTTTGAGTCCGAGAGAGGTTATTACCTCTAATCTGACTTCAGGTCAACTGAGTGTGATGTCTTTGATGTCTTTGGTAAAATTTTATGGCTCTTTTTCCAAAATGGGCCTATTTATTAACAATATAATTAACATGAAGCTAGATCACTAGAACATTCTATCTTATGTTTATGTTGGCATGAAATAAATAAATTTTAATATTAGCTTATATTTTGAAGGGAATCATACTTGTGGAGTGACTTCTTATGGAAATTTCCTCCATGATTACTAAGAGATATTGATTGATATGGGTTAAATTATCTACTAGTTATTTCTTTGTGATATAATGGCTTCCTCAAGGAACATGTCAATCAATTGATGTCCTACTTCATGCTCATTCCTTTCATCATGCTCATTCCTTTCATCTACAGGGAAGATCACTTATAATGTAAGACACCTCTAAGGATCCTAGGGTTACTACAATTTTGGATATCGACAAAACAATTTCTCACTGAGATGGAGCTTAATTAAAAAGAGGGTAGTGAAATAGAATTAGAAATTAACAATTAAGGTTTATATTCTAAATCAACAATATTTCGATCTTTCTCCATTGTTGTGGAGGAGTCTAGATCCTTCTAGATCCCTCTCGAGAGAACCCAAGGCTGTTTCCAACTCGCTTACTTTTTTTTTTTTTTTTTTGGGGTCAGGATTATTCAACGACTTTTCTTCAGTTCTTAGCTCTCTGTTTTGATGATTGAGTAATCCCCTTTCAGCAGCCATTAACACAAGACTTGTTTGCAACATTGCACCATTGCTTTCCAAATTTTCCTTTTCCGACTCCCATTGATGTTTCTCTTCTACAAATTTGTCAAGTAATTGATGACAGTTTGCATTGGAATCATGCAACCTACATTCCAATTTAGCTTTTTCTTCTCTATATTGAAGCAAAGCTCTCTCGTTTTGAATAGATATCTCTTCACATTCCTTTCTTGCCGCTACAATTTGTGACAAAAGCTCATCCTTTTCTAAATCCCAAGCTTTACTTGCTGCCTGAAATTCTTTGGATATCTTCTGAATTTCTACATTCGATTTCGAAACCTCTGTTTGTAAACTGTTTTTATCATAAGCCAACGCCCTGCAGTGCTTTTCTTTCTCAGAAATCTCTTTGCCAAAAAGGACTCTCTTCCTGCCTCTTCCCATCTTAATATAGTCTCTTAGAGTTGTCTCGTTCACGTTTCTCCCTTTTCTCAACTCGTTTTGCGTTGTCTCGCTCACGACGATTCTATAAAAAGATACGTTGAATCTATAAGTAGAGTGAAGCAATTAATGTAACTAGAAGGGTGGAGAGCAATCAATATGTAGCGTGGACAGTAATATATATCATAATCTTTATAAATTAATTATGAAAATAAATCAATTTGAAAGTCTATTTTATATAATAATTTTATTATAAAAATATGAAAATCTGAAAAATTTATTGATGAATGAAAAGACTATTATTTTTCATCTAAATATTATTTAATTTTATCATATAATTACAAATTTACCGTTGATTTAAATTTTGATAAATATGATTTATAAATATTTAGCTAAAACAACATTTATTATTATAAAATAGTAATTTTATTTTTTAAAGTTGAAATAAATTATAAAACCATATGATAATAATAAAATATAAGTGTAAATATAAATATAATAATGCTTGTGCTTATAACTATAGGTAAAATTCTCTGGATGCAGATGAATGCATGGCCTGATGGGACAATGGCCCCTATGCGTCTCCCGAAGGAGCACGCGTGGGGTGGCCATATGGCCTCCTATACGCGCATTAATGGGTTCATAAATTCGCCAGTTCGTGACAACTTAACTCCTGCGCAGACGCTCATTCATTTCGCCATGGGTATTCATTTGGTTATGGAGTCCGTTCCAGATTGTTCGATTGGCTACGATAGCAGCATTGGCTCTCTTCTTCCTTTAAACAGTGCTTGCCCTCAAGGCCATGCTGATCCTAGCACCTGCACTCATACTGGGCGTCGATGCCATCTCCTTGCTTGTTTTGAATCGCCGCCAGGGCTTCACTTCTCCCAGAGCCTCTTTTGCAGATCCAACCCCCCTCACCGTGCTTGAACTATGAATTTTTGTGGCGTTGCCTCTCCACTTGGCCCTCGGTCGACGGGTATCCCACGTTGCAATTCCCCTCACTGTGTTTTTGAGCCTCCTGTCAGCCCTCTCCTCAGCATTTGTTCTTCTCCCGCCTCCGCCACCATGCCACGCATTCGTCACAGAATGAGGAGCAGGCGCGGCACTAGTCGTGGTCGGGTCTCTCATTATCGACCCCTCTCCAGCTCTATTTCGGGTTCCTCTTCTGCTAAAGACACTCAAGTCTAGCCTCCGGAGAGGTGTCACGGCAGAGGTCGACGACGTCATCGTGATTTTGTCCCTTTGGCTCAGCCAGCCCCACCTCGCCTTGCTATCCCTCACAGTGCTGCAATTCCTTCTGGTTCCATTCGTCAAACCTCATAGCGTGCTGAATTCTGCTTTGAATGTTCACATGACAATCCCATTTTCACTGCCTATATCATGGTAACTCTTAGAGAAGAGTCCACGCTTCCCATCCCGCCCCCTGAGACCTCCCCTATGCCCCCTCCTATCTCAAGCCTCTCCAAAAGCTCGGTTCTTCCAACTGGAGCTGCCCACCACGCTGAGGATGCGCCGTGCAAGGAGGATGAAGTCTTGGACCAGGAAGGCGATCTCAAGGACGTTATGAATGACTGGGCAGATGAATACGCATGCAGGGTGGTGGAAGAACCTCCGTCTCCAACCCATGTTCAGTGATAATCCCAGCTCCCAGCTTCTACTAGTATTTTTGCTCAAGTTCTGTTGGAATGTTTTGTTTCCTTGTCTCAATGCGCAGCCGGAAAGACTGACTATTATTTTTTGTCTTTTACTCTCTGTTAAATTCTCCTGTATAAACTGTAGGCTGGTTTCCCTTCCAAGGGCGGCCAATATGATCTCCAAAGGACTGGTTTCCCAATCTCGGGCAGTCCAGACTTTTCTTATTCAACATGGCTATCAAGCCCAATGCTCAAGCTCACACAGATGACACTGTGGCAATTTTGTAACAGTAACTCTTATACTTAATAGAATTAGTTTTACTTAGAAAAAAAAAAAACTATAGGTAAAATTATTTAAATTTTAATTATAGAAAAATATCCTAAAATATATGTATATTTGAGTATCATGTTTATTTTTATTATTATTATCTAATTTTAACACCAAATTGGTGTATAAGATCTCCTTGTTTGTGGGACAAGGGACCTATCTTCTGCTAAGTCTAGCAAGGCATACATACTCTACTAGCCTCTGGTTTTGAACATGTGACCTCTTAGGAAGAAACACGTGCTCTTAACAATTAGGCCTTTATATTTGGGTGTATTTTTATTTATGCATTTGGAGAAATTAAACATTTATAGGTAACTTAAGATTCCTCATTTTCATCACTGAACCACAAACCC
Organism: Pinus albicaulis; assembly: GCA_034641835.2. Classification (NCBI taxonomy): domain Eukaryota; kingdom Viridiplantae; phylum Streptophyta; class Pinopsida; order Pinales; family Pinaceae; genus Pinus; species Pinus albicaulis. The sequence goes on from CM076576.1 coordinate 347,292,178, forward strand.
ATTGACCATGTGTACTTATTTTTAATTTATTAAAAATTATAAAAAAAAAAATTATTAAATTTTGTTTTTTAAAGGTTGGTTTAATTTTTAAAATCAATCCTACAAAGATTCATTTGGGAATATTTTATTGTTTCTTCCTTTAATGAAAAGCATGTGGTCGAGGCCTTATGGATCAAAATAATGTTGGTTTGGTCCCATGCAAAAGAAATACATAAAAATTGATTTTCCTCACAGTCCCAACTTTGCCACCAAAAATAGCTAACAACTTTCTTCTTCTCTCTATATACAATGTCTCAATTTTTGGTAGAAATGACGAGAGTTAATCTCAACTTGCAACTTTCTTCCACAACAAAGGAAAAATCACAGATTTTATCCATAATCCAAAGGCTATGTATCCCATGCTCTTATCACTCTCTTCTTAGTAGCAATTCCAAATGAAATATTTCTACTTAATAGAAAGCCCAAAGAAAACCTTTTACTAATGTACGAACACATCGTTTACTTAATGACAATGTTGCGATTATTGACATTAGCATAAAGGAAAAAATGCACATAAAGAAGGGTCGAAAAATCAAGGTTTTAGCACCTCATGTACTACGATTTCTCCCTCATACACATTACATACCTAGGCGTGGGATTCCCCTTCTCTAGCTACCATTGAGCTCCAATATGTGGCCAAGGACTACCCCTCTCATTCCCCATTCAATTTCACTTCTTTATCACTTTCCACCCCCATTTGAGGGATGTACCTCGGGCATACTATCCCCTTTAAGGGTAGAAACCACCTAATAATGTACCTAGCTAACCCCCTTTGGAGTTTGGAGACAATAGCACATGCCATCATGAAGTGCCCACTTTGTTGTCTATGGTTTGTAAGTTCTTTTTCACAATTACTCTAATGACTTGTTGTACTGGAAGTCTAGAGGACGCATTGGATCTTATGTGGGATTGCAGATGGTGTCCATTTGGGTTTGGTCTCCCTATATGGGGTCCTAACCTCCCATAGGGCTACATTTGCACATGTAGGCTGTGCGTAGAGATACATGGGCCTCCACATCAGCAAAAAACACTATGTGGATCCCCACCAATGTCTAGATGTCCAAATATTACTAGAGATCCACCTTTGGGACGAGGATGATGCACTTAGTACAATATGCCCAACAGGCCCCACAGGAGCACCACACACTTGGTAGGTGTCCCTAGACTTGTATGATGACACAAAAGCATTCATTCCTTCATTTTATCCCTTACATATGATCTACAGACATCTTTGACTCATATGGAGACCCATAGGGTCATTGGTGTGGCCTCGCACCCATTAGGAGCACCACAAGTCTACTACTTGTAGAACAAGGGGAAACCCCCTTGTCCAACACATTTTGAGGATTTTACTCATCATTATAGAAATTCTTGACATTATCAGGACTCTTGGAGGGCCCCGCGACATGCATATATTATTATTTGACCTCCTAGTAGGCTTATTACTTCATTTATGAGCTATTTTGGTGGGCTTTCCACCAAAAGTTAGTTTATTTGCACATTATTTTATTTTTAGGGGATAATGTAGGCTCATTAGCTAAATCAAACTCCTACGTGGTGTATAAATAAGAGTTAATTGGATTCATTTGTATCATCACTTGACTTGGGATCTCTTTATCTTTAGAGAACTTCATATTTTTCCTTGGAAGACTATTTTTGGAATATTGATTACTTTTGATGTATGGATTTGGGATATTTCTATCTTGGAGCTTATTATTTACAAATTTAATGCTGGTTGGTTATACTCTCTAACATTTTAAGTGAAAAATTAATGTTATTTTTCTTGTTTCTTCATACAATTGAACTTCTTTATAATTAAGGATAATTGATGCATATATGAAATGTGGAATTATGTGCCTATTTATCTTATTATATGTATGGCCCATTGTTAGATGAATGAAATATCCTAGATATCATATTATATTGATAAGATTGCACCATTTGTATGAATTATAAATGCTTGAAAGCCACTTTTCTTCTCTTTCCTCTAACATTAGACGAAGTTGACTTTTGGAGTCTCCTTGAACAAGAAACTAAATCCTTCTTCATTATTATCCTTGAATACATATCCCCAAGTGAATTAGGCATTTTTCCGTCAAAAAAGGGTGACTATTTGCACCTCTTTTTCACATTTTCCCCCTTTTTACTAGGTATAGCCCCATTAGGTCACCTAGGGCATCAATCTCGGGGATCTATCCACGAGAAAAATTCGATCTCCTGGGTACAACTGCAATGTTGGGTCCCCTTGCTCTCCTCCAAATTTGAAGCAATTCCGACAGTGGAATATCTAGATACCCCAAGACCTAGCTCTAGGATCTAGGATCAAGTTTTCCCTAGGTGTTCCCAAGGCTAGAACTTAGTAATATCAATTTGACATATTTGGAAGAAATTTCTTGTTTGATCCTTTCCCCTCTCCTTGGCTAGGTCAAGAACATCATTGGGTATCAAACTTTGTCCCCGAACTTGGGTTGGGTCGACTTGGCCTCGTTTGGTCCCATTCTTCATCAAAGATGATTTATCAGGACTAATCACGAATCCAAGTTTCCAAAGGATTTTATGGATTAAGAACCTCCTCTATAAGTCTTATTATTCTACCTTAACCTGCCAATCCTCATCCCCTCTCCCTAGAAGATCAATTCCCTTTCTTAAAAGGCAAGAAAGTTCTACTCTTCATTATATCCTAGGGGAAGGGTTTCTAGGGTCACTTCACACATATTCATTGATCTATACTTTACAACTGACTTCCTAAACTACCGGATCTCCTCCCATCAATGAAAGTCCATAAAGATAAGGGAGTCTTAGCTATGGTGGTAGTGGGATAAGTCTCCATCGTTTCCCTTGACCTAGAAGTTTCCCTCATAGGAACCCCTCGTAGGTCCCCTACTGGTTTGAGTGGTAACAAGGCCACCCCCTTTAAATTTAGTAGGAATAGCATAAGGATGCCTAACCTTGGCTAAACCATTGCACAATAAAGGAAGAGCTCATTTTTTTATGAATAAGGATAATATTAAATATTATTACATCAAACATTAGGGAGAAATTATGGGATTATAAAGAGATATAGTGACAAAAGAAACTAGGATATTATAAGGATGTGATCAACTCAAATCTCAAAAATAAAAATGAATTTTCTATCTTAAGTAGTGTGAAGAAGAAAATAAACATTGTTGATAAGAATAAATTCACATGAACTTCATACCAAAACTAGACATTGACCAATTCCCAAAACACCATGGGATGAAAGAGTATGTCACCTTTATGAGATGAAAAAGGTTGAATATGAAAATCTCTTTCTCTTAGATTGTCTAACCTATACTCGCATTAAATCTAAATTTAAAATTATTTATCACACTACCTAGATTCTTAACCTTTCAAGTTAGAAAGATATGGTGATGTTGAAATGCTTCTCTTAATGTTTTCAATAATACAAATAAAATGATAAAGAATTTTGAATAATATCTTATCTTCTTAAGTTATGATAGACCATTTCAAACGTAGTGGCCATTAATCATCATCATATTTATATTTGAAGTGAATTCAACATTGTTTCCATTAATATGGCATTCCCTACGATTGGAATTTTTTTTAGGATAATGAAGAGGTTAATTTTTTAAATAATTGAGATTATGAAAAAGGTAAACTTGTGAAACATTGGTTCAACGATAGGATCAACTAAATATCTAGTTAAATTTGATTAGTTTGATAAAATTTAGAGTGATGAGAAATGAAGAAATATTGAAATGAACATCCCTTGATCAAGGTGAGAAAGAAAATGATTTCATGTTAAATGCCATAGGGGGGGAACATGCCGACCTCCAGAAACCAACTCAATAGAGGGGGTAGGCATGGCCATCGCACTCTCTACATACCCCTCACTCAATCTCATCACAAGTTTGATGTAAATTCATCCATTTCCTTCATTTTGTAACATGAAGGGTGTTTCTAAGGATCTAGAAATGCCTGTGATTTTTCACTTTTTGTCACTCGGTAACTTGCCACCATTTGGTTTTCCTTCAACTGGGCTCTACTTTACTTGCACTCCCTCGTAAACTTTAAATTGCATCTTTTATGTGTTTGCAAGGAAGTGGTGGTGGCTAGAGGATCGCCATTGTGTCTACAATGTGAGAACAATCACTCTATCATAGCTAACATGAAATTGAGAAGATTTCTTGTGTCGAAGCATGGAGAATGTTGAGTGGACCATTTTTATGGATGAATTATGGATTAGGTGAGCATGTATGTTGAGTGGATAATTTTCATGAATATATTTTGAGCCTGACGTTGCAGGTTGGAAGTCATATATTATTTCTCTATTGTGTGTTAAAGATATATTCGATGTGAATATTTTGATTTATTATTTAAAGGTGATTGTGGTCTAATAATTGATCTTATATAGCATAAGATTGTTGAAATATTGTGTAACTATTGATTATTGGGGGCATTGATTGCTGGAGTGTTGAAACATTATGTAGAGGTTGATCCATACTCAGCCGTGGAGTTGTGGAGTGTTGGAGCATCAAACATGTGTAAACTTGTTCTATGTAAGGACCTATGTAGCATGGAGCATTATTCATTTTTTTTACTGGTGCAAGCAGAGCTTATAGAACTATATTCAATTTGAATTGGAAGTCTACATTAGAGTTATGTGTTGAAGTCTGAGCTTGGAGACCAGCGTGGAACAACATTAAATAGAGGAATGGCGAAGAACTGAATAATACCAGTAATAATATTACATCGATTCCAGCAGAAGAAAGTATGAAATCCATGTGCAAAAGCCACTATTTTCTTCATTGTTGTTTATTTAAAAAAAATGTGTATAATTTTTATTCTAGGAGCTACAATTTGGGAGATGCTCAGAGCTACATACATCATTTTTTTATTTCCATTTCCTAGTATTTCACTTGCAATGAACTTATGAAGAATACATGAGTTATTTCTTCTCTACTTGATATCCGAGTAAATTTGAACAGAGTTACAAGAATATGAAATTATGTGCTTAAAGGCAATTGAGTGCAAAATGGAGGAGCTTGAATGCAGGAGATAAAATAACTCTTTAAGGTGATTTGAGGCTATGGAAATTAATTTATTGAAGAAGAATCGATCCAAGTAAGGATGCATCTTGAGTGATAGACGTAAATTTAGTTGAAAGGTATGTGGTTTCTCATTGGTTTATGTAAACCTAGTTCTGAAGTATTGAGTTGAGAGGTGTAAAGTGCATATACATTTCCATGCATACAAAATGCTTTATTATTTAAATCAATTAGAAGATACTACGTGGGTGGACATGTTGAATTGTGATGGAGTTGAAAGTTTAAAAATAACTCAACAAATAATGGTGTTGGCCTATCCAATTTTAACAATAATTAAATCACCTAGTTAATAAATTTATGTATGAGCCTCCGTAAGTCTGATTTTGTTGGAAAAGATCTAATTGGTAATTAGAAATTTCCAAAAATTATTTTGCATATGCATGTAGAGAAATCATATGGTTAGAATACATGTTGAATGATAAATGGTGAGTTGTTGCACACAATTTTGAGTGGTTGATATATGCTTTCATAAAATCATGTGTTAATAATAGCTTAATGTAATATTCCCACTTTAGCACATAACTAAATGGAATATTAAAATTTTGTTTTTATCACCTAGAAGCTAAATAAATGGGTGAGGAATCCCATGCATATTAAAAATATGAATAAAATGCCTCAAATGTGAAAGGGGATAGTCATAAGAGCTGGATTTCACACCCTTATGTGTGAAAGAGGACATTTGCATGGACACAAGGTCAAGTTTGACCAAGTCGACATCGCTGGGATAGGAGGTGGAGAACACTTTGATAGACAGCACAGTATGAATGGGAAGAGGATTATTTGGTGGAGAAAACCCTAATGAGTTGGACCCATGGAGAGAGGGCTTTCACTTGTTTAAAAGGAGGGCAAGGCAGCCATTGTTATTTATGATATGTATTATTGATTTTATGGTCTGTTCAGACTTTGTGCATTCTCCTGTTGTTCAGCAAAGTTGCAGTGCTGCTTAGCACAAGGATTTACTATTTAGGAATCCTTCTCCTTCCAAGAGAGGCCTCTTGAAGGATCCTAGACTTCATTCTCCACATCCAGGCTTGAGGCCAAGCTTCCTCCTTCAGCTATAGTACAGTTTCTATTGAGAGCTGGGTTGTGTTGCAGGGTGTTGTAGTGGAGGTCCTACAACACCATTTCCGGAGCTTTTTTTCAGAGGAGGGAGCTTCCATTTCTTTGGAAGGTTAGTGAGGAAGGATTCATAGTTTATTGCAGATATTGGCATTGGACCAACTCATTCCCTTACCCCTACAACGCAGTATCCCTCAATGACTACGTTATTTCCAGTGAGCATTTGCAGTGGGGGTTTTGCAGATTGTTTGGAGGGTGAGATCTTCAGTGATAGGATCAGCCTTTCACTTGAGAGATCCATTGGAGGAGGTCTTTTATCAGATGCAGCATCTTCAGCCTTATCCATCCATTTCCATTTCTTGAGTTGTAGCTGCTACCCTGCAACTCCGGCATTTTGCAGATTTTGCATATTTCAGCCAATCCTTCCAGGATTGACTTAAGGTAGTCTTTGGGAGCTTAGATATTCACTCCCAATTTTGTATGAGCCATCTATATGTAGATCTATGATGTTTTGTATTTCCTGTAGCAGTGCTCTCTCTTTGACTGCGCAGTTTTGATCCATAGACATTCTGCTATGCAGCAACATTTCACTATTCACTTGTGTATTCATGGGAGGCTTGTTTGCCTTGATCATCTAATGTGTATTGTACTTATTTTTTGTTGATATATACAATAAAATGGTTTTATGGTTTTCATACATTTTGGTATGATTTTGTTCACTGCTATTTCCAGTTTGTGTTTACATATTGCTGGATCTCCAATTTAGGAATACTATAACATATTCCTAACATTGTAGATTTTCCCTATTTTGGGATATTACGGTGGTATCAGAGCATAATCTTGGCTCAGCCTGTGGATCTCATCCATGATGCTATTAAGAAAAGAGAAGATGAAGACTCCATTATGTGGAGAGAGAAAGGAAGATAGGCTTACAAAGCTTCTTCCAAGATCTGTACAGAGCATTCATGAAGATCTCAAGAAGATAAGGAGGGAGATATGTACAGAATCTCCAAGAGGGTTTGAAACTAAGCCAAACTCTAGATTTTCTTATGGGGAGTGTGAGCATGCAGCCACACCCTATGATGCACAGCATGGCCAGTTTTTCCATAAGATAAAGAGAAGAATAAGGAATGCCTAAGAGGGGAACTCTTAGTGGTTTCTTGCATGAGTATGAATCTCAAACTCATAAGTTTAGAGATCATATCACTTTTCCAGAGTTTTGCAAGATCAAGGTGAGGAGGAGCAAGAAGCATAATGTGGGTAGATTTCTTCTATCTGCCTTTGATGGTTCCCCTACATGTTCAGCCAGGGCTTGGGTGGAAGAGATAGACACCTTTTTGCAGGAGCACCAAATTTCTGAAGATGAAGCCATCAGAGTAGAAGCACTGCATTTTGGAGGTAAGGCCCATGCATGGTGGATATTTGAGTCTTTTTCTTTAAATAATGAAAACACTTATTCCTATGCAAGGTTCATTAAAACATTGGTGGAAAATTTTGATAAGAAAATTTCTGAAACACATGTGGTGAAGCACAACAAATCTAAACAAACAAAGACCTTACATGTGATGGAGGAAATCAAGAAACCAAAACCACTTTAGAAACCCATGGAAGAGGCTGATAACTTGCATCATACTTTGCTAGAGGCAAGACCTTTATCTTGTATCTTGGCACAAGAAGGCATGGAGACGCCTTTTTCATAGGAGGATCCAATCATTGGGAGTGTGCCCATTCATGTTGAGGAGGCTGAGGGCAATAGCGTTGTCAGATTTGGAGTTGATCTAGCACCTCATGCAGAGGAAGGAGGAGCTCTTTCTCCAACTAGAGGGATTCTTGCATCTTTGCAAGGAAGTCCCTAGGATCTCATGTGTGGAGATCAAGGCACAACTCATGTTCTACATGTGCCATTGATGATGAGTTGTGGAAATATGGAGATACAAGGAGGAGATAGGGAGGATGACCAGCATCATGTGATGAGGATCACAAATCCCTATCTATTTCATGAGGTTGATGCACCTAAGAGGGAGACTAGATTATGCAGTGAGAGTAGGGACAAATCTTTCCATTCATGTATGCAGTATACTCTTGATGATAATGTCTCATTGCATGGAGACATTTCACCAAGGAGACCACCATATCAGCAGATGATGAGAGATGCTTCACATTTTGAGGCACCATTCATTGATTTCAGAGGAGTGGAGACCTTTGGAGGTAATTTTATAGCACTTAGAGTCTTGGGTGGACTCAAGGAGGCGAGAGGCACTCTCTCAACATCCTCTTTACCCACTCTCATTTCAAATTCTACGCTGTGGAAGAAACAGCAGGAGAAGGATAACAGCCTTCCAATTTGCATCTTTAGCATGGGAAATGTCAAAGAAGAAAATGACCATATGACATATGTTCTTCATGAGAGATCATCAGAGCTTTCACTCTGGAGGATAGATCCATATTGGAGCTTCCATCTGTTGGTGGAGTATTCCAAGGATCTTTTCACTTGCATGATATTGGATGACCAGTTGCATGAGGAGGGATATTCAGTCAAAGATGGGGTCATATACTATCATGGTAGGATATTCTTATCTGGAGCTTCCAAGCTCAAGGAGAAGTTGCTACAAGCAACTCATGAGGATTGCCTTCTCAGCCACACGTGTTCTTTGAGAGCATACCACACCATCATGGAGGGATATTTTTGGAAGGGGTTTGAGGAGGAGATATATCAGCATATGAGGAGATGCATGGATCATGTGAAGATGGAGGAGATACATAACTCTTTGGAAGAGTTAGCACAACCACCTATTTTCTCTTTGAGGATGAGAGGAAACTCATCTATGAGCCACTCCATTTGCATGAGAAAGACATATAGTAAGGGTATTGTTTGTTTGCATAATGATTTGTGTAATGTATCTATGCATCCCTTAACCATACATGTGCAGGATGTTGCTCCAAGGAGGAGCATTATTTTTTCTAGAACTCATGGTCTACTTGAGGCCATGAGAAATATTGGTGACCACTCCCTAGGAGGAGTTGGGGAGGAGATGTATTTCGGAGAACATGCTCACTTTGCACCATACATCATTCACATTCTCCAAACATATGAGGAGAGTGGGACAACAAGCAAGTGGTTGAGAAACCACACTTTTTGTCACACTCTTTTGCAGTTGTGGGCCAAACTGCGTTGGTTACATTTGAGGGACCATTGTCCTTCTCCCTTGCTACATATGGCAGCAAGCATGGTTCTCATTATGGTTCCTTATGTTGTTGTTGTATTTATATTTGTTGGGAGCATGATTGGGGGAATGACACATTCATTGGATGTGTCCCTTGGGGGAGAGATCTCCCACATAGTTTGCATTGCATGTTCTAATGGGAGCATGAGAGAGTATGTGGCCACTACAGAAAAAAACTTGTTTCCATTTGAGGTGAGCCATATGATTGATTGGATGCCATATGATGGTGACTTCCAACTCATAACATATGAGATGAATTGGGCCAACATGCTTCATAACGTTGGAGGAGAGATCCTTGGAGGTATAGTCTTCATCTTGCCATTTGAGGGCAATAAGATCAACATATACTCTGCAATTATCCTAAGAGGAGAGGAGGACAGCGTGGGGTAGGCTATTTTGTCTACCAAGATCAGATTCTCAGCCCACCTACATTGCAGGAACCAAAGGTGGAAGAGGATTTTCAGGAGTTTCCATGTTGGGAGGTAACTCATTTTGTATGGATAATTGCTTTGGGATGGGAGCTTCATATGGGGATGGTAGATCCCAATTCATATCATACCTCATGCCTCAAGAAGGCCCCTTCATTTTATCATTGTAGTTGCTTGAGGACAAGCAACATTTGGGAGGGGAGAACTTGAATATTCCCACTTTAGCACATAGCTAAATGGAATATTAAAATTTTTCTTTTATCACCTAGCAGCTAAATAAATGGGTAAGGAATCCCATGCATATTAAAAATATGATTAAAATCCCTCAAATGTGAAAGGGGATGGTCATAAGAGCTGGATTTCACACCCTTACGTGTGAAAGAGGACATTTTCATGGAGACAAGGTCAAGTTTGACCAAGTCAATAGCGCTGGGATAGGAGGTGGAGAACACTTTGATATACAGTGCAGTATGAATGGGAAGAGGGTTATTTGGTGGAGGAAACCCTAATGAGTGGGACCCATGGAGAGAGGGATTTCACTTGTTTAAAAGGAGGGAAAGTTATCCATTATTATTTATGATATGTATTATTGATTTTATGGTCTGTTCAGACTTTGTGCATTCTCCTGCTGTTCAGCAGAGTTGCAGTGCTGCTTAGCACAAGGATTTCTTGTTTAGGAATCCTTCTCCTTCCAAGAGAGGCCTCTTGAATGATCTTGTACTTCATTCTCCATATCCAGGCTTGAGGCCAAGCTTCCTCCTTCAGCTACAGCGCAGTTTCTGTTGAGAGCTGGGTTGTGTTGCAAGGTGTTGTAGTGGAGGTCCTACAACACCATTTCCAGAGTTATTTTTCAGAGGAGGGAGATTCCATTCCTTTGGAATTTTAGTGAGGAAGGTTTTAGAGTTTATTGCAGATCTTGGCATTGGGCCAACTCATTCCCTTACCCCTACAGCGCAGTATCCCTTAGTGACTACGTTATTTCCAGTGAGCATTTGCAGTGGGGGTTTTGCAGATTGTTTGGAGGGTGAGATCTTCAGTGATAGGATCAACCTTTCACTTGAGAGATCCATTGGAAGAGGTCCTTTATCAGATGCAACATCTTCATCCTTCTCCATCCATTTCCAGTTCTTGAGTTGCAGCTACTACCCTGCAACTCCAGCATTTTGCAGATTTTGCATATTTCATCCAATCCTTCCAGGGTTGACTTGAGGTAGTCTTTGGGAGCTTAGATATTCACTGCCAATTTTGTACGAGCCATATATATGCAGATATATGATGTTTTGTATTTCCTATAGTAGTACTCTCTCTTTCACTGCACATTTTTGATCCATATACATTCTACTATGCAGCAACATTTCACTATTCACATGTGTATTCATGGGAGGCTTGTTTGCCTTGATCATCTTATGTGTATTGTACTTATTTGCTACTGATATATATAATAAAATGGATTTGTGGTTTTCATACATTTTGGTATGATTTTGTTCACTGTTATTTCTAGTTTGTGTTTACATATTGTTGTATCTCCAATTAAGGAATACTATAACATATTCCTAACATTGTAGATTTTCCCTATTTTGGGATATTATACTTAACTTTACTGTTTACTTAGTTTATAAAGTATGGAATATTGAAAGGTTTTTATTGTTCATATATAGTTTGTAAAAACCATTGAATGGTGTTGAAAACCATGTGTGGGTTCGAGAATGAAAATCTTCATTTATTCACACATTCTAATGATGGGAATGTATGAAATGGTATTTACACATGGTTTATAGAAAAATCATGAATGGTATATATATACCATCAACAAATTTTCAAGGTACCTTAATTTTTATATGGGTTGAAATCTCTCTTTAATTAAATGAAGAGTGTATGTGATGGTGAATATGTTGGAGAAGATGAAGATGACAATAGATATTCATTTGCAAGATTCAAGGAAAAGCCATAAAGATTCCATAGAAGTTGGCATATATGATGAAGAGTTTGAGAAAGAGATTGTTGAGTTGAAGACACGACTTAATGTGTTGATGAATTTTCTGCAAAATTAGAAACATGGATGGATAAGGAAGAGGATGGCTAGATGCTCAATCAAGCAGTTGATTGCACAGAAACAAAAACACAAGTTGAAAGTTTTGTAAAGGGAAGTGGAGAAACTCTAGATAATTGAGATGAATGTATGCATTTGTGAACCAGATGAAGGACTAATGCTTGGAATAGATGATGAGGAAGGATTTTGCATTTGTGATCATGAACAAGCATCAATATTCAACAGAGAAAATGACAAGAATAAAGATTATTTTGAAGATCAACATAAATACTTGAAGGAATAATCATATGTTGAGGCTATAAAGACTTATGTTATTTAATATGACAATTGGTGTGTCGATATAGGTCATTGTAGGATGTGTTGCAGATGATGGATAGGACACTAATTTTGTTTCATGTAGGGATGAAGGCTGATATTTTGAAATGATTTGTAAAAGTGACCGTAAGATGCTAATAAAATTCATAGAAGAATTACAATTTATAGAGAATATGTTGATGGAACCTGAATCTAATAAAGTTGCGGAAGAAGAAGAGAAATATTCAAGCAGTAAAAATGTGGAACCTAAGATAAAATTTAATTTTCAATTTAATGTTAAAGATTATGAATTGATATTCTGAGCCAGTAAATTTCAACCGAAAATTAGATTGGATATTGACATTGAAGATTTAAGTAAACTGATGGAAAAAAACACATAAAATAAGGTATTGCAAGAAGAGGTAGAAATACAACAACATGATACATTTGATTTCTCAAGTATACATCAACAAAGAAGGAGGATAATTGCAGCACAAAATTTGGAAACCCAACAAATTAAAAGTCACAACCATTGAAGCAGAAAAACAAAGAATGGGTGATCAACAACATACTAAAGCTTGAGATCCAAGAGGAGCTTCCTCAATTTATGAAGACATATGGTCAGGAGAGCAGGAATTCCTTTTACCTAGGGATTCCAATGCAGGAGCATATTATATTTTGTATTTATTATTTGTTTAATTTGTAAAATATTAGATAACTCTAGATTTTATGGATATTTCTAGAATTTGTTTGATATAAGTAGTGAGGATAGATTCCTAAAATTTAGAGGATTTCTCTCAACTTCCTCCAAATATCTAGGAAGGAGTTGTCTCTTTTGAGGAATTCAAGAGTGTTCCTCCTCCAGAATAAATAGCCATGTAATTAATTTGTAAAGCCAAGTTTTGGAGAACAATTAAGCTAATAAAATTTTATGTTTTCCTTTTATCTTAAATTATTCCTCTCGGCTCTACATCGGGCCAACTAATTTTGGAGTGGATCAATTTTTGGATTAGTTTGACCCTTAGCTTTTAGTTTCCAGTCATTCCTATGTTCCTGGATTTAGGTATGTTACCCCATTATTTCTATGTGTGCTCAGTGTTTCCTCCTACGATTTATTTCTTTAGCTTATGTTGGATGGTGTTGCCATTTATGTCAACCCATGAGTTTGATTGGGTTTGACTTTGACTAAAACACATGTCATTGATGTAAAAATGATAATGAACACTTATTATATTTGTTTGGATTACATCAAGTAGGAAGCTCCACTGTTTGATGGTTAAAAACACAATTGCTAAGGTTTGGGTTCCTTGTACTAAGGACATGCCCTAATATTGTTGAGGGTTTTGAAGTGTAAATTTTTTGAGTTTGGAATGAAGATCCATGTCACCGTATTCTCCTAAAACATATGTTTCTATTGGTATGTGGCATGCCACGAGGTTCCTTATGGTTTGATATATAATTGAGTTCGAAGTTAGTGACCTTAGTTTCTGGGCTAAAACCCCAGGGGGTGGTTGCTTTCCATAACTTTATTGGTTTTGGGCATACAAAATTAAGTTTAAGAGTTTCACCTCATCTTTCATTAATAAATTATTTTTTAGGATAGGCATGTACTCACGATATGGGTTCCTCTTTAATTAGTATGTATTATCCCTTCTTCATAAGGATAATGACCTTATTTCTTAAGGCTCAAGTACTTACTCAATAATTTGAAAAAAAAAACAAGGGAGTCTTCTTATAATATTACAAAGCTCTTATTTTTCCTCCAACATTTACTTAGAGAGCCCCTTCCTAATTTATAAAAACACTCCTATAATCCCTAATCCTAAAAGCCTAATCTAATTCCTACAAGGGAAGTTACCCTCTTACTTAGCTCACTAGATAAAGTTTAGTTAAAATTTATACTATCATGAAGACCCTCCAAATATCCAATGGTCATCTTGTTTGAAGCCCCTCTAGGCCTATAAAATTAGACCTATCCTAACCTTCCAAAACATAACCATTTCAACAAACTTTCTTATGTTATTGCTCTAAATTTTTCGGCTCCTGAGAAAACCAACGAAGCAAATTGACAGAGAATTAAGGTTTGAATATTTTATTTTTCTTCATCCTTTGGTGGTTCATTGGGATTTTAGTCAAGGGATTATTTTTAGGTTTTTTTGGATTAAATATACAATAGACTCTAGCCCTGAGATAATACATTCTTATCTCTTAGATTAGCAAAGGATAGAAATTTTCCTTTTGATGCAGGTATGTCCTTATAATATTTGAAAGAATAGAGGGTGGTATTAAGGCCCATTCTCGGCCCAAGTTTTCTTAGAAATTTTATGTCAAGTAATGATAATTGTTAATGCATGTGTTTTCTCTATACCATAATTTTATCATATTTCCCAATCCTAATTTCATAACAGTGAATGTTCTACGCGTAATTAAAGTTGTCAAATTGTCGTTGCAGAACCCTCTTTTACCATGGTATACATATATGACTGTCAAATCACGAAAACCTATCCAAATTCAAGATGAAATAGCTACAATAAATGTTTCATATTGGCTCGAGGTCGTCATCCTAATTTCTGTTGAAGTTTGAACATGAAAATTTTGTTTCTAAAGATAACTTGGAATTCATATTACACATTTCTAATTGCAAACCTAGGACAATATAGTTAGGTATTGTTTGTGACGACAACCTTTTCCATTGATCTTCCATCAAAACTTCAAAACTCTTAGTCGAAGTGTGTCCATTTAGTTCAAGCCCTAATCTTTGTGGACCAAGAAATGATTAGTTGTGATACCATTGTAACAGTCATGCTACTATTTGATGGCATCCAAATTTTGAAGAGGAAGTGTGTTCACCTACAATTGTGAATATATGACAATAATTCACATCGTAATCTCATTGTGTATATGTTAAATAACTTTAATAACCAAATAAAAAACCCAAACATTGAATTTGAATTTTATTTTGTGCATCTTATTGATAAACCTCTCATTGTCATTCTAGTAGAGTGACAAATATTGCCTTATGTAAATAGGAGATATAAATATATATAACTGAGAATATAAATCATTTTTCATAACCTAACATATTATATAAACATAACATATGGACTTGACAAACTAAACATATGTGAAGCGATATAACAGTGAATCATATATGTGTTAGACCTAACTATGAGATAAGTGATCTTAATAACTTAAGGACTCTTAATTTTCTTGGCTATGACATTAATGCAACAACTAGGCATGTAATATGATAAATGGTGACTTATTCTCTATATGACACAAGTTCATTAATTCGATATTGATGACTTAATTTTTCGATAGAAGTATGGTCTAATTAACTTTGAGTAATAATAAAATATAACAAGTGACATTTGTTGTCAAGTAAATGTATCACATAAGACAATGACTTCGATCAGATTTCTATGATGATAAATAAGATCATAAATATTAATTGATTTTTCTGGTAATTGTTTATAGAAATGAGATTTGGTGCCCATGACACGAAATTTTTTTTGGATCATAAATTGATGACTTGACAATGATATTCAAGTTGATGACACAACAATGGTTTATGACTTGACAGAGACATTATCTTTCTATAATGACCTTAGTTGATGAGTGAGGCATTCCTTAGCAGTAAATTTAATTGACTTCATTGACTATTATGACACCTTAACACCTAGACATGACATAGTGAAATTGACACTTCGACTTTGACTTGACATTAACTTATATACCTGTAGTGACCTAATGTTTCATGAAATTATGACTATGATAACCTAGGAAATTTTACTAGATGGGGGTATAAGTAGTAAGTAACATAATTAATAGCCTAGATCCATCTTAACTCTGGATCTATCAAGCGCCGAGAGGGATCAAATAGAAGGTGTAAACCTCTTTTTTTAGTGCAAAACTTGAGGAAAGGTTTGCACCTCGAGAGATTTGATCCCTCTTGGTGCTTGATAGATTTGGAGTTAAGATGGATCTAAGCTGGTTTCAGTCGTGTGTTGCCAAGGAAAATCTATCGAAGATGTAGAAATTTGCTGAATAATGATTAATTATCCACCAAGACTATCCTGATCACATACAATTCGAATTTATATGCAACACATAATCTCTTCCACTCAGATCATCACACATGCGGAAATAAAACAAGCGATAGCACATTAAATCATCATACACATTAACACAGTATGTATGGGGAAAGCTTATAGCTGAAAACCCCGTAGCTATTGTGTATATTATAATGGAGAAATCATGTAACAAAATCAGTACAATACTCCTCACAAGTACTCAGTACTATCTCATGAAGTTACACACAAACTAGCTTGGTTTTGAACAGGTTACTGGTTCAAAAATCACCACCAATTGCCTTTTCTCTATTGCGCAATCCAGGCCTATCTAAATAGATATCCAAGGTTCGAATATCCTTGGCTTGATAGCGCAATCATCATGGGAAATTCCTCCAAGTGTGGTGCAAATCTCATGCACAACTGATGTCGCCACTGATAGCTAACTACACCCTTTCATCTACCTCTTTCACCGGTCTCCACTGAACTGTCCATGCACTGTAGTGAACTGATGTGTTCTTGAGTTGAATAATGAGTTACTAATTAATGAATTAAATAATATTTAATTCACTCCACTCATTACTAGCTGATTAGCTAGTTAAACTAATCTCAACTAGTTCAACTAAGTTAAACCGAACACAACTCCACTAGCTGTCTCATTAACTCCACCAAACTTCTGCCACTGAAGTCCTAACTGAAGTCAACCATGCATGAGCTCACCAAACCCCTAGGAATAGCGTAATTCCTCTGTCAGATGCATGAGCCACTTCCAAGTCTCGAACTGAAGTGCTCCAAGAGAGTAAACTGAAGTTTAGAGTCCAAATATTATTAAGGGTAAATAATATTTGACTTCCCTATTTTTAGGATAGGCAGTCTAAAAATAGACTTCGACCTATAGGTCCAAAAAATAGAGGTCCATCTATTTTTAACAACATGACCAATACTCCAAGAATAACATACTGCAACCCCTGGACCATGCTCCATATGTCTAAAAATATACATAGTCTAAAAATAGACTTTGCGCCAGAATTTTCCTGCGGGCCCACTTAGTGAAGGCGACTTCATTTCACTAAGTTCCATCATCTTGCTGCATTTTCAATAGAGGATATGATTAATTTTCTCAATAATATGTATATATATATCAAATATTAATATAATCATTTTAAATATGCTAAATATTTCTGAGATTAACTTGGTCATTTTAATTTTAAATTTTCTTAGTTACCTCAGTTTGTTGAGATGGTAAATATTGTTAATAACTTTAATGATGAAAAATGATGAAATATTTTTTTTGAATGCAAAGTGACAATAATAATGTTGAAAGATAGAAAATGTGAATAATAAGAATTTACTCATGTTACAAATAGTCTTCATTGTGATCAATCTCAAACTATTCTCTTCTACTATTCTTATCGTCACCATTGTTATTTTTTTCATCCTTTCATATCAATTATATGAAAAAGAAAATTTAAATCATAAATCATTTAAATCTTTAGCTTGAGTTGTTGTAGTAAACATGATACCTTGTCTCTCTTTCTCTCCAATATTAATAGGTTAAATTACTATAACACAAAAATAAATGTTCATTGTCAATACTGTTTTGTACTTATGCTAAAATCAATGCATGTTGTTAATCCAATCACTTTAAAATTAATGTACCATCATAAATTCAATTACATCAAATCAGAAATCAACATCTACATTGAAATCAATGCATTTAATGCAAGCAATAAAATAAGATTAGAAAATAACTTCTACATTCAAATAAATGCATTTAGTGCAAACAATCAAATAGGATTAGGAATCATCTACATTAAAATCAATGCATCTAGTGCAAGCAATCAAATATAATTATAAATCAACATCTACATTGAAATCAACACATCTAGTGCAAGAAATCAAATACTATTAGAAATCACCACCTACACTGAAATCAATGCATTTAGTGCAAGTAATCAAATATCATTAGAAAAAGATATCTACACTAAAATCGATGAATCTAGTGAAAACAATCAAATAGGATTAGAAATCACCATCTCCACTTAAATCAATCCATGTAGTGCAAGAAATATTCTTCCCTCTCTCCACCCTCCATCCATATCTATATCCCCCTCCATCTCTTTTTTTTGTCTCTCTATCTCACCCTACTAAACACACCTGCTCTCGCAATCCATATCTATCAATCTCTTTGTCACTCCCTTCCTCTCCCCATCTCTCTCTTCTTCCCTCTCTTCACCCTCCATCTATATCTCTATCTTCCCCTTCTCTCCCTCTTCCCTGCTAATATCTCTCTTTCTTCCTTATGTCCTCTCTCCCTCTCTCTCCATCTTCCTCATCTCTCTCTCTCTCTCTCTCTCTCTCCACCTTTATCTCTCTATGTCTTTCTTCTTACCTCTCTCTCTCCTCCAAGTCCTTCTGCTCTTTCCCTTTCTCTCCCATCTCTCTCTCTCTCTCTCTCTCTCTCTCTCTCTCTCTCTCTCTCTTCACCCACCATCTATGTTACTATATCCCTCCCTCTCTCCTTATCTCTCATTCTCTCCCCCTATCTCCATCTCTCCTTCTTGTCTCTTTATTTCACCCCCAAACATACATGCTCTCTCTCTGTCTCTCCCTTTTTTCTCCTCCTCTCTCTCCACTTCTCACTCTCTATATTTCTTATTTCAACCTCTCTCCCCCTCCAACTCCATATCTCTACCGATACCTCTCTCCTTGTCTCTCATTATCTCCCCCCTTATCTCCATCTCTCCTTCTTTGTCTCTTTATCTCACCCCAAAACATACAAGCTCTCTCTCTCTCTATCTCTCCCTTTTCACTCCTTCTCTCTCTCCACTTCTCACTCTTTATATTTCTTATTTCCTACCTCTCTCCCATTCTAACTCCATCTCTCTACCGATCCCTCTCTCCTCCTCTCTCCAAATTCCTCTCTCTCTTCCCTCCTCTCTCTCCCTTTCTCTCCTACCTCCCTCCCTCTCTCTTTCTCTCTCCAATACTCTCTCTCTCTCTTCCCCTGTCATTATCCTCCTCTCTCTCATCTTTCCCCTTTCTCCCTTTATCTCCTACCTCCCTCTCTCTTCCCCATCTCTCTCTCTCTCTCTCTCTCTCTCTCTCTCTCTCTGCCCCTCTCTCCCTCTAACTACATTAATATATCCCTCCCTCTCTCCTTCTCTCCCCCTTCTCTCCATACATCCTACTTTGTCTCTTTTCTCACCCCTAAATATACACACTCTCTCTCCATCTCTCCCTTGCCACTCCCTCTATCTCTCTCTATATATTTCTTCTTCCCTCCCTCTTTCCCCCTCCAACTTCTCTCTATCCCTCCCTCTCTCAAGTCCTCTCTCTTGTCCTTCCTATCTCTCCCTTCCTCTCTTACCTCCCTCTCTCTTTTGCCATCTCTCTCTCCCTTTATCTCTTACCCACCTCTCTCTTCCACCATCTTTGTCTCCTCTAATCTTATCACTATCTCCCTCCCCCTCTCCTTCTCTCTCCCCCTCCATATTTGTGTCTCCCTCTCTCTCTCTTCATTCCTCCTCTCCCCTTTCCTTTAGTTTATCTCCATCTCTCCCTTGTCAATCCACCTATATCTCCACCTCTATCACTCTATATCTTTGTTCTTCCCTCCCATATATATATAGAGTTAATATATATCATGATACATTAATATATATTATAATATAATAAATTTAATATTGTATTAATCAAAAGTTATTAAATTTAATAATATTAATATCATAATATATTAGTATGAGTATTAGATTTAATAAAAATAAAAATAATAATAATCTTTTAATATTATACTAGGGTTAATAATGTTTTTTATGCATGGTATTAATAATAATTTAGCCCATGGTATTTGGACCATAGGCTTCACCTAAATAAAACCTATTTTTTGAGTGTTCATAAATATAAAGCAGATTATGGAGTAAATATGAAAAGAGGTTTTATTTACTTACCATACCTCTGGTTTATTTATATTTATATTTATTTACCATACATCTTTTATTTACTATGGTATTTGGCCCATAGACTTGTTATATAATTAGATTTTTATTTATAATCATATTTGATATATTTTTATTATTTTACCTTAACTCTTTATACCTCTTTTATATTTATTTATTTACCATACCTCTTTATACCTATTTTATATTTATTTATTTATCATACCTCTTTATAATTTTTTTGTATTTATTTATTTACCATACTTCTTTTATATATATGGTATTTGGCCAATGGTATTTAGCCTAGGTATACCTCGCTTTTTGAGTTTTTTAAATATAAAAAAGGTTTATGGAGTAAACATAAAAAGAAGTTTTTATTTATTTACCATACATCTAGTTTATATATATTTTTATTTATTCACCATAACTCTGGAGTAAGTATAAAAATAGTTTTTATTTATTTACCTCCGGTTTATTTAGATTTTTATTTATTTAAATTTTGAAATATTGCAATTTTTATGGGGAAATATTTATATATTTTAATATTTTAATTTGTCCATACAACATGGATTTTCTTTTTAAAGATTCATTTTACAAATATTTAATTAAAATAAATATTAAAATATTTTGGATTTTGATTGTTTGTGTTGAATTAACTCTTTTCCTTTGATTTAGGAAATGGTATTGACTTTAGTAAAGAGTAAAGATGTTTAAAATTTTACTTAATTTGGAAATTCAATGTGGTAATTTTTTTTGTTAAAGGTAAATTTTGATCCATTCAAATTCAAGTATATAATAAAGAAATTATTAAATGGGTGAGATCATTTACTATCCATTCAAATTCTATAAATAATACATAGTTGTATTTTAATAATTAATCTCAACCCATTAATAAGTTAAAAAAGTTATATATAATCTAAATATTCAAGTTATATAAAATTAAATATTAAGTTAATGCTTTGGCCGACATTAGCAACTATTTTTTGAGGACGTGACATACTTGACATCAAGGTAATTCTGGGCTGTAGATTTCCTCTTGGCACAATGACCTTTCATAGGGAAATAACATCTTGTTTGTGGCTTATTAACATAAACATGGATAGTAGTGTATGACTAGTGATTGGAAGTAAAACAACATATGTTGGTAGCTCTTTGTGCCTAGAGCTTGAGAGCATTGGTAGCAGGTTGTAAGGATGACCTGAGGCATCTTTTATTATGCCTTTATCATATATTTGGCCTCAACATTAGCAATAGTACATAGTGATAGATATAGTGTTGGTTTCGAACGTTGTAAGTGCAATGATCAAACGTGAAGTAGCCTATGTGAGTATAGAAAATGATGCACAAGTTGAGAAGATAGATTGATGTGCAATTGAGCAATGCCATTAATGTATAATGATGAGAAATGATTAGATTGTGTAGTTGTCAATTGATCTGGCAGCATTGATAGAAAAGGTTTGATGTGCAATGTAGAGATCAATTTGAGCAACATTGTGTAGTGATAAGTTTGGAAAATATTTTACAGTGATTCATGGCTACCAGGATTTGATAGGGTATACAAAGCAGAAGAATCTTCATTGCAACATTATTATATTGATTTAGATCAGAGGGGGATCTAGTTCGAAAATTGTGAAAGGTGGTCCACCAGTTCTTCAAGGTTGTGGCCTCAAAACACTTCAGGGTGGCAAGGTGGTGTTATGGAAGGTCATAGCCTATAGCAATAACTGAAGCATCCTTTTAGTTGGGGATGATAAATTACATGGAATTGAAGCATCCTTATAACAACATCTAGTAAAAAGAGTGTTGGGGAACTCATTGGGTTGTGGCTTGAGTTATAGGGAATTGGGGCGTCCTTCTAGTTGCAGCGGGTTATTAGGTTGCAGTAGTGTCCTATAGGTTGTAGCATGTAAATTAGGGGGTTGGAGCCTCCTTCAGTTGTAGCTGAAAAATTAGTGAAATCAATTTCTTCTAAAATAGAGAAAGGACAATTACTAAGAAGAATTCGGTGGTTTTTTACCTAAAGGTGGTTTTCTATCTAAAACTCTATGTGTTCATTATTTTATCTTTTTTCATTATTTTATGGTGTTGTATACTATGGATTATTATTTATAATTATCTGAAGAAGAACAATAATAATAACTGAAGATTAACTAATGCTCTAAAAAAATTACAAAGTGATAATTGCTAAGAAATATTGATTCAACCCCCTACAAGCTCATGATGTATGGAAATATGTTGTTTTTGGAGACACATCTAGCAATGAAGCTAAAAGGTACAATATGAAAGCCATGAATGTCATTTTTAATGTTTTGACAGATCCCGTAAAAGAAAATTTTGTTCAATGCTCACTAGCTAAAATTATTTTGGAAAGACTCCATATTCTCTACTCAAAGAATTTTTCAGGTCAAGATGTAAATGTTGATAATCATGCAGATATTGATATTGAGGAATCAAACAACGATGCTCTTAAAGAAGAAGTTAAGGAAATGGGTAAAATTTAATTTCAAAATAAATTTGTCAAATTTATAAGGGAACTCAAGATTCAAAGGGAAGGAGAAAAAATTCTACAAGAAGAATTGGAGATAGAAAAACGACATGCTGAAATACTTAATAAGAGAAATGAATATCTAAGGAAATTATCAGCAGTCTTAAAATCTAGTTAGAAGAATCCAGGAAATTTGAAGAATCAGATAATTCTGCACTCAAATAATAAGTTTCTCTATTGAAACTACAAGTGCAGGAAGTAGAGCAGAAAGAGAAATATTTGGCAAGTCAATTAAAGGAATCTGGTAAAAGGTCCATATCTGCAACTAACCAAAAGAAAAAGGAATTAGAAACATATTCAATGGAAATAAGCATGTTCATGATTAAAAATGAGAAGTAGAAGGAACAGATACAATTACTAAACAGAGAAGTAGATAAGATTGTGCTTCTCAAGCTATAGGTTGAAGAGACAGAAAAAGGAAGAGAGATCTTGAAATATTGTTTCAAGAATACCTTGCTCAAAAGAAATAAGAACTTGATGTAGCTCTCATGGAAACCGAAAATTTCAAGGAATGGAAAAAATAACACTTGTATGTTATTGAAAAGAAATACCAAGAATTGGTTCAGTTAAAGATGAAGGAAGAAAAAGTAGGTAAGGCTCCAATTGATGAAGGTACAAGCTCCACATATTTGTATAGTGAGATTAATTAGAAGACTGAACCAAAGAAGAATAGTGTAGCTTTGAATAATGATGCCAAAGAAGTCAATGACAAAGAAAAAAATATTACACCACCTCTAAAGAAGAATAACGCATCCAAGTGTCTTCATTCATTTAATGGTTATTGTTTTTCATGTGCTAAATTTGGACATATGTCTAGGGATTGTAAATTTGTTGACAGGTATAATTATCAAGGACCGCCACCTTCAAATGAATCACCTAGGCACGCATGTTCATTTAATTGTTTTTATGTGCTAACTTTGGACATATTTCTAGGGATTTTTAAGATTTTAGAAGGTACAATTATCAAAAACACTAGAAGCTAAGTTGCGGAATCACCAAACAGGTTCTATGATGATTTTGTCAGCAGATAATACATGCCACATGGACCAAACATTGAATGTTTCAAATTCCATAAATATGGCCATATAGCTCATGATTGCAGATATCAAATAGAATTATCTCCTATGGATAAAATTAAATGCTTAAAATTTCATAACTATGGGAACATAGTTCGAGATTT
The DNA here is from genome assembly GCA_034641835.2 of Pinus albicaulis. NCBI lineage: Eukaryota > Viridiplantae > Streptophyta > Pinopsida > Pinales > Pinaceae > Pinus > Pinus albicaulis. The sequence goes on from CM076576.1 coordinate 347,316,095, forward strand.
CAAGAGCAAGAAAGTATGGAAAAGGAAAGAAGTACACGAAGAAAATGAAGTAGATAGGAACGTCTCAATAATTATGCTTTCAGGGTTCGTAAAAGTAAAAGTTCACAATCAATCAACATTTTCTTCAGAAAATGACACGAGTCAAGATGGTTTGTTGGGTGACAAACTATTTTTAATGATTCATCTTGTCGACTCCTTAAATTTTTAAGAGGGTGGGTCTAAGAGGCCGTATGTGGCACATATCTACAAATGAAAGATATCAAACATGGACAAAATAGCAAGACATATATGTCAATACAAGTCCATAGATATCATCACTATCAGAGGAAGGCTTCTCATCAGGGGGAACAAAAGGAGGTTGTAGGTCCACAATGATAGTTATTGTTAGATTATTAGAAGAAGGTGCATTTTTAGGGGGGGAACGGGTTCAAATGAAAAGTCCACATGAGGCAGGAAAATTGCTAGGGGAAGTCACCCTTTGCCATTGATGTCAAAGGGGGAGAGAAATCATGAGAAGGAGATCGAAATTTTGAGAAGGATATGGAAGCATGAATTTATGGGGAGTTGTACTTGTAGTAAGAGTACATGTGTTGCCATCAATGATAAAGGGGGAGATTTTTGTATGGTATTTTAATTGATGTCAACCCATAGAGTTTGACTAGGTTTGACTTTGACTAAAACACTCTTCATTGATATCAAAATGATAATGAACGCTTCTTATCATTTTATTATTACATCATGTTGGAAGATCCACTATTATATGGTTGAAAACCCAGGTCCTATGTGTTATCACTCACCCCAACTTCCTAGGTTGAAAATAGGAGTGAAGAAAGGTAACCACAAACCAATCTTTAGCTAGGTAGCTAGCCCTACCTAACCAGAGAGGGATCTATCTATATCACTTTTTAAAATATTCAATTTTAGGCTAAGTACCATATTTTAGGCTAGATATGAGTTAATATGTTTTTAAAGTTGTTTAATAATTTGTTTGATGGATAAAAATAATTATCAGTGAAACTAAAGTTGATTTCAAAGGCTAAATTGCAGAGAACAAAGTGAAGAAAGATAGGAAAACTATTTAAGAAAAATTAAGTTGTCATTTGTGTATAGTGGTAGGAAAAAGGCAAGGGTCTCGATGAGCATATAACATGAATTCATTCTTCAGAATAAAAGCCACATTTGTAGAAATCTTAATAAATAGAACATATAATTAATCTTTGTTTATAAATTGATAAGATTTGTACACAAAAACTGAAGTGGAAATGAAATAACAGAGAGAAAATCACAGTGCTCAAAACAAATACCACTTGAATCTCACAATATTGCTGCAACTTCTTTGATTTCATTAATAATAGCTCCATAGTAATACACAGAGTCTCAAAAACTCAATTATCCAACAACAATACTTTGTACAGTGAAGTACTTATATAAAAAATAAATTACACAGATTGCATTAAATGCTATCATAACAGATAGCACTTTATTTTCCAAACTAAACTCTAACTGCAACATGCAAATAAATTCAATTTGTTGTGCTGGTGTTTCTCTAACTAAAAATGGTTGCTGAAAGGAGAGAATTGTGAGCTACGTTGGCTGTCAGCTGACTGATGATATGGCAGAGGTTTAATTTTCTTCTTTTACCACTTACTCTTGATATTCACACAATTTTTCCGAGCGCTCTTCATGAGAGATGACCAATTTTATTACCTTAAGTAAACTTCATATGTTTTAGTGTATTTGGCAAAAGTGGACCTCACCACAAAAACATGTTTTATCTCATACTGAATAAAAATATCATTGCTCAGTGTTCCTAGCAGTTCCCTTCTTGTCATTGTGCCTTTGATATTTGAAAATTTGGCAATATCTCTAGCAATTTCTGGAAGTATTCTCCCATAATCTTCTCTGGTCATCAATTTTTCATTAATCACAAACAGAGAGGGAAATCATTTATGTGTCAGAGGCTCTATTCTGCTGAAAATCATATGAACTCTGATTTCCATACTGTGACATTTCTGCTCAAGTTGAAGAATTAAATTCTTCTTTGTGAGCACCTTCATTACTTTTAATATTGTTTCTATCCTCTCATCTATGCCCAATTCATCCAGCTCATACCTGTTATTTGAATCCAAAAACTTGATAATTTTGTTTTCTATAGAATTTTTGTCTCCCGGCTATGATTTAATTGTTGCAATGACCTCATTTTATTTCTGTATCAACTCCTTTTGTTCAAATATAATCTGTATACTTGGCCAAATCTCACTAATGGATTATGTGATGTCTTCCCAGATTATTTATTTTACTTGGCCTAAAGTGTTTCCAATGGTTGATTCCTTTTTCTCTTTCTGTAATCTCTTAATTAACTTCTTAGCTCTCTGTGCTTCAGCTGCATGTGAACTTTCATCTTTGGATTTCTGAAATTGCAATAATTTTACCTGTTCCTATAATTTCTTTATCTCTTCTTCTTGAGTTGACATATTCTGAACTACTTTAGTCAGTTGCTCAGTGCCATCTACAGTACTTGATGTATAAGGTGTAGCTATAGGGATAACTGCAAGAGGCACTGCTTCTAAAGGAACTTTAGATGATTTTACTATTAGCTCCTTTTCTTTTATCATTTTTTCTAGCTTTGATTGCATCTGCTTTATTTGAGCATTCTGTTCCATAATCAAATTCATAATTTATGTCTTCTAGGATTCAGTCTCTTCAATGTCTTTTTATAGAGGATCTTCTATAGCTGGAATCTTCAATTGCTTCCTCAATGATGCTATGCTAACATTTTTCCTTTTGATGATTTCTTCTACTGCATTGACATTGGATGGATCATATCAAATTTTGATCACCAGGTCTTCCAGAGCTTTGATTCTTGTGTCCTTAGAAAATGAATAAACTTTCTCCATTTTCAGGTGTGATTGTACATTAGCCAATGAAACCTGCAATTTTGAAAAACTCATAGAAATGTTAGTGAGAGTGGATGAAATCATTTCACCAGTTTTTTTATGTAACTCCATTTGATATATTGGATGTATATCCTTAGTATCAAACTAAAATTTAGTATTTTTGTAATTTGCTGCTAACTTTGGTTGTGGAATTTGTGCTTGAAGAAAAGAAACTGCATTTTTCCCTTTTCTGAATCAAAAGCTGGGAGAAACCTTCTCTAAGAGCTAGGAGTTTGTTTCCAAAACTAATTGTATATACTGGTATTCAACATTTCATTCTTCAACTTTATCTCCCTGAAGGTATCAAAAATAGTTTTCTCCTTTTCCTTTGTAACAACTGTACTAGTTTTAATAGCTTTTTGTTGAACTTGAGAAAATGTTGAAGTAGTAGGGTTAGAAGTATTTTGATCACCTGCCTATATGGAAGGAGGTGTCTCTTCAGTAATAATAATTGCTTCTTTCTTTGAATCCTTGCTAGGATTGACTTTTGGATGGAGCTTTGTCTTCTTTCTGTAATGAATTTTAAATTCTTGGTTGGATGAGTCAGTCATTGGAGATGATTGATCTTCTCTGATCCTTTTCCCTGATCCATCCTGTGCAACAGGAGTTTGCAACGTTGATGTAGACACTGTTTGTTCTTAAACGTCCTGTAAAGTACCTTCATTCCATTCAAGCTTATTCATATATCTTTCAATTTATGGTCTAGGTGTATGAAAATAAGGTGTAGATTTGTTCTCTACCCTTAGGTTAGAAATGACACCAACTGGATCATAAGACCATGTGAAACTGAGGCTAAATTGCATCTATTTCAAAAATTTATATTCTTCCTCCCCTGTTGTCCTACTATTGTAGATAAAAGGTCCTATCTATGTTTTGATTTTTAGTTGTGATTTATTTTTAGCAGTCACAAAATGGACTTCATCAGCATTAATCATTTGTCTGATGTACTCTAATGCAAAAATCCTCATTGGCAGGAATTTTGGCAACTTGTAAGGGGGAAGCTCACATCCATAGAATCTGAGTTCTGTTTAGTTTTGATAAAAATACCAATCACATTTTCTGGCTTGATCTAATAGTTGCAATACCTTTCCGATTTCTTCACTGATCCTGGGCTCTATAGTGTTGTTTAGTAAACCTAGTGCTGGATGAAGAAACAATTCTACAAATTGATTATATGAATACTCTTTTTGTTCCTTCATCACTAATGAAGTCCAAAAAATAATTGATTGTTTATTTCCTTCTTCATCCAATTTCTATAAGGAAAACTTGAATTTTTCTTGCAGAGAATACAAGAACAAATAAACTAACACAAAGGAATATATGAAAACCTCTTAAGTTGGGAATTTAACGAAATTTTCATGGATGGAATCTACAATGAATTGACTGAAATTGAATATGATGGAGGGTTTGGAATCTATGGATAAAATGGACATGAATCCTATGATGGCTTCATCTACCCATTGGTCTGAATAATAACCAAGAAGGTAGGAAATGACTGTGATGATTTGTTTGGATCTTTCAGGGAAAATGGATGATGGAAATGGACGGTTCTTCTTGAGTAATGGAGCATTTTTAGTCATAAAAAACTCAAGTGTTTCTAATATTTTTGAAAAATCAAATTTCTAATTATTTCAATCAGTGATTCTTGAGAAAATGGAGTAGCATTCTCTGTGGTTGGGGCTTGCATCATTTTTTCAATGGTTTGGGCAGTGATGGTAACTAAAATATCTCCTGTACGAGCGATAATAGCTCTTTGGTTGGGCATATACCAGGCTTGGCATCTTCTAACAAATTCTAGAGCACTATGGGTGTGAGGAAATATATAATGTGGAAGGTTGGAATCCCACAGTCCTATATCATCAAATTTATCTAGGAATTTATCTTCTAACCAATAATACATTTCAAATAACTCAAGTTCACAAAGGGTTTCATGGATTTTATGGTCTCTGTCTGCTAATGGTATGTGATGAAATTCAATTAGAGGGTGAAGTAGTAGAATTACTGGTTCTTCTGGTCCTTTTTTCTTTGGAGGCATGATTGTCTTTGTTTGAAACAATAGAAGCAAGAATTTCTGATGTAAAACAGATGTTGGGACTAAGGAAAAAATCTACAGACTAAAAGAATATCAATAGGTGCAAAGGAAGCTTTAAACAATGATAAGGTTGATTTCTAGAGTTCCGGTGATAACTACGAATTTGTAATCATGTGTAGAGCAGAGCAAATAACATAATGAAGGTTTAAAACATGTGCTTAGTGGTGAATTTATGGACAATTGGTTTAATTCCTGTTGAAAAGGGTGCAGGTACATTAGCCTAATGATTAAGATTGAATTTATTGGCTAACGGTTATAGGAGCATGGGATTTTATTTGATTGGATAGTCCTCAGTCTACGCTGGCATAACACGAATGGCAGGTAGAGCAGTGGATTCATCCGGTGGATAGGCAAAATTTCGAAGGGGTACATTGGCAGTAAATGGTTTTATGGGGGGGGGGGTAAGGTGGGGTGTCTCTTGAAAATCATATCGGTGAGGCGAATATTGGTGGGATCAATTTTGAAACCACCTTTTTGGACGACCCCCCCCCCCCCCCCCCCCGCGACGTTAAATTTCGGATGATGAGGGAGGGCCGAAGTCGCATGTGGGACGTTAGATTAATTTGTGATGTGATGGATGATAGGTGAGATGGAGGGTAGTTAGCATATAAATAAGTTAAAATAATGGTGGGGTAGGAGTATAATGAATTCGAAGTGACATGGATAATTGACGACTAGGGGAATGTGACGAGTCTCATGGGTAGTGGAGGATAATGCATAAGATTAAATCATATGGTCTTGAGAGTGATTTTTCGAATTGTTGAAGAATAAAACATTCATAAGTATGTGGTTTTGAAAATAATTTTCTTCACAAAATCTCTTCACTTCTTCTTGAATACAACAACAGAATAAGAAACTCTTATGAGATGCAAAGTTTATTTTGAACTGTAAAAACCAACTTGCTCCTTCAGCTAGATTTTTATGAATGAAATGGAGGTTTCACTGCCTTATTTTTAGTGAAAAAATCTAAAGATTTTCCCATGGGCATTTTTGACCCTATATTTGACCTATATGAGATGGAGTGGACTGACTTTAGACCTCTAAATGGTTATGAAATGATGTGAAGGAGCAACATATAGAGATAGTAATTCTTCAATGACCAAAATTATTGCTAAAAACTAATTGAAAAATAAAAAAATTTGATTAATGATCTGATGGGAAAAACTCTCAAAAGAGTTATTTTTTATCACTGATACTCTAACTCTAAAACTATGGTTTAGGTACCCTTGACTGAGGACATACCCCGACCTTGTTAACGGTTTTGAAGTGGAAATTCATTAAGCTTTTCCTGAAGATCCATGTCATTGGATTATCCTCGAAAATATGTTTTTGGTGTTATGTGGCACGCCATGAGGTTCCTCCTGGTTTGAGAGAGAATTTAATTTAAATTTAGTGACCCCAGTTTCTAGGCTAAAACCCCAAGGGGTGGTGAATTGGCATAATTTTATTGGTTTTGGGCATACAAAATTAATTTTAAGAGTTTGACCTCATCTTTCTTGAATAAATGACTATTTAGGATAGGCATATACTCACAATATGGGTTCCTCGTTGATTAATAGGACTTATCCCTTCTTCATAAGACTAATGGCCCTTTTGCTTAAGGCTCAAGAAGTTACTCGATATCATTTGAAAAAAAAAACAAAGGGATATTCTTCTATTATTGATTTAGATTGTTGTGGAGGACTTGGAGGATGTCTAACAAGTATGGTAGTTGCATACTGATGGCAAATTTTTTGTGGAAAAGTCTGATGGCCTAGTTGTTTAGTATGTTTTTTGGATAGAAGTGACGGGTTTTCATTGAATTTTCTGGGAAAATGAGGATGGATATAAAAATTATGAGACATGGATGTTGTGAATAATGAACCAAGTTAACTTTCTTATGAGTAGTTTTTCAAAATTCAGTATAGATTGAGAGAAACAAAAATTTTTTTGAAGGATCCCTTGCCTCTTCGCATGGAGAGCAACATGTAGGAGTGGTTTTGTGTCCCAGTAGCTAGTAGAGAAGCCTATGGGAGTGACTATAGCTTCTAGTCACATGTAAGCAGTTTTGTGGGAGCGACTAAGGAATTTTTTCGAGTTTTTCTCCACATTCCTCACGTTTCTCATACTATTTTGTTGTTGTGGCGATGTTATTGATCAAGAATTTTTTGCATATGGCTGGAAAAATTTTGTGGGCCCTCTAGAAGCTGATCAAGGTTGAAGATATCAAAATTACTAGTGGAATTAGTGATTTACTTGGTCAAGAATCCTTCCTCAACCAAATTTAAAGCATGTGAAAGAAGTTTTTGAGTATCCCATAACATGTAGCATTTACAGAACATATCAACATGAGAATTTGATAAATATATGAAGACATTTAGTTCATTTTGTTGGTTTTCTTTAGAGTGTGAGAGCATGCCATTGTGAGGGCACTGTGAGTGAGTAGATATTGCTACAACTACTCACATTGTATTGCAGAAATATTTCAGAGGCGTGTATGCAGAATTTAGAGGTGAATTGGGCTGGAAAATGAAGGAGAATTTAGTGTAATGTGTTGAGTTTGTGGTGATTAGAAGAGAATAAAAAATCCATCTTTAGGAAAATGATGGTTCATTTTTTATGAGAGGAATGCTAGAGTTTTTGGGTTGCTCATGTATAGGTAATTGAGAACCCAATCTGAAATAATGTGAAACTCGATTCACATTGATGGAGTGAACGCATGGAGGCTTTAGTAGAGACAAATATTTGGTGAATTCGATAGTAGGAATATTTTTTTCCATCCAATAGGAGTTGGAAGCTACAATGGTGGTTGGGTGAGGATCATTGATAATGGGAGCTTCCAACAGATGGCAATATGTAGATCCACGAGAGAAACAAATTTACGAAATTGAAAGTGCCATCATTCTATAGATAAATACAAGTCATCCAACTATGGGTGTAGCTAATTCATGTACAATTTTTTCAGCAGATAATAAAAATAATTGAGAAGTGTAGCAGCAGCAGGGTAGTTTTCTCCTTAAAGTGTTTCCACCAGAAATACTTGTGTCCCTATGTGTGCATGCTTGTGTGGATGTTTATTATGGTTATTATGGTTTCAATTTATTGTTTCTTACATGTTTTTATGATCTAATGTTTTTCATGTGCATGGTTAATTAAATTTTGGAAAAATATTTATAATTGGAGAAAATTGATAAAGGCCATCACGATTGATTCACCCCCCCCCCCTTTCAGTAACGAATATATTTCCATCAATTAGTATCAGAGCTAGTTCTCTTCGGTGAAGCTTAACCGCTTAGAGAGTATATCATGGTTCATATCCACAATAATGAAGAGCATGTCTCAAAATAACAAGGGTTTGAATAAGGGAAAGATTCATTCCATTAAAAATGAAGAACTACATTCAAAAATTATAGCCAAAGAAATTGTGTTACGAGGTAATATGTTGAAAGAATTTTTGAATTATAATTATGATGATTCTTTTGATTTTGATAGTGATGGTGAGAAATATTCTTCTCACATTAAGGATAAATATGAATCAACGATGATTGTAATAAAGGAATTAGTTATTGAAGTAGTAAATCTAACCACTGGATGTAAAGATCATAAAATACTTTTGCAAATTTCTGATGAGAAATAAAATGGGCTAAGAGAAGAGATCTATGGATTGAAAAATCAGATTGAGGAGGAAAAGAAGATCAAGGAAGAAATAAGAAAGAAATGTAGAAATAAGGAGGATGAATGTGCAGTATTGGAGGCAGAAGTGGTTTCGCTAAGAAATGATTTAGAGGATAAAAACACATTCTCATCTTGCAAATAAAATTGCAGCGTGCACATAGTAGAAACAAGTTTAGTTGTAGTCACAAATATAATGAATAATGGACATAAGAAAATAATCAAGAAGGAGAGACATCAACAACACAAGAAGCCAAAGAAGGATATTAAGGAAAAAAACCCAAAAGTGATGCGAAGAAAATCACCTAGAAGATCATTTTCACCTTTGAGTGATGTGAGATGCTACAGTTTCCAGAAACTCAGATATATTGCAGCAAAATGTAGATCCATGCAGAAAGAGAAGTAGTGGTATAGAAGATCACATCAAGAAAATAAGAAAGTAAGACATTCCACTTCATGGAGTTCAGCCAAAATCAAGTATAATGTTCATTTTTAAGTTTATTGCTACTTATGCAATGATTTTGGCCACACGGCTAGTGGATGCATGTTGCATGTAATGAGGAGTAAAAGGAGGATAAAAAATTTATAATATTTTCCTCCATTTCTTGGTCATATTTTATGTTACATATATGATAATATTGGTCATGTGGCACTTAAGGGCACCTAATAAAAGAAAAAATAATATGCATAGTAGGCCAAACAAGAGGACAATTGGAAATCCACATGTAAGAGAGAAGCCACTCAAAGTTTGGAGGAAGAAGGAGAAACATGGAAAGCCAAGAAGAAATTGATTCTTTCATGGCCTCAGGGGCAGCTATGGTGCATCTTTTTTTTTCATGTAGAATCATAGATGGTGTTGCCATAGCTATTAAAGTGTATCTGTCGAGAATTTTTTTTTGAAGCATATCATTTTTGTGGTACTTTATGTTATGAGATTTTTTTTATAGATGGCATTTTTTTTAAGATGTGATCAAGAGGAGATATGGCATATGTTTAGGGGGAGCACTTTATATTCTTCCATATTTTGATGGAATTATGGTTCCTTGGTGGAGCTACTCTATGTATCTCATGCTATGTGCTCATCTGTTTTAGATGTTTATTTTGATCATTTGTGTCTTATATGGTTTGACATGCAGTTGCCATGTATTATGCATTGTGGGTTATGATTTTATGCAGGTGTTGGTGCCTTGGATATTAGTAGAGTGATGATGCATGATGATTATATTTATGATGGATGTGGTTCATATTGATGTTGATGCCATATATGATGATGCTTATGCTTTTTAGAATGGATTACTGATGTGATGTTTCTTCTATCAGTACCTCATTGCTACTATAAGTTGTGCTTATCTTGTAGAGGTTCATGCTCCATGTGATGGTTATCATTGCTGCTACATTTTTCCATAGAGAGAAGATATATTGGGTTGTTTGTATTCTATATTTCCAATTCATGATGAGTATACATGTTGTTGGTTCATGAAGTTGTTGATGCATATTAATGTTGGGCCACTATATATTGTGGGTTGTTGGTTACTATTGCTAAAATATTGATTCGTGGTCAATGTTTTGGAGAGGCTGATAAATGTCTATTATGTGATTCATATTGATATTATCATTTTTTCATAGATGAAATGTGGTTGATCATATGCTGCATGTAATTTCATTATGAAATTGTATTATACATGCATTTATGAGAAGATTTTTATGATTGTTGTGTATAAGAGAGTCTCATTATTGTATGTTTTGTGCAAAACATTGAGAGTCCTGCTTGGAATATGTGTACAATGAGTTATGAAAGTTTTTGCAGCTATGTATGGATTGTTAAAAGTGTTGTTACAACCATGTATTTCATGTATTATTCATGTATATTCTCATACTTATAATGGAGAGGATTTCTAGAGTCATTTATGCATTGAGAGAGGGTCATGTGAGTCATGGTTCCGCCATATATGGCATTTGTGGTGTAATTGTATGGTCATGTATTATCTTTTTCATAGCCTTGTAATAGGCCTATGAATCCCTGTACTTTGTTGCATCTCATTTGGTCATAGTCTTTGGTCCATATGGAATAGCCTCTTGTATATGGTAAGGAGGAAGTGGCAGCTATGTACATCAGTTTGTATTCAGCCATGGAGATGAGATTATTCAGTAGAGAATGTTTGGTCATATGGTTAAGACCTGTCATCATGGATTTTATTCCTCCGTGACTACTTCAAAGAGGTGTTGCATTGTTGGTGTTGTATGATTTTCTTCTGTTGTGGAATAATATATGGTGGAGAGGATACATTTGTTGTTGTTGGTTCAAAGTTGGTTGGATATATGTTGTTTCTATTATGTATTTGTTCAAATTTGTTGTTGTTAGTTGGTCATATTATGTTTTTTTTTCTATGTGCTAGTGATATGATCTACTACTATCACTATTACATGGATTTTTTTCTTGTTTCTTCAAGGGAGAGAGAATGTATTTCAATGTTTGTTGTTGTTGAGTCGGATTTTATTATTTGATGTTCGTAGGATATGTATGTTGCCACTCTACTGTTTTGTTGATTGGAAATAGCTTATCTCTAGGGGGATTTCAGTCAACATATATTCTAGAGGGAGTGTTGTTGTATTTAGTCTTGCACTCTATTTTTTATCACCGGTATATAATTATGAGTGGAGTCTATGGATCCCCTTGGATGTAGAGGAGTATATCACATTCATATTTAAGATGTTTAGCCCTTTTTCATTGTAGTTAAAGGGGGAGAATGTGAGGATGATGATTAGATGATTGTTTCAGCTAGGGGCTTGACATCAATGCCAAAGGGGACGATTGTTGTCATTGATGTGTGCTTCAGTGTTGTGGATGTGTGGTTGATTTTCATTGATTTTAACTTGGTTTTTTGGTTTGTAGGTGAGTTGGTTATGAATGAGCATAGGTGGTTGTAGGTGGATTCTGTATGGATGAGTTGTAGATGTTACTTAGCATGTCTAATTTCTTGGACTAGCTTGGAGATGGTCCTTGGCTTGTCTACTAGCTTGCACTAGCTTGGAGATAATGGTTGAGGAGTAGATGGTCCTTGGTTGGATGAAAATGTGTTTAATTATCCTAGAGGTCTTTCCATGATGATGGTCTGGCATGATCATATTTCTGCTTAAATATATTAGTGGATTCTTCAGGAGTTAGAGTTGAGGATCCTTGTTGGTTAGGTCTCCTTGGTCTCCATGTTCCCCGATTAGGTCTCCTATCATGACATGTTATACTTTTGGTTTCTAGAGGATATACCTATTATTGTGGATGCTTCATATGGTTGTGAAGGTCCTGGAGGATGTCTAATACATTTGGTAGTTACGTATTAATGACAGAGTTGTTGCAGAGAAGTTTGATGGACCAGTTTTTTAGTATGGTGTTTGGATATAAGTGACATTTTTCCATTGGATTTTATGGGAAAATGAGGATGGATCTCAAAATTATAAGACATGGTTTTTGTGTAGAACAGACCAAGTAACCTCTATGCAGAGTTGTTTTTCAAAATTCGGTCTAGATCGAGAGAAAACAATGTTTTTCGCATGATCCACTGCCTGGTCACATGGAGAGTAGCCTATGGGATCGGTTTAAGTCCCAATCACTGAGAGAGAAGCCTATGGGAGAGGCTATAACTTCCTGTCATATTTAAAAAATGTTGTGGGAGTGACTAAGGCATTTTCTTGAGTTTTTATTTTCATTCCTTAGGTTTCTCAACTTATTTTGGTGTTGTGGAGATGATATTGATCAGGCATTTTCAGCATATGGCTGGAAAAAGTTTGTGGGCCCTCTAGAAGTTGGTCAAGGTTGAATATATCAAAGGGATAGTGGATTTAATGATTGATTTAGTCAAGAATACCTCCTCGAAAAAATCTAAACCGTGTGAAAGGAGTTGTTGAGTCTTCCATAACTTGTAGAATTTGCTAAACATATCAACACACGAATTTGATAAATATAGGAATACATTGAGTTAGTTAGGTTGGATGTTGTGAGAGTGTGAGATCATGCCTTTATGAGGGAATTGTGAGTGAGTAGATATTGTTGCAACTACTTGCATTGTATTTCATAAATATTCCATAGGTGTGTATGCAAAATTTAGAGGTGAATTGGGATGCAGAATGAAGGAGAATTTATTGTAATGTGTTGAGTTTGTGGTGAGTAGAAGAGAAGAAAAAATCCCTCTCTGGGAAAATGATTTATTCATTTTTTATGATAAAAATGCTAGAGTTGTTGGGTTGCTCATGTTGAGCGAACTAAGAACCCAATATGAAATATTGTGAAATTTGGTTTACATGGCGGAAGTGAAGCCTTGGAAGATTCAATAGAGATATATATTTGGTTAATTAAATAGTAGGAAGAATTTTCTCCATCCAATAAGAGTTGGACAGTCCGATGGTGGTTGGGCAAGGATCGTTGGTCATGGGAGCTTCCAATGGATGGTATTCCATAGATCGGGAAGAGAAACAAAATTCTCAAATTGATAGTGGCATCATACTCTAGAGAAAGAAAAGTCTTCTGGTTATGGGTGTAGCTAATCCATGTGCAATTTGTTCAAAATATAATAGAAATAATTGAGCAGTGCAGCAGCAGCAGGGTTGTTTCCTCTCAAAATGGTTTCCACCAGAAATACTTGTGTCCCTATGTGTGCATTCTTTTGTTGATGTTTCTTATGTTTATTTATTTTGGTTATCGTGGTTTCATTTTATTAATTCTTACATGTTTTTATGATACAATGTTTTTCATGTGCATGGTTAATTGAATTTGGGAAAAATATTTATAATTGGAGAAAACTGATAAATTTCATCACTACTGATTCATCACCCCTGATAGTGAATATATTTCCAACAAAAGTGAGATAAAAATGAATTATATATCTATTAGACTTAACTATGAGATAATTCACCTTTGTTAGAAATTGTAGCAAGAAAGTTCAATTTGACTTTAGCCTTAATCAAATTGAGTAAATCAAATTTCTGCATCAATAGGAAAAATTGGAGGTAGTTAAGTAGTGTGACATGACTCTTGTCACTCAGTTAACTCAATAAATTTGGGTTGTATGATTGGATTTCATTCATGCATTTCTTGATTGTAAAATTTTAGCAATCTAGTTCAGTGATTTCAGTTGTACACAGTTAACTTGCCTCTAAAAATTAATACAGTCAGTTGAAGGTCAGTTATGCAATGAGACACTAGTCTAACATAGAGATATGTTAGGTAACTTATCAATCAACCAAAAATGGCTCATGAATGCATGGAATTTTAATTTCTCAGATGGAGTGAAGGAGACAAAGGGTTGTGTAACATTAGTTGTATAATAGTTGAGTGTATAGTTTTTGTTGGAAATACTGAGAGGGGGGGTGAATCAGTATTTCTTTCAATTAGAGAATTAGTTAATCTTCAATTATTATCAATGTTTGCACAATGATAGCAGAAAACAAGAGGAGCACAAATGTACACAATTTCTAAGGTGGAAACCCACTCCAAGACAAAAACCACCTAATGCTTTTCTAATAATTCTTTTCAACTCCAATTGAAAATAAAGCTCCAACTTCCTAGAATCTAGAAAATCATTCTTCTCCAGCTCCCACTGGATGGACACTCCAACACCCGAGATTCTTCAGTAGTCACTAAATGGATTCCCCAACACTCAATGAGCTACAACTCACCCTAGCACCACCCTAGCACCCTATAGAAGAATAAAATAAGAATGGACTCTCGTACCAGGGAAAATGGTCAACTTTACAATGATATAGAATGATGTAGAAGAACAAGATATACTAGACCATAACCCCAACTTTGACACAAACACCTAATGATGATCCTAGACCTCCCAACACTGCCTCTTCAACCTTTGGTAGATAGACACTAGTACAATTTGTACAATAATGTATTTACAATGACTAAGTACAATGATACCTTTACAATGATTTTATGCAGTGCTGCCCACTTGAAGACTTCATATGATGAACTTCTTGCGGCTGTTATTCGCCTTGGTTTCTGCTCTTGTCATGCCACCCTCTGCTGCACCTTGTTTTGATTTTATTCCGTAGAAATTCTGGCCCTTTGCAATCCTTGACAACACATGATCTAGATTTTTCTTCCCTTCTAGGAGCTCGATATTGAATCTGGTGTATCTCTGTTATTTCAGATCCTCAATGTCTGATTTTCAGTCCTATAGTATTCCTCTAAGTCCTGTTTCCAATTCCACAGTTCTGACCCAATTTGGATTCTTCAAGAGAGATTTATACCCAATTTCTCACACTGCCCTAATTATGGACTGTTTCAGCAGAGCGCACTTGTATGGCATGCCAGATGTCACTGTTTCTTTATTTGTCTCTAAAATTGATAGAGAGTAAAGTACAGACTTTGCAATATTTATCACTTTTTATGGCATTCCAATCCGATACTCAGAGAGAGAGTTATGACAAATTTACCAAGGTCACTTCTTTGAGATGAATTTCAGGAGCCTACAAAAAACCCTTACTTCCATAGATCATATCTCCAAAAATATTGCACAACTTGATCTGAAATTTTTACAGCCGCTTCCTCATGATTTCAGCTTCACCTCTTCAAAATTTCAGCTTCTGAGCCTTCGTAGAAAAAAGTTAGAGCGAAACTTCCATGATGACATGTTTCAGATAGCCGAATCCCTTACATAAGGAGGAAATGAAGATCATAATTTATATGAATGCTTAAGTTGAGAGAGGCTTCAACAAGTGAACGTGGGAGGGATTTTAGGAGCATAAAAAATATTAATTATGAATTTTCAATGACCCATGCCCCAACCCCATGGGATTTTAGACCACTAATTGGGGTACAAGCTTCAAACATGAATATCTCTCAAACCGTGAAGAATTACATGGCGTGCCATATATCAACGGAAACATCTCGACAATTAGAAACCATAAAAGGCATTATTGACCCAGAATATATTAATTTGGTAGGTAAAACTTCTCATTCAATATTGGGTTAGCCCCTGGTGCTGCTTGGGTTGACATCAATGACAACCGCTGATCAACAATCTCCCCCTTTGGCATTGATGGCAACACAAGTACTCCCCATGCAATCATGACACCTCTTCCTACAAAATTCTCTCCCCCTTTGACATCAATGGAAAAGGGTAACTACCCTTGAAACACAACCATCCAGCGGACCTGTACACACTTCCACTCGCGCTGACACACAACTGTCCTGCAGACCTATACACACTTCCACTCCCCCTTTATATTCTGAAAAAGGAAAATCTAATGAGAACTTGGGAGAATCCCAAGCTTCTGGCGAAGATATTCCAATGCTGGTGAATATTTGATATGTGATTCTTTTGGTGCTTCTTGGAATATTTCTACTTGTCCAACTGCTTGCATAACATCTGGTAAGGAGGCTATTACATATAGAAGACTACTAATCATAGATCTGTACAACCTTTGATCCACATCCTTAGATGAGTCGTCTATGCTCAATTTGCAACCAAGTAAATACATCTTGTCACTTTGCACCTTTGTAGCAAAATTCTTACTTAGACGATCATCATTGCTACCAACTTGTGTCATCCTCTTTAGCTATTAGACATGCTTTATTTGCTTCATCCAGAACATATATGTCGTTTGGAGCTCGACTTGCTGTAGCCACAATTTCACCATACACGCCTTTCCTGATTTCACATTTCGTGGAGTTGAATAGTATTGTGTGTCCTTGATCACACATTTGTCCAACACTGAGTAGATTGTGATTCATGTTTTCAACCAATAGAACATTCTTGGCTAGAACATCTTTTCTTCCGAGAGTGACAGTACCTGATCCTATAACATTTGAAGATCCATCATTTCCAAAGGACACGGTTCCATCCTTCTTCTCTTTTAGAGATACAAATTTATTTCTATCTCCAGTCATATGCATTGAGCAACCGCTATCAACATACCACACATATTTGTTCTTTTGAGCCTTGAGAGCGAGAGCACAATTATCATTCTTCTTCTTCTTCCATGTTCATTCATTCTGTGGCTTCGAAGATTCTTCTGGAGGATTTTCAAGTCTGCAGTCTTTGGCTATGTGTCCAAAGTTTCGACATTTGTAACATTCAATATTATTTCTTAAATGTTCAAATATATTGATATTTCGCTGAGCCCTGGGAGGTTCATATTTGACAGATCTCCTGGAATTGTATTCGTTCCTAGGGTACGTGCGACATTCTATAGCTTTATGACCAAATTTTCCACATGAGTAACAGTAGCCATAAAAAATATGTTGGTACCTGGATGGAAATTTTCGTCGAGGAATTGTCTTCCAAGGTTGTTCTTGCGAATCTTGTCCAATGAAGTCTTCATGCATGTCAAATCTCATAGGTTCATTGTATTTTTTTGTAGAAGGTCCTGCTTCTTCTTCTTTGTAACTGATGCCAGTTTTGTCATTGTAAGATCATTGATTGTTGATGAGTCCTTCCAATGCCCTTGAACTGTTGGCATAGTTTGGATAGGTTTTCCTTTCTTCACTTCCTCACGCAGCGAGACTACTTGGGCTTCTAATTCTTCCCTTTCTTGGTTGCTTTCTTCCAACTTCTTTTGAAGTGACTCTTCAATGCATTTGTTTTCTTCAACTTCTATTTTGAGACCTTGAACTTGTTCTTCAAGAGTTTTGGAACGGATCTTCTCCACCTTGAGATCTTTTATAAGCTTGATTGCTTCCTCATAAAATTCATCTATGGTCCATCCTTCTTCTTCATTTTTTGATACCTCTTGCTTATTGTGCTTGGATTTATTGTGCTTGACCATAAACAATACTCTCTCATTGGCTTCTTCTTCACTATCATTGTCTTCATCGGATGATGAGCTATCTTCCTTAGAGAGAAAGTTCCTTACTTGTTGAATTTCTTAAAGCCTTTCTTTCTTTTTGAGTTGTCATTACTTTTGTTTAGACATTTTACTGCAAAATTCCCAACCTCATTACAGCTAAAACATATCAATGGAAGTTTACCTTTGAATTTTCCCTTACCAATTTGTAGTTTTCTCATGAAGCAAGCATATTCTTCATCTGAAAGACCTTCTTCATCATCTCCCTTTTCTTCACACTTGCAGGTGCATGTATTTTCAATTGAAGGTTGTTTATCCTTATTGGTTTTCTTAGATGCAATGAACACAGTTTCTAGATGCAAAGTACCCTCTTCTTCATCAAGTCTCATTTCATATGCTATGAGAACTCCATGTAATTCCTCTTTACTGAGTTTGTCCAAATTTGCACTCTATTCTAAGACCGATACCTTTGGGTTGAATCTCCCTGGTAACGTTCTAAGAATCTTCCATATAATAGTCTTCTCATCAACTCGCTCTCCCAATCCTTCCAGGGTATTGGTTATTTCATTAATGTATTGAAAGTATGCAGCAATGTTGCAATTTTCTTTCATTCTGAGTTGCTCAAATTTTTCTCTATAGATTTGAAGCTTTGCTTCTTTGACATTTGAGTCACCTGCATATATATTCTCAAGCTTCTCAAATACATTTTTGGAAGTTTTGCAACCCAACACCTTATGATAAGCAGATTCAATAAGTCCACTGATAATAATATTCTTTCCTTTTGCATCATTTACCAAATTCTTCTTACCTTATTCATCCGTGGTTGATGTAAATCCATTTTGAACAGTGTCCCATACTTCGTAACCTTGCACCAAGAGATAGACATCCATTCTCCCTTTCCAAAGTGCATAATTATTTTCATTGAATAGAGGTACACCATTCTTGGTATGCTCCATGACCTCCTTCCAGCTATTAAACTTCTATTGAAGGAACCAAGATCTGATTCCAATTGTTGGAAATATTGAGAGGGGGGGTGAATCAATATTTCTTTCAATTAGAGCATTAGTTAATCTTCAATTATTATCAGTGTTTGTAAAATGATAGCAACAAACAAGAGGAACAAAAATTCACACAATTTTTAAGGTGGAAACCAACTCCGGGACAAAAACCACCTAATGCTTTTCTAATAATTCTTTTCAACTCCAATTGAAAATAAATCTCCAACTTCCTAGAATCTAGAAAAGCATTCTTCTCCAGCTCCCACTGGATGGACGCTCCAACGCCCGAGATTATTCAGTAGTCATTGAATGGATGCCACAACACCCAATGAGCTACAACTCACCCTAGCACCACCCTACCACCCTATAGAAGAATAAAAGAAGAATGGACTCCCGTACCAGGGAAAATGGTCCACTTTACAATGATATAGAATGATGTAGAAGAAGAAGATATACTAGACCATAACCCCAACTTTGACACAACCACCTAATGATGATCCTAGACTTCCCAACACTGCCTCTTCAACCCTTGGCAGATAGACACTAGTACAATTTGTACAATAATGTATTTACAATGACTAAGTACAATGATTGTATGCAGTGATGCCCACTTGAAGACTTCATATGATGAACTTCTTGCTGCTGTTATGCACCTTGGTTGCTGCTCTTGTCATGCTACCCTTTTCTTCACCTTGTTTTTCTTTTATGCTGTAGAAATTCTGGTCCTTTGCAATCCTTGAAAACACATGATCTAGCTTTATCTTGCCTTCTAGGAGCTCGATATTGAATCTTGTGTATCTCTATTATTTCAGATCCTCAATGTCTGATTTTCGGTCCTATAGTATTCCTTTGAGCCTTATTTCTAATGCCACAGGTCTGACCCAATTTGGATTCTTCAAGAGAGATTTATAACCAATTTCTCACACTGCCCTAATTATGGACTGTTTCAGCAGAGTGCACTTGTACGGCATGCCACGTGTCACCGTTTCTTCGTTTGTCTCTAAAATTTATATAACGCAAAGAAAATACTGCTATAAACAAAAAGCACTGGCAATTCTGATCGTGCTGGACTTACTCATGACAAGTTGCCAGGTCAGTGACCTGCATGAATTTCATGAACACCGCAAAAAAACCTTTGCTTACGGATCATATCTCCCAAGGTATTGTGCAACAGTGGGTACGGTACACGCTTCCACTGAAGTTTTGGCTTCACCCCTCATACAAATTTTAGCTTTTGAGCCTTCATAGAAAAAATGTTAGAGTGAAAATTCACGATATTCGAGATAGCTGGTCACATGCCTTAAGGAGAAATGAAGGTCTGGTTATATGGATATTACAATTGAAAGGCTTCAACAAGTGAACGTGGGAGGGGTTTTAGGAGCATAAAAAATATTAATTATGACTTTTCAATGACCCATGCCCCAACCCCATGGGGTTTTAGCCCACTAACTGGGGTACAAACTTCAAACATGAATATCTCTCAAACCGTGAAGAATTACATGGAGTGCCATATATCAATGGAAACATATCGACAAGTAGAAACCATAAAAAGCATTATTGACCCAGAATATATTAATTTGGTACGTAAAAATTCTCATTCAATATTGGGTTAGCCCCTGGTGCTGCTTGGGTTGACATCAATGATAACCGCTGAACAACAGTTGTTGCATGTAGTTAGAAGATTAATTCATTGGGAAATCTGCAAGGAAACAACCTCCTTATTGTTTAGGAGCTCAAATCAGCTTAGAATTGTGAAATTAAATAGAAAACTGGAGGAGGAATAAAGTGGCTAAGTATTAGCTAGAGGTCCTAAATTAGTAGAGGAAATAATTTTTCTTTTGCATGGTGTGCTCAGAGTTGGAGAAAGACATTGTAATAGTTTCTCTACTCAACGTATTAATGAAAATAGGCTTGAGCGGTTTTTCCCAGTTGGGTTCCCCTAGAAATATTTGTCTACTTGTGGTTATGATTGTTGCATGTCTATCCATGTTGTTCTAAATTGTGATTTTCATTCCACATATTAGTAGAGTAGAATTGGTGTCTCTTGTTTTTAGTTTGAAATCTTGAGAAATTGAAATTTATATCAAATTTCTACATGGTATTAGAGCCTTGAATTCATAATAGAATGAATATTTTGAATTTTTTCCTCAAGAATTTTGAACTTGCAGCTTTAGTGTAGTAGCTTTTCTTCAGATTCAGGAGAATGTCTTTCAATGGACTAATATTGGAGTATGACCTGGAGGGTATCTTAAATTTTATAGTCTGTAAGGATAGAAACGAAGCAGTGTTTTATTATAATGGTGTATTAGAATATGTTAAAACTAACATTGTGAAACCCCAGCAGGCTGATGCACAAAAATTAACCCAATGGAAGAATGATGTTGATAGAGCTAGTAGGATCATTCTGGAAGGCATGGGAGACCATGTTGTATAAAATCTCCATGGAAAATAAAAACTATTTTCCATGTGGAAGACATTACTAAGCTATTCAAAAGTAGCAGTGACCATAGAAAATTGGCTCTAAAATACAAACTTCAAAATATTAGGATGCAGAAAAATGATACCATTCCACAATATCTCTCTAGATTCACTAAATATTGAGATGAGCTTAGTGGGGTTGGGGTGAATGTTGCATAAGATGATTTGGTGAGCCTAGATCATCTAGGCCTTCCAAGATATTGGAACAACTACCAGGAATCTATGAATGGAAAGGAAAATTTACCAAATTGGGAAATGCTGTTGTTTGATTTGGTTCAAGAAGATACCGTTAGAAATACCAGAGATGGAGTAACATCCAAAGAAGAGGAATAGGACCTTGCTCTACTTGGAAAAGGAATGAAGGACAGGGATAAGAAGTCCTATGGTGAGGTTGAGTCCGGCCAGAGAAATGGAAAGAAGAATGATATAACCAAGAAAAAAAAATCACTGCCATGAATTCAAAAATTATGCAACAAAGTTTCTATAAAGTACATATAGCAAGGAGCCTGTAGCGGGAGCATGAGGAGATGCCTTGGCTTCTAAATTTGAGCTAGATTTTACCCTCCTTGATTTCTTGGAAATCACAGTAAGAGGGAGTTATTGGTACCTATATTTTGATTCCTCTTACCATATGATAGGAAACAAGGAATGTTTCAGTATCCTGGAGGAGAAGAATCTCCATGTGCATATAGAACTTGAGGATGATGGAGTACAATGTTACAATAATTGGTATTGTAACCTTTAAGAGGGATTTGGGCTCCCATATTCACCTCAAAGATGTTATGTTTGTACCTAGGATGAAGAATAACTTGACCTTTGTATCAATATTGGAGGATAGAGGCTATGATGCTATTTTAAGTAAGGAGAAATCATTTCTAAAGCATGTAGCTAACGAGAACGGGAGCTTTACTTAGAGATAAATAGCATACCATGTGCTTTTATATTGGGGGATATATATTGAGGAAAAATGACATAAATATTGAGCATATAATAGGGCGCAAAGGGTTTTTATATTGGCTGGTATAAAAATAGAGCTTAGAGTTAATGAAAAAATATAAAGGGGTATAAAAAATGTTAATGAAAGAATGGATACCTACAATATCTAGTAAAATGAGGGGTTTTTTAATTGGGAAGGTGTATTGGGTTCGTATTGGTAGGGGGTTAATTAATGTGATTTTTAGAGGTATTTTCTAATATGTAGTCAAATTAAGGGTATTGTTTAGCATGTCTTGAACACACATGATATGTAAGCGTTTCATTGAGTGAAGCCCTCGTGCTACCAGGAAAGTGAAACACAATTGATTTAGAGTGAAAAATATGTACAAGCTAATGGTAGATATCGCCATGCATGCAGCTATACCTCCAAGAGTGAGGTGGGGCAATGTCAAGCCTTAACCCCAGAGTCGCAGAATTTGATAAATATATGAAGACATTTTGTTCATTTGGCTAGTTTTTGTGAGAGTGTGAGAGAATTCCATTGTGAGGGCACTGTGAGTGAGTAGAGATTGCTGCAACTACTCACATTGTATTGCAGAAATATTTCAGAGGTGTGTATGCAGAATTTAGAGGTGAATTCGGCTACAAAATGAAGGAGAATTTAGTGTACTGGGTTGAGTTTGGGGTGATTAGAAGAGAACAAAAAATACATCTTCAGGAAAATGATTGATTCATTTTTATGAGAATAATGCTAAAGATTTTGGGTTACTCATGTTGAGCTAATTGAGAACCCAATCTAAAATAATGTGAAACACGGCTCACATCGATGAAGTGAAGGAATGGAGGCTTTAGTAGAGACAAATATTTGGTGAATTTGATAGTAGGAAGGTTTTTTTCCATCCAATAGTTGTATAGTACAATGGTGTTTGGGTGAGGATCATTGTTCATGTAGAGCTTCAGTAGGATAGTGTGACAGGAGATCAAGTAGGAAGAAACAATTTAATGAAAATGATAGTGCCATCATACTATAGATAAATCCAAGTCTTCCAGAGATATGGGTGCGCTAATCCGTATACAATTTTGACTAATAATAAAAATAATTGAGCAGTGCAGTAGAAGCAGGGTGGTTTTCTCCTTAAAGTGTTTGCACCAGAAATAATTTTGTTGCTATGTGTGCGTGCTTGTGTGGATGTTTCTTATGGTTATTTTTTATCATTATTGTGGTTTCAATTTATTGTTTCTTACATCTTTTGATGATTTAATGTTTTTCATGTGCATGGTTAATTGAATTTTGGAAAAATATTTATAATTGGAGAAAATTGATAATGGCCATCACTATTGATTCACCTCCCCCCCCCAGTAGTGAATATATTTCCAACAATTGTTATCAGAGCTAGTGCTCTTCGGTGAATCTTAACCACTTGGAGAGTAGGTCGTGGATAATGTCTAGAATAATGAAGAGGATGTCTCAAAATACCAAAGGTTTGAACAAGTAAAAGGTTCAGTCCATTGAAAATGAAGCAATAAATTAAGAAATTTCAGCCAAAGAAATTGCTTCACGAGGTAATATGTTGAAAGCATTTTTGAATTATAATTTTGATGATTATTTTTAGTTTGATAGTGATTATGAGAAATATTTTACTCACATTAAGGCTGAATATGAATCAAAGATGATTGTAACAAAGGAATTAGTTGTTGAAGTAGGAAATATAACCACCGGATGTAAAGATCATAAAATAGTTTTGCAGATTTCTAATGAGAAATAAAATGGGCTAAGAGAAGAG
Organism: Pinus albicaulis; assembly: GCA_034641835.2. Lineage (NCBI taxonomy): Eukaryota > Viridiplantae > Streptophyta > Pinopsida > Pinales > Pinaceae > Pinus > Pinus albicaulis. Next base: position 347,339,760 of record CM076576.1, read on the forward strand.
ATATATCGATTTAAAAATCAGATTGAGGAGGAAAATCATGTTGAGGAATAAATAAGAAAGAAATGTAGAAATACAGAGGAGGAATTTGAGAGATTGGAGGTAGAAGTGGTTTCGCTAAGAAATTATTTAGAGGATAAAACCACATTCTCATCTTGCAAATAAAATTGCAGCATGCACATAGGAGAAACCAATTTAGTTGCAGCCACAAATATAACTAATGATGGCCATAAGAAAATAACCAAGAAGGAGAGCCATCAAAACGCAAGTGGTCAAAGAAGGATATTAAGGAAGAAAAACTAAAGGTGATGCCAAGAAAAGCACCTAGAGGATCATGTTCACCTTTGAGTGATGTGAGATGCTACAATTGCGAGAAGCTAAAAAATATTGAAACAAATTGTAGATCCATGCAGAAAGAGAAGTATTGGTATAGAATATCACATCATGAAAATAAAAAAGTAAGACATTCCACTTCATGGAGATCAGCCAAAGTCAGGTATAATGTTCATTTTTATGGTTATTTCTACTTACGCAATGATTTTGGCCACAAGCCTATTGTATGCAGGCTGCATGCAATGAGGAGTAAAGGGAGGATCAAAAGATTCAAATATTTCCTCCATTTATTGGTCATATCAGATTTTACATATATGATAATATTGTTCATGTGGCCAAGGATTGCAACACTCCAAGACACTTAAAGAAAGCTAATCAAAGAACAATGAATATGCATAGTAGGCCATACAAGAGGACAATTGGAAATCTGCATGCAAGAGAGAAGCCACTCAAATTTTTGAGGAATAAGGAGCAACAAGGAATTCGTGGACGAAAATGAGTCTTTGATCGCCTCAGGGGAAGCTATGGTGCATCCTTTTTTGCATGTAGAATCATAGATGGTGTTGTCATAGGTAGTGAGTTGTATGTGTTGAGAATTTGTTTTTTAAGCATATCATTTTTATGGTATTTTATGTTATGAGATTTTTTCTACTAATGTTGTTTTTTGTAAGATGTGATCAAGAGGAGATATGGCATATGTTTAGAGGGGGTGGGGGGGGGGGGGGGGGGCATTTTATATTCTTCCATATTTCGATGGAATTATGGCTCCTTGGTGGAGTTATGCTATGTATCTCATGCTATGAGCTCATCTGTTGTAGATGTTTATTTTGATCATATATGTCATCTATATGGTTTGACATGCAGTTGGCATGTATTATGCATTGTGGATTGATGATTTTATGCATGTGTTGGTGCCTTGGATATTAGTAGAGTGATGGTGCATGATGCTTATATTTATGATGGATGTGGTTCATATTGATGTTAAATCCATATATGATTATGCTCATGGTTTTTAGCATGGATTAATGATGTGAAGTCGCTGCTATCATTGCCTCATTGCTACTATAAGTCAAGCTTATCTTGTAGAGTTTCATGCTCTGATCTGAAAGGAGTGTATTAGTTTTGTTGTGCTAAGTGTCCTTTCAATAATATAAACATGTACAATTTGTCTCCATAATTTTGCTTAAGTAATGAGTGTTTTAACCATGAATCATAGATTAATTAGTGAACATTAAGCATGAAAATAAGCCTTAAAAAGACTGAACAACAATGTATAACAGAGATAAAAAAATCGAACATAAGTTTTACGTGGTAGGCATGATGAAGCTGTTCACCCCTCCTAGGCTACATCTGTTGGTCCAATTCCCAATGGCATGTCCCTCTTTGTCATTATGATCAAAATTTTAAATTACATGTGTTTACAGGCCTCTAATGGCTATTTTGTCTGCACCAATGGCTCCAGAATTCTCAAATTAGTCTAGATAGACTCTTGTTTCACCAAAATTTGTCAAAAATTGACCTCCCAATGCATTTTTCCCAATGACAACTAGAAAAGCTCCACTAAAAGTGGAGACAGGCACTTACCTGTAGTTACATTTAGTGGAAACCCTAAAAATTTTGGGCGCGCTCCAATTTTTGCAGATCATTAACACTGGCATTAAATTTTTAGGAGGCGATGTGTTCACATACCAACCCCTGTCGTTAACTCCGCAGTCTTAACAGTCGAACTCCACATATCGGCTTGGAACCCGGAGTGTTGGCAACATTCTGCTAACAATGGAATTTGATGCCTTAACTTCCACATGTGATTAGTGCTAAACCTCCACCAGAGGTTACGGTGAATGCCATCGGTTTAAAGCTTAAGGTCATAGTCATAGCTGCTGGTTATGGTGGTTGGAGTTGGCCCGTTTTTTAATCCACAGAAATTTTTGTTAAACAACATATTAAACCGTCAACCCTATAGTGTTAAGAAACATTCGTAGGCAGACTAGTAAAGTCACTCGCGCCTGCGCCTAAGGTCTCCGGTTCGACTCTTGTAGCCTCAAAACAAAGTTTAATACACCATCTTAAGGACACGTGGAGGCCTCTGGGCTAGACACATGTCCCTCGTCGGACGTCCCATGCAAAAACCATCCAACTATCAGAACATGCCTCCGTACCACCAAAGATCAATGACGCACATCATGCCACATGGTGCAATCTAGTTGGTTGGAGAAAAATGGAATAGTCCCGAAAATATACCTGCTGACTGTACCTACATGCTGACTGGGCATCTAATCACAAAACTTTGTTGTTTGGGTAAACAGACAGAACACAATATCTTCCTCATACGACATCGTTTTTTCAAACCGTTCATGGTGTCGGAATCGCAAAGACGAGACCTTTCCCGTCACTTAGGTTCGAACCTGTTTTGAGCACTTTAAATTTTGAGCATAACACATGATCTCCTGATCACACCTCCCCATTGGGAATATTTTGGACCCCAAAAGACTTTAATCACATGTTCAGAAGATAAGGGTACAATTCCCTCACCTTTTCCACTTCCATCCATATTGCCTTACTTGGTTTGCTGCCCTTGAGCCTAATCCAAAGATAATCGACACTTCCCCTCTTAGAAGTGCATGTCCTCTTGTCAAGGACAGAATCCTCATTCAGTTCGTCCAGAAATTCTGGCGATAAATCTTCTGTTGATGGTTGCTGAATATCACTCCCTTGATCATCAATCAAATGAGGCTCATACAAACGTAAATCCTCCACATTGACAACATAATACATTTGCATATATGAAGGCAAGTCAAGTTGAAATGCATTATTACCAACTTGTTTAATAATATTGAATGGACCATAATGAATAGGCTTGAGCTTTTTACCTTCTCCTTGCATCCTTTCTTTGCTTATGTGCAACCATACTTCATCTCCTTCTTGAAACTTGTGATCAAATCTATGTTTTTCATGCCTCTCCTTGTACTTTCTTTGAATCTTCTCAAGTTTTTCTTGAACTTGTTGATGAATAATATGAATTTTCTCAATGAAATTTCGAGCCTTGTCAATATCACTATTCCCATAAATTGCAACATCCTTTTCATATATGAAGTCTAATGGCGATTTCGTAAAATACCCATAGCAAGCTTAAAAAGGTGAAGTATTTGTAGAAGAGTTGTTGGCCCAGTTGTAAGCGTGTTGAAAAGCATGTTGAATGTAATGCAGTTGTTCATCCCACAACTTGGGATGTTTGCTACAATATCCTCTCAATATATGCACAATGGTTCTGTTCACCACCTCGGTTTGGACATCAATTTGTGGATGAAAAGCAGTACTTTTCTTCAAATTTGCATCCATCAAATATTGGACCAAAAATTCCGAACGAACCTAGAATCTCGATCACTAACAATAGAAGTTGGAAAACCAAAATGAACCCATACATGTTGAAAATAAAGTTCAACAGTTTGTTCAGCAGTAATGGTTTTCTTACATGGCATAAGTATACACATTTTACTGAATCTATCCACAACTACATAAAGATAATCATGTTGTTTTCTTGACATAGGTATACCTCCAACAAATTCCATGGAGACACTCTCCCATGGCCTTGATGGTACCGATAGTGGCGTGTACAACCCAAGATTCCTATTGCTAGGCTTTCTTGTTGCACACATAAAACATCCTCTTATAAAACGTCACACACTATCTATCATGTGAGGCCATTAGCAATACCTCTATAGATGCACCATTGTTTTTATTACCCCAAAGTGTCCAGAAATAAGAGACGAACGAGCCTCTCTAATGTCACTAAGTCTCTCTCCTTGTGGTATACACAGCTTGCCCAAATGAAACAACAAATTGTTATGCATATGATAATCATTTTCCTCAAGTTGATTCCCTTCACTCAAACTAGCATACACATCTTTAAAATCAACATCAGATGCATATTGTTCTATGTAACTCTCATGTACAATAGAATCATTTTTAAGCAAAGTAGAAGCACTTATAATTGGGTTGCTCATGTTGAGCGAACTAAGAACCCAATCTGAAATATTGTGAAATTTGGTTCACATGGCAGAAGTGAAGGCATGGACGCTTCAATAGAGATAGATATTTGGTTAATTCAATAGTAGGAAGCATTTTCTTCATCCAATAAGATTTGGACAATCCAATGGTGGTTGGGCAAGGATCGTTGGTCATGGGAGCTTCCAACGGATGGTAGTCCATAGATCGGGAAGAGAAAAAAATTTCTCAAATTGATAATGGCATCGTACTCTAGAGAAAGAAAATTCTTCTGGTTATGGTTGTAGCTAATCCATGTACAATTTCTTCAACATATAATAAAAATAATTGAGCAGTGCCGCAGCAGCAGGGTTGTTTTCTCCCAAAATGGTTTCCACTAGAAATACTTGTGTCCCTATGTGTGCATGCTTATGTTGATGTTTCTTATGTTTATTTATTGTGGTTATTTTGGTTTCATTTTATTAATTCTTACATGTTTTTATGATATAATTTTTTTCATGTGCATGGTTAATTGAATTTGGGAAAAATATTTATAATTGGAGAAAACTGATAAAGTCCATCACTACTAATTCATCGCCCCCGATAGTGAATATATTTCCAACAAAAGTGAGATAAAAATGAATTATATATCTTTGAGACTTAACTATGAGATAATTTTCCTTTGTTAGAAATTGTAGCAAGAAAGTTCAATTTGACTTTAGCCTTAATCAAATTGAGTAAATCAAATTTTTGCATCGGTAGGAAAAATTGGAGGTAGTTAAGTAGTGTGACATGACTCTTGTCACTTAGTTAACTCAATAAGTTTGGGTTGTATGATTGGATTTCATTCATGCATGTCTTGATTGTTAAATTTTAGCAATCTAGTTCAATGATTTTCAGTTGTACACAATTAACTTGCCTCTAAAAATTAATAGAGTCATTTGAAGGTCAGTTATGCAATGAGACACTAGTCTAACATAGAGATATGTTAGGTAACTTATCAATCAACCTAAAATAGCTCATGAATGCATGTAATTTTAATTTCTCAGATGGAGTGAAGGAGACAAAGGGTGGTGTAACATTAGTTGTATACTAGTTGAGTGTATAGTTGTTGCATGTAGTTAGGAGATTAATTCATTGGGAATTCTGCAAGGAAACGACCTCCTTATTGTTTAGGAGCTCAAATCAGCTTATAATTACGCAAGGAAATAGAAAACTGGAGGATGAATAAAGTGGCTAAGTATTAGCTAGAGGTCCTAAATTAGTAGAGAAAATAATTTTTCTTTTGCATGTTGTGCACAGAGTTGGAGCAAGAAATTGTAATAGTTTCTCTACTCAACGTATTAATGAAAATAGGCTTGAGGGATTTTCCCTAGTTGGGTTCCCCTAGAAATATTTGTCTACTTGTGGTTATGATTGTTGCATGTCTATCCATGTTGTTCTAAATTGTGATTTTCATTCCACATATTAGTAGAGTAGAATTGGTGTCTCTTTTTTTTAGTTTGAAATATTGAGAAATTGAAATTTATATCAAATTTCTACATGGTATCAGAGCCTTAAAATCACAATAGAACCAATATTTTGAATTTTTCCCTTAGGAGTTTTGAACTTGCAGCTTTAGTGTAGTATCTTTTCCTCAGATTTAGGAGAATGTCTTTCAACGGAATAATATTGGAGTATGGCCTGGAGGGTATCTCGAATTTTATAGTCTGTAAGAATCAAAAAGAAGCATTGTTTTATTATAATGGTGTATTAGAATATGTTAAAACTAACATTGTGAAACCCCAGCAGGCTAATGCACAAAAATTAACCCAATGGAAGAATGATGTTGATAGAGCCAGTAGGATCATTCTGGAAGGCATGGGAGACCATGTTGTCTAAAATATCCATGGAAAATATAAAATATTTTCCATGTGGAAGACATTAATGAGCTATTCAAAAGTACTAGTGACCATATAAAATTGGCCCTAAAATACAAACTTCAAAATATTAGGATGCAGAAAAATGATACCATTCCACAATATCTCTCTAGATTCACTAAATATTGAGATGAGCTTAGTGGGGTTGGCGTGAATGTTGCATAAGATGACCTAGTGAGCCTAGATCTTCTAGTCCTTCCAGGATATTGGCACAACTACCATGACTCTAAGAATGGAAAGGAAAATTTACCAAATTGGGATATGTTGTGGTTTGATTTTGTTCAAGAAGATATCATTAAGAATACAAGAGATGGAGTAACATCCAAAGAAGAGGAAGAGGACCTTGCTCTAGTTGGAAAATGAATGAAGGCTAGGGATAAGAAGTCCTACGGTGAGGCTGAGTCCAGCCAGAGAAATGGAAAGAAGAAGGATATAACCAAGAAAAAAAATCACTGCCATGAATTCAAAAATTATGCAACAAAGTTTATGCAAAGTACATATAGCAAGGAGCCTGTAGCGAGACCGTGAGGAGATGCCTTGGATTCTGAAGTTGAGCTAGATTTTACCCTCCTTGATTGCTTGGAAATCATTTTAAGAGGGATTTATTGGTACCTACATTTTTATTCCTCTTACCATATGATAGGAAACAAGGAATGTTTCAGTAGCCTGGAGGAGAAGGATCTCCGTATGCATATAGAACTTGGGGATGATGGGAGGTACAATGTTACAAGAATTGGTATTGTAACCTTTAAGAGGGAGCCGGGCTCCCATATTCACCTCAAAGATGTTATGTTTGTACCTGGGATGAAGAATAACTTGATCTTTGTATCAATATTGGAGGATAGAGGCTATGATGTTATTTTGAGTAAGGATAAATCATTTATAAAGCATGTAGCTAACGAGCACGGGAGCTTCACTTGGAGATAAATATCATACCACATGCTTTTATATTGGGGGATATATATTGAGGAAAAAATGACATAAATATTGAGCATATAATCAGGCACAAAGGGTTTTTATATTGGCTGGTATAAAAATGGAGCTTAGATTTAATGAAAAAATATAAAGGGGTATAAAAAATGTTAACAAAAGAATGCATACCTACAATATCTAGTAAAATGAGGGGTTTTTTAATTGGGAAGGTGTATTGGGTTTGTATTGGTAGGGAGTTAATTAATGTGATTTTTAGAGGTATTTTCTAATATGTAGTCAAATTAAGGGTATTGTTTAGCATGTCTTGAACACGCGTGATATGTAAGTGTTTCATTGAGTGAAGCCCTCGTGCTACCAGGAAAGTGAAACATAATTGATTTAGAGCGAAAAATATGTACAAGCTAATGGTATATATCGCCATGCATGCAGTTATACCTCCAACAGTGAGGTGGGGAAATGTCAAGCCTTAACCCTAGAGTTGCAAAATTTGATAAATATATGAGGACATTTTGTTCATTTGGCTAGTTTTTGTGAGAGTGTGAGAGAATTCCATTGTGAGGGCACTGTGAGTGAGTAGAGATTATTGCAACTACTCACATTGTATTGCAGAAATATTTTAGAGGTGTGTATGCAAAATTTAGAGGTGAATTGGGCTACAAAATGAAGGAAAATTTAGTGTAATGGTTTGAGTTTGGGGTGATTAGAAGAGAAGAAAAAATCCATCTTCGGGAAAATGATTGATTCATCTTTTATGAGAATAATGCTAGATATTTTGGGTTACTCATGTTGAGCTAATTGAGAACCCAATCTGAAATAATGTGAAACGCGGTTCACATCGATGAAGTGAAGGAATGGAGGCTTTAGTAGAGACAAATATTTGATGAATTTGATAGTAGGAAGGGTTTTTTCCATCCAATAGATGTATAGTCCAATAGTGTTTGGGTGAGGATCATTGTTCACAGGAGCTTCCAGTAGATGGTAGTCTATAGATCCACGAGAGAAACAAATTGACGAAAATGATAGTGCCATCATACTATAGATAAATCCAAGTCTTTTAGCTATGGGTGTTGATCTGAAAATGGAAGGTACTTGAAAAGGGTGCAAGGTATCCATTTTCAATTATGTAAATGAGTGCAAAATACTTTAAGTCTAAATCTAAAAATGTGAGAACTTCATATTTCTAATACAGAGATAGACTGTAGGGGCATTTACCGGATATTTCACCTTCCAAAGAAGGGATGAATCCAGAGGCTACCTGGCCCTCTTACAGACTCTGCCTAAAGAAATAATCGAAGTAAACACTCAGATTTAATTAAAATGATCTTGCTTTAAACTTGATGTTATGCGGAAATTTAACTTGCAAATGGTGTATGTCTTTTCACTGTTTATGTATCTTAAGTGTAATTATTTTTGCTGAAACTTAACATGGGTATCAGCAACAATATTCAACAATATAATATCAAAACACAACAGCAATATGATATAGGAGTTCACCCCAACTCTTGGGCTACATCTCCTGGATCAAGCCACCCAAAATGGGCTTGTCCTCTTGTATCAAAAGCTCTCAAATGAAATACAAGATTATAAGTGTCTCAATAGAAAAATATGAATATATAAACTAATTCAGAAGGCAGGAAAAAGCTAAGAATGCCTTTTCAAATTCACTAAACAGTGAAATATTACCATCAACAGTGATTTCTTCATCAATGTCCTGCTGGTGCTTTGAACTTCTCTGCAACTTTTTGGGTTGTAGAAGTCCTCAAATGAGACTAAAACCTTCTCCAATGGCTTCAAAAGGTCGAAATTATCTGAAATATAGCTTTGGTTCACCTCAAACTGATAACCACAACTCAACCAAACTCGAAAACCAAAATGGCCCTAGTGGCTCAAAAAGCTTCTGCAAAGCTAAATAGGCTGAAAAAGAGCTACAATGGCTCTGAAACCTATGCCATTCAGTTCATAATGTCGAAGAGACCCAAAATAAAAAACACATCCACTTCAAAAGGATCTCCCATGTGAAAGATATGCCATATTTACTAACTGCCAGCCCCCCCCTTAAAAAACTCAAGTTAAGTTTAGTTAACTGGAGCTAATCTGGAAAATCTGCCTAAATTGGTGGGCATGCTCCAAATTTGGCGGAATTTTAAATGCTGGCATTTAATTCTTCAGTTGTGGCCACATGCACCGTTGGGGCCAGCGGTTAGGCCTTAACTCCTCCGCTTACCACCTGTATTGAAACACGTGCTCCTCCATTTTAAAACCCACGTAATACCTTTGACCATGAGCATTAAACTCCACTCCACCATAATTGAATAGCCCATGTGATCTTTAAAAAAAAATACATAACGTGCCCATGACTTTATGCTTGGATTTTTTTTTTTAAACCACGTATTACAAACTTTAAACATTTGGGTTTTAAAACTAATATGAATTTAATTAATATAATTAATATATATTTTAATTTAATTAATATTTAATATATATAAAAAAAATATTAATATAATATATGATTTTTTAAATCAAATAAAATATTAAATTTTTAATATATATAAAACATTAATTAAATTTTAATATATTAAAAATATTTCTCCATATTAAAATCATGAACCCATTCAGCATTAGAGGTTATTGGGCGATTTCAAAATGCAACAACTTCTTCATACGGCATCGGTTTTCAGTGTCGTTCACGGCGTTGGGATCGTATCGCCGAGGCCTATCCCATCGCTCAGGTTCTAAATCAATTTGAGCACTTTCATTTTTGAGCTTCTTTCTAAGCTCAGATTTGAGCTCCTGATCACACCTCCCAAATGAGAGGCTTTTGGTCCCCAAAAGCTTACTAAAATGAAGAAATGAACTGTAGTACAGAAAATGAGAGAATAAAAATCCTCTTCTCTTCAGCCCTTCAAAACAAATTTCCTTGAAAAGCAAATGAAATTGAACCACAAATGGAAAGAAATCGACATTTCCCTTCCTGAATGCGCTTGTCCACAACTGTCCACAACTGACCTTCTTGAACCCACACAGAAATTTTTGGCGAGAAATTTACAGAGTGAAACTGTACAATGTTGCCTTGATCAATGATCTAAGGTGGCTCAAAACAAACAAGATTATACAGCATAAAATACATGCATACATCCGAAATTTGCATATGTACAAAAGGAGTACGTCTTACTGTGTCAAGAAGTCCATCCACTTCTCACCAAGCCACTTCCATGGTGACTTTTGCTGCTGCAACTTTTCCTCATGTGAAACTTCCCTTTCCACATCAATAATGGAATATGAGGTTCCACCTTCGCCAAAATTTTTGTCCTCTTGCTGCATGTGCGTGGGACGACGAGTTGGATGCAAAATCCAACAATGAGAGACAACATGTCCCTTCTTTGGCAAAAAGTGCAAATCATATGCACATTCTTTGAAGGTAGTCTTTGCTTCATCTACTTCTTGTGTGCCTTCTTCCTCATCCAGCATCTTGAAACATGATGGTTAAATTGACCACAATATGTACAAGAAATCCTCTTATGTTGCTTTGCATGCTTGCCATAAGCTGCATGTCTACCATCTTCTTGCTGCAACAAAGGCTTCAAACAATGGTAAGGAAGATTTCCATCATGACATTGATGTAATTGAGAACTTGGGAGAAATGTTCTCTTCAAATTTGCATCACATTCTTGAATGCATGTGCTCAAAGCTTCGCCATTAAGCTGCTCATAGCCAAGACCAATATTCTTGGGACGCTCCACAACACAAATAGGCTCAACAACGCCTTGTGCATGCTTACCCAAACCTTTTCCTTCTTGATAGCCCATTTTCAACATCAATTTGGACCCAATACCTCTTGTATGCCTTTCAAAAGAACCAACACACTTTTCAAAAGAGGAAACTGAAGACAAATCTGACTGATTTACCTCATGATTTACATCCTGAAGATGAGGTATCTTCTTGGAAAAAGCTTCTTGAGCTTGAAGAAGCTGCAACTCCATATCATGCAGTCTTTGAAGAATGGCTTCTTTCTCTTCCTGCATAGCTAGCAATTGTGCACGAAGCTTAATGCTTTCTCTTTTATCCTCAAGGAGAATCTGCACCATGTCCTTCACCTTAAAGAACTCATTCTTCATGTCATCATTGAAGAATCTTGTGAAGGAGGAAACTTCACTTGTAGAAGAATTTGACATTATGTGAATGGTCAAAACAACCAAAAGGAACTTCCAAAGAAAATTCCTCAAATCTTTCAAACAAAGGACAAGATTTTAACCAAATGTCAGTAAAGACCCCTTCTCATTCAAGCAGCCATTTTGCACAATAACAAATGCTCAACCCAAGATCTGATACCATCTGATCTGAAAATGGAAGGTACTTGAAAAGGGTGCAAGGTATCCATTCTCAATTATGTAAATGAGTGCAAAAATACTTTAAGTCTAAATCTGAAAATGTGAGAACTTCATATTTCTAATACAGAGATAGACTGTAGGGGAATTTACCGGATATTTCACCTTTCAAAGAAAGGATGAATCTAGAGGCTACCTGGCCCTCTTACAGACTCTGCCTAAAGAAATAATAGAAGTAAACACTCATATTTAATTAAAATTATCTTGCTTTAAACTTGATGTTATGCGGAAATTTAACTTGCAAATGGTGTATGTCTTTTCACTGTTTATGTATCTTAAGTGTAATTGTTTTTGCTGAAACTTAACATGGGTATCAGCAACAATATTCAGCAATATAATATCAAAACACAACAGCAATATGATATAGGATTTCACCCCAACTCTTGGGCTACATCTCCAGGATCAAGCCTCCCAAAATGGGCTTGTCCTCTTGTATTAAAAGCTCTCAAATGCAATACAAGATTATAAGTGTCTCAATAGACAAATATAAATATATAAATTGATTCAGAAGGCAGGAAAAAGTTAAGAATTCCTTTTCAAATTCACTAAGCAGTGAAAGATTACCATCAACAGTGATTTCTTCATCAATGTCCTGCTGGTGCTTTGAACTTCTCTGCAACTTTTCAGGCTATAGAAGTCCTCAAATGAGACTGAAACCTCCTCCAATGGCTTCATAAGGTCGAAATTATCTGAAATAGAGCTTTGGTTCACCTCAAACTGATAACCACAACTCAACCAAACTCAAAAACCAAAATGGCCCTAGTGGCTCAAAAAGCTTCTGCGAAGCTAAACAGGCTGAAAAAGAGCTCCAATGGCTCTGAAACCTATGCCATTCAGTCCAGAATGTCGAAGAGACCCAAAATCAAAAAAAAAATCCACTTCAAAAGGATCTCCCATGTGAAAGATATGCCATATTTACTAACTGCCAGTCTCCCCCTTAAAAAACTCAAGTTAAGTTTAGTTAACTGGAGCTAATCTGGCAAATCTGCCTAAATTGGTGGGCACGCTCCAAATTCGGCGGAATTTTAAATGTTGGCATTTAATTCTTCAGTTGTGGCCACATGCACCATTGGGGCCGGTGGTTAGGCCTTAACTCCTCCGCTTACCACCTGTATTGAAACATGTGCTCCTCCATTTTAAAACCCACGTAATACCTTTGACCATGAGCATTAAACTCCGCTCCACCATAATTGAATAGCCCACGTGATCTTTAAAAAAAATACATAATGTGCCCATGACTTTATGCTTGGATTTTATTTTTTAAACCACGTATTACAAACTTTAAACATTTGGGTTTTAAAACTAATATGAATTTAATTAATATAATTAATATATATTTTAATTTAATTAATACTTAATATATATAAAAAAAATATTAATATAATATATGATTTTTTAAATCAAATAAAATATTGAATTTTTAATATATATAAAACATTAATTAAATTTTAATATATTAAAAATATTTCTCCATATTAAAATCATGAACCCATTCAGCATTAGAGGTTATTGGGCGATTTCAAAATGCAACAACTTCTTCATACGGCGTCGGTTTTCAGTGCCGTTCACGGCGTTGGGATCGTATCGCCGAGGCCTATCCCGTCGCTCAGGTTCTAAATAAATTTGAGCACTTTCATTTTTGAGCTTCTTTCCAAGCTCAGATTTGAGCTCCTGATCAGGTGTAGCTAATCCATGTATAGTTTTTTCAGCAGATAATAAAAATAATTGAGCAGTGCAGTAGAAGCAGGGTGGTTTTCTCCTTAAAGTGTTTGCACCAGAAATAATTTTGTTGCTATGTGTGCGTGCTTGTGTGGATGTTTCTTATGGTTATTTTTTATCATTATTGTGGTTTCAATTTATTGTTTCTTACATCTTTTGATGATTTAATGTTTTTCATGTGCATGGTTAATTGAATTTTGGAAAAATATTTATAATTGGAGAAAATTGATAATGGCCATCACTATTGATTCACCTCCCCCCCCCAGTAGTGAATATATTTCCAACAATTGTTATCAGAGCTAGTGCTCTTCGGTGAATCTTAACCACTTGGAGAGTAGGTCGTGGATAATGTCTAGAATAATGAAGAGGATGTCTCAAAATACCAAAGGTTTGAACAAGTAAAAGGTTCAGTCCATTGAAAATGAAGCAATAAATTAAGAAATTTCAGCCAAAGAAATTGCTTCACGAGGTAATATGTTGAAAGCATTTTTGAATTATAATTTTGATGATTATTTTTAGTTTGATAGTGATTATGAGAAATATTTTACTCACATTAAGGCTGAATATGAATCAAAGATGATTGTAACAAAGGAATTAGTTGTTGAAGTAGGAAATATAACCACCGGATGTAAAGATCATAAAATAGTTTTGCAGATTTCTTATGAGAAAGAAAATGGGCTAAGAGAAGAGATCTATCGATTGAAAAATCAGATTGAGGAGGAAAAGAAAATTGAGGAATAAATAAGAAATAAGTGTAGAAATACGAAGGAGGAATTTGAGAGATTGGAGGCAGAAGTGGTTTCGCTAAGAAATTATTTAGAGGATAAAACCACATTCTCATCTTGCAAATAAAATTGTAGCATGAACACAGGAGAAACCAGTTTAGTTGTAGCCACAAATATAACTAATGATGGGCATAAGAAAATAACCAAGAAGGAGAGCCATCAACAACGCAAGCAGTCAAAGAAGGATATTAAGGAATAAAAACGAAAGGTGATGCCAAGAAAAGCACCTAGAAGATCATATTCACCTTTGAGTGATGTTAGATGCTACAATTGCGAGAAGCTCAAAAATATTGAAACAAATTGTAGATCCATGCAGAAAGAGAAGTAGTGGTATAGAAGATCACATCATGAAAATAAAAAAGTAAGACATTCCACTTCATGGAGATCAGCCAAAGTCAGGTATAATGTTCATTTTTATGGTTATTTCTACTTACGCAATGATTTTGGCCACAAGCCTATTGTATGCAGGCTGCATGCAATGAGGAGTAAAGGGAGGATCAAAAGATTCAAATATTTCCTCCATTTATTGGTCATATCAGATTTTACATATATGATAATATTGTTCATGTGGCCAAGGATTGCAACACTCCAAGACACTTAAAGAAAGCTAATCAAAGAACAATGAATATGCATAGTAGGCCATACAAGAGGACAATTGGAAATCTGCATGCAAGAGAGAAGCCACTCAAATTTTTGAGGAATAAGGAGCAACAAGGAATTCGTGGACGAAAATGAGTCTTTGATCGCCTCAGGGGAAGCTATGGTGCATCCTTTTTTGCATGTAGAATCATAGATGGTGTTGTCATAGGTAGTGAGTTGTATGTGTTGAGAATTTGTTTTTGAAGCATATCATTTTTATGGTATTTTATGTTATGAGATTTTTTCTACTAATGGTGTTTTTGTTAAGATGTGATCAAGAGGACATATGGCATATGTTTAGAGGGGGGGGGGGGGGGGGGGGTTACTTTATATTCGTCCATATTTCGATGGAATTATGGCTCCTTGGTGGAGTTATGCTATGTATCTCATGCTATGTGCTCATCCATTGTAGATGTTTCTTTTGATCATATATGTCATCTATATGGTTTGACATGCAGTTAGCATGTATTATGCGTTGTGGATTGATGATTTTATGCATGTGTTGGTGCCTTGGATATTATTAGAGTGATGGTGCATGATGCTTATATTTATGATGGATGTGGTGCATATTGATGTTGAATCCATATATGATTATGCTCATGGTTTTTAGCATGGATTAATTATGTGAAGTTGCTGCTATCATTGCCTCATTGCTACTATAAGTCATGCTTATCTTGTAGAGTTTCAGGTTCTAATCTGAAAGGAGTGTATTAGTTTTGTTGTGCTAAGTGTCCTTTCAATAATATAAACATGTACAATTTGTCTCCATAGTTTTTCTTAAGTAATGAGTGTTTTAACCATGAAGCATAGATTAATTAGTGAACATTAAGCATGAAAATAAGCCTTAAAAAGACTAAACAACAATGTATAATAGAGAAGAAAAAAAATTGAACATAAGTTTTACGCAATAGGCATGATGAAGCAGTTCACCCCTCCTGGGCTACATCTGTTGGTCCAATTCCCAATGGCATGTCCCTCTTTGTCATTATGATCAAAATTTTAAATTACATGTGTTTACAGGCCTCTAATGGCTATTTTTCTGCACCAATGGCTCCAGAATGCTCAAATTTGTCTAGATAGACTCTTGTTTCACCAAAATTGGTCGAAAATTGACCTCCTAATGCATTTTTCCCAATGACAACTAGAAAAGCTCCACTAAAAGTAGAGACAGGCACTTAACTGCAGTTACATTTAGTGGAAACCCTAAAAATGAGGGGTGCGCTCCAATTTTGGCAGACCATTAACACTAGCATTAAATTTTTAGGAGGCAAGGTGTTCACATACCAACCCCCGCCGTTAACTCCGCAGTCTTAACAGTCGAACTCCGCATATCGGCTTAGAACCCGAAGTGTTGGCAACGTTCCGCTAACAATGGAATTTGATGCCTTAACTTCCACATGTGATCAGTGCTAAACTTTCGCTAGAGATTATGGTGAATGCCACCAGTTTAAAGCTTAACGTCACGGTCATAGCCGTTAGTTATGGTGGTTGGGGCTCGCCCCTTTTTTTATCCCTCGAAAGTTTTGTTAAACAACTTATTAAATCATCAACCCTATAGTATTAAGAAACACTCGTAGGCAGACCGGTAAAGTCGCCCGCGCCTGTGCCCGAGGTCTCCGGTTCGATTCCTGTAGTCTCCAAACAAAGTTTAATACACCATCTTGAGGACACGTGGTAGCCTCCAGGCTTGCCCCATGTCCCTCGTCCGACGTCCCATGCAAAAACCATCCAACTATCAGAACATGCCTCCATACCACCAAAGATCAATGACGCACATCATGCCACATGGCGCAATCTAGTTGGTTGGAGAAAAATGGAATATTCCCCAAAATATACCTACTGACTGTACCTGCATGCTGACTGGGCATCCAGTCACAATTGTCTTTTGTTTTGGAAAACAGACAAAACACAGTATCTTCCTCATACGAAATCGGTTTTTCAAACCATTCATGGTGTCGGAATCGCAACGACGAGATCTTTCCGGTCACTCAGGTTCGAACCTGTTTTGAGCACTTTAAATTTTGAGCATAACACATGATCTCCTGATCACACCTCCCCATTGGGAATATTTTGGACCCCAAAAGAATTTAATCACATGTTCAAAAGATGAGGGTACAACTGCCTCACCTTTTCCACTTCCATCCATATTGCCTTACTTGGTTTGCTGCCCTTGAGCCTAATCCGAAGATAATCGACACTTCCCCTCTTAGAAGTGTGTGTCCTCCTGTCAAGGATGAAATCCTCGTTGAGCTCGTCCAGAAATTCTGGTGATAAATCTTCTATTGATGGCAGACGTATATCACTCCCTTGATCATCAATCAAATGAGGCTCATACAAACGTAAATTCTCCATATTGACAATGGAATACATTTGCATATATGAAGGCAAGTTAAGTTGAAATGCATTATTACCAACTTTTTTAATAATATTGAATGGACCATAATGAATAGGCTTGACCTTTTTACCTTCTCCTTGCATCCTTTCTTTGCTTATGTGCAACCATACTTCATCTCCTTCTTGAAACTTGTGATAAACTCTATGTTTTTCATGCCTCTCCTTGTACTTTCTTTGACTCTTCTCAAGTTTTTCTTGAACTTGTTGATGAATAATCTGAATTTTCTCAATGAAATTTTGAGCCTTTTCAATATTACTATTCCCATCAATTGCAACATCTTTCTCATATATGAAGTCTAATGGCGATTTTTTAAAATACCCAAAGCAGGCTTAAAAAGGTGAAGTATTTGTAGAAGAGTGCTTGGCCCAGTTCTAAGCATGCTGAAGATAATGCAGTTGTTCATCCCACAACTTGGGATGTTTTCTACAATATCCTCTCAATAGATGCACAATGGTCATGTTCACCACCTCAGTTTGGCCATCATTTTGCGGATGAAAATCGGTACTCTTTTTCAACTTTGTGTCCATCATCTTCCAAATATTGGACCAAAAATTCCCAACGAACCTGGAATCTTTGTCACTAACAATAGAAGTTGGAGAACCAAAATGAACCCATACATGTTGAAAATAAAGTTCAGCAGTTTGTTCAGCAGTAATGATTTTCTTACATGGCATAAGTATACACATTTTACTGAATCTATCCACAACTACATATAGATAATCATGTTGTTTTCTTGACATAGGTGGACCTCCAACAAATTCCATGGAGACACTCTCCCATGGCCTTGATGGTACCGATAGTGGTGTGTACAACCCAAGATTCCTATTCCTAGGCTTTCTTGTTTCACACACAGAACATCCTCTTATAAAATTTCACACACTATATATCATGTGAGGCCAATAGCAATACCTCTGTAGATGCACCATTGTTTTTCTTACCCCAAAGTGTCCAGAAATAAGAGACGAATGAGCCTCTCTAATGACACTAAGTCTCTCTACTTGTGGTATACATAGCTTTCCCAAATGAAACAACAAATTTTTATGCATGTGATAATAATTTTCCTCAAGTTGATTCCCTTCACTCAAACTAGCATACACATCTTTAAAATCAACATCAGATGCATATTGTTCTATGTAACTCTTATGTACAATAGAATCATTTTTAAGCAAAGTAGAAGCACTTATAATTGGCCTTGAAAGCATATCAGCAAATTTATTGAAAATACCTTTCTTGTACCTTATAACCAAGTGAAACTATTGAAGAAATCCCATCCACCTGAAATGTCGTGATTGCTGAAATTTTGTTTTTGACTGCAAGTACTGTAATGGTTGATGATCGATATGTATAATTGTCTCTTTACCCATCAAGTAGTGTTTCCACTTCTTGATGCTTTGCACCAATGCATACATCTCTTTGTCATATGTTGGATAATTAATTACAGCACCATTTAATGTTTCAGAATGAAAAGTGATAGGATTACCATGCTACAAAAGTACTACACCCATGGCATAATCACTAGCATCTGTTTGAATCTCGAGTGGCTGTCTCAAATATGGTAATGCAAGGACCAGAGCTAAACTGATCTTGTCTTTTAAAGCTTTAAAATCTTGTTGTTTTTTGCCTCCCCATTGGAAGCCTTTATTTACACTTTTCACTACATGCATAGGTGTTTATATGGCAGAAAAGTTAGCAATAAACTTTCTCCAATACTGAGCTGCGCATAAGAAACTTCTCACCTCGGTTACTGATTTGGGAGTGGGCCAATTCACAATGGATTCCACTTTATAAGGATCAATTCTCAATGTGCCTCCTCCCACAATGTGTCCCAAATAAACCAGAGAAGTCTTTCAAAATTCACACTTAGACATCTTAAGAAATAATTTCTCTTTCTTCAAAACATCAACTACCCTTTTAACATGCAAGACATGCTCTTCTCTTGTTTTTCTAAAAATGAGTATATCATCTAAATACACAATCACATTCATCAATAAATAGATGAAAAACATTATCCATAACACGCATGAAAGTCATCAGTGCATTACACAAACCAAAAGGCACAACCAACCACTCAAAGAGTCCTTGATTGGTTTTGAATGCAGTCTTCCATATGCCACTTTCTTCAATTCTTACTTAATGATATCCACTTCGTAAATCTAACTTAGTGAAAAAAATTTCTTCTTTCATCTAATCTAACAAATCATCTATCCTTGGGAGTGGGTATCTATTCTTTACCATTATCTTGTTCAAAGCTCTGATGTCGACACACATGCGCCAAGTCCCATCTTTCTTTGGAATCGGGACTATGGGTGAACCGCATGGTGAAGTTCTTGGCCTTATGAGTCCCTTTTCCAACAATTCTTGTATTTGCTCTTTATTTCATTATTCCCCATTATCGACATGTGATACATGTCGATTTTTGGAAGAGGACAATCTTGTTGAAATTGAATCTCATGTTGAATCTCCCTTTTAGGAGGCAATCCTGTTGGCTCCTTAAACATCTCATGATGTGCATCAACTACATCATATAAATCTGATTTCAACTTAGGATCACAATCTTCAAATGACTCATGATTAACATCAGCTTTATGCTTAATCATTAGAAGAACCAAATTCTCACCTGAATTCACTAGCCTTTTTACCTGTCTAGCATTTACCATTGCAATATTTGTCTTCTTGCAATGTGCTATAACAATGTACTCCTTGCCATCTTTGAATAAATGGTATTTGTTCTCATGGTGATGGAATATAGCTTTCTTTTCATACAAGTAAGGAATTCCCAACACAACACCTATAATATTAAGTGGAACCACATCTAATTCAACTGTGTCAACAAAATGTGCAGCTATTGCAATGCGCAATATGCACTTCTTTGAAACATGTAAATTCGGATCCTTACAAATCCACCCAAGTGGATATGGCTTTGGATGTGGAATGGTCTCAAGATTAATTTTCTTGACAAAGTCTTCAGAAATTAAGTTCACTTGCGACCCACTATCAAATAGTGTATTAATCGTGGTATGTTTGGATATGACCCTCACATGAAACAATTCAATTCTCTCTTCTTCATTTGGAGCTTCTATGTGATAGTTTGAAGTACTAGTACTGGGCTTTGTTTCAATTTATTTTCGCTTCATGTTATTCAATCTCATGGCTGTAATTTTAGTTTCATCACCTGAATCCTCTCCTAAGTCATTTTGAGTTGTAGTTGCAGTTTTCTGGTTCCCTCTGTTATTGTTAAACTTGGGTCTCTTTTCAGGACGTAGTTTCCAACAATTTTTCTCTTCATGGCCTTCTCTTGAACAATTTTTACAAACCACTTTCTCTCCATATTTCTTGAAAGATGCATTATTTTTTCCTTTTACTTTTGAGGTCTTATCTTTTTTTTTCCCCTTAAAAGGTTTGTTTCTACCCTCTTCAAAACTATTTTTCCCTCTTGCTTCTAGATGTGTGGCTTGAACATATACCTCATCTAGACTTGTAGGATTAAACATGAGGATAGCATGTCTAAGGTAGCTATCTAAGCCCCTTATGTACTTGAGAAAATTATCTTGACTCTACAAATATACCCCTAATAAGAGAGCACTTCTCCTAAATTCTTGGGTGTAGTCTTGTACATTTTGTCCTTTCAATTGTCTAAAATTTTTCCAGTTCATTATGTTTTTCTAAATATGAGCTAATGGATAAAACTGTTGTTTTATTGCAATAATGAAATCAGTCCATGATAGAATAATCTTACCATGTTTTTTTATCTCCTCCTTTTTCTTGGCTTCCCACCAAACAAGAGCTGCACCTTCCATCCTCAATGAATCTAGTTGGATTTTGGTGTCATCATCATGAAGATTTTGAATTCTAAAATAAACCTCCAATTGCCTAATCCAATTATCAATCTTTTTTGCATTGACTTCACTATTAAACATTGGCAATTCAAACTTAATATCAAGTTTTAGAAAAGGAATTTAACCAGTGTTCTTTGACTTGTGTGACTAGTGTATTGAAGATGAACTAAAGGATGATGATGATGAGGGTGAGGATGGTGACTTTCCACTGCCTCCATTTCCTCCATTGCCCTTATTTGATTTATCTTCATCATTGTGACCTCCTGATGATCCCTGACCTTCCTTGTGATGTTTGGATCCTTCTCCTTCTAGTATTTCATTCCTTTCTTGATAAAGGACTATCACCATTTCAGTCATGTCAAGGAATGCTTTCCTGAACACTCTTTCTTATTCTTTGGGATCCACCTCTTCATGTGTTTCTTCTTCTCCTGGAGTCATGCTTGATGTTGCTTCTTCTTCTCTTGGAGGTGAACTAGGTGGTGGAGAATGTGGCAATATTTCCCTCCTTTGATGTGGCTCACTTTGAGAACCTCTTGCTTCCACCAATTTTCTTTCTCCTCTCTTAATATTGAGCCTAGTAAGCATGAAAACCCTTGCAAATAGTTAACAAATATTTTCACATAAAAACACCATAGATTAAACTCTAGCTCTGATCCCAACTTGATCTGAAAGGAGTGTATTAGTTCTGCTGTGCTAAGTGTCCTTTCAATAATATAAACATGTACAATTTGTCTCCATAAGTTTTCTTAAGTAATGAGTGTTTTAACCATGAAGCATAGATGAATTAGTGAACTTTAAGCATGAAAACAAGCCTTAAAAACATTGAACAATAGTGTATAACAAAGAAAAAAAATCACAAATAAGTTTTACACAGTAGGCATGATGAAGTAGCTCACCCCTCCTGGGCTACATTTGTTATTCCAGCTCCCAATGGCATGTCCCCCTTTGTCATTATGCTCAAAATTGTAAATTACATGTATTTACAGGCCTCTAATGGTTGTTTTCTCTACACCAATGGCTCCAGAATTCTCAAACTAGTCTAAAGAGACTCTTGTTTTGCCAAAATGGGTCGAAAATCGACCTCCCAATGCATTTTTCCCAAGGACAGCTAGAAAAGCTCCACTAAAAGTGGAGATAGGCACTTAACTGCAGTTACATTTAGTGGAAACCCTAAAAATTAGCGGTGCGCTCCAATTTTGGTGGATTGTTAACACTAGCATTAAATTTTTAGGAGGCGAGGTAGTCACATACCAACACCTGTCGTTAACTCCGAGGTCTTAACATTCGAACTCTGCATATCAACTTGGAACCCAGAGTGTTGGCAACATTCCTCTAACAATGGCATTTGATGCCTTAACTTTCGCATGTGACCAGCGTAAACCTCCAGCAGAGGTTATGGTGAATGTTGCTGGTTTAAAGCTTAAGTTCATAGTCATAGCCATCAGTTATGGTGGTTGGGGTTGGCCCTTCTAGCCCATTTTTTTATCCGCCGAAAGTTTTGTTAAACAACATATTAAACCATCGACCCTATAGTGTTAAGAAACACTCGTAGGCGGGCAGGTCAAGTTGCCCCCGCCCGTGCCCAAGGCCTCCGGTTCAATTCCTGTAGCCTCCAAAAAAAATTTAATACACCATCCTATGGACACGCAGTGGCCTCCAGGCTTGCCACGTGTCCCTCATTCGACGACCCATGCAAAATCCATCCAACGGTCAAAACAAGCCTTCATACCACCAAAGATCAATGGACCACATCATGCCACATGGCACAATCTGGTTGGCTGGAGAAAAATGGAATATTACCTAGAATATACATGTGAAATTTACCTGCATGCTGACTAGGCATCCAATCACAAAATTTTGTTGTTTGGGAAAACGGACAGAATGTGATATCTTCCTCATATGACATCGATTTTTCGAACCATTCACAGTGCCAGAATCACAACGATGAGACCTTTCCTGTCACTTAGGTTTAGACCTGTTTCGAGCACTTTAAGTTTTGAGCATAGCACATGATCTCTTGATCATGTGTAATATTCCCAATTTTTGCAGCTAATGGGAATATTGCATTTTAATTTCAGTTTTCTTAACCCATGAATAAAAGTGTAAAGGAGGAACTCTAAAACTCCTAATCAGCAAAATAAATCAATGCCCAATGTGAACATGGAAAAATCTGGGCCATTTCAATAAAATACACTTAGGTGTGGAAAGGAATGAAGAAGGTTGACTAGGTCAACAGGACCAAATCACAACAGTGTCTAGATGCATTAAACCTCCTTATTGATCAGCGCAGTTTTAGAGTGAGACCCTTCATGTGAAAAGGGTTAACTCATTGGAGGTGGTTTAGGTTTTTCTAAGCCCTAATGTTATAAAATGAAAAGGAAGGCCACAAGGAAAGGTAGCTAAATATAATTCGATTTTGATATTTCTTAAGCAACTCAAACTCTCTTGGATGCTTAGTTAGAGAGAGAGGAATTTCCTGTTTAGGAATTCCTCCTCCTTCATTGAGGAGCTCTTGAAGGAGTATGTTCTGAAATTCCTCACATCTAGGCTTGAGGCCAAGCTTCCTCCTTCATCACAGCATTATTTCTATAGCAGTATAATTCTGTGTTGCAAGGTGTTGTAGTGAGGGGTTTTCAACACCACTTCCAGATCTAGTTTTGCAGGAAAGGAAGCATTCCTTTCTCTGGGAGATTAGTGAGGAAGAATTGAGCTTCATTTTTATATATTAGCATCAATTTATAGGACCTTCCAACATCAACTGCGCATTATACTTCATAAACTGCGTTATTTACCAGTTCATTGCTGCAGCAAGGTTTCTACCCTAGTTTGGTGCTCATTTCCTTGAGGAAGGGCCATCCCTTCTTCCAGAAAGTTTGTATTTCAATCCTCTTCTGTAATTTTTCACATTTCAGCTCATATAATCATAGTTTTAGTGATTCTGCATTTTTCAGACCCATATTCTGCAGATCTGACACTTGTACTTGTTCTTTCATGAAATCCCCTTGCCGGGTGATCTATTGGATGTACAAAAGGAGCTGAATCTCTAATTTTCTTCATTATCTGTTATAATAAACTTTAGATCTGATTTTTGAGATATATTTTGTCTAATTTATTTATAAATTACACTATGCATGCTTCATCCATTTTTTGCATACTCAAAGTAATGGGAAATCATCATTTTTAAGCATATCAGGGGATGGTGGAACTGTTTAACAAAGCTAGAATGATTTTTTTGAGCTGAAATTTTGCGCATAGGTCCCTCATGACCTAATATAAAATAAAATCCTGCCATGTCCCTTAATTTTACATAGATTTCTGAATACATCTATTTTAGGGTCAAAATCACTGCTTTTCCCCACTTTTTGGATCCTAAATTCAGATCTGAGTTGTTTCTGTACTTGAAATCAGTTTCTGAGTGTATATCAAACATTTTATGCATTGATAGCTCTCTGCACTTTCATTAGAGCGCTTTAATTTTCTGTAGCCCCTCATTGGGCCTTCTCTTGAAGATAACTAGGTGTGGGAAACCTGTTTAACCCACCTAGTCTTATTTGTTTCATCTCAAATCTTGGATTTAGTTTGTATATTGTCTTATATAAAGGATAAAAGAGTTATTTTCCTGTTCTAAAGCATATTTTTCTGAAAATTCATATTTTATTCTATGATTCATGAGTTGTTCCTAAATAAGAATATTTCAGTGGTATCAGAGGTTCATATTTGGCTCAGCCTCTGAGATCAATTTTTCAGAGAAGTAAAGAGAATAATCAGAGATCAGAATTATGGAGAGGATGAGATTATTCTCATCAATATTTAGATCTAAGAAGAGCCTCTCCAAAGAGGTAAATCAGAAGAGAGAAACAAGATGCACCGAGACTCCTAGAGGGTTTCGAGAAGAAGCAAGTTGTAGTGATATCTACATGAGGATTCAAGAAGAAGAAGGAAGCCCCAGCTCTTCCTATCAGCAAATTAGAATACCGAAGAATCCTAGATATCCTCATAGATCCACTATGCCCACTTTCTTTGAAGAAGGTGAGAGGTATAGAAATGAAGAAAAGAGATGCAAAGAAACTCCTAAAGGGTTTCAATATGGAGAAAAAGAACTATACACTTCCTATCATCACACAGCAGGGAGAATGACTGAAGAAGAGATGTCATTGCCTCTTTTTCAAACATTGAAGAGTATTGAAGAAAATCTCAAGGAGTTTGATGAGGAGAGGAAAAAGATGAGCTACAAAGAGACATCTCCCAAGGAAACAAAGGAGAATGTCAATCTTGTCACTTTGGGCAAGAGATCTCCATTTTCACCATCTACTGCTAGCTTGCATCTAGAGAAGAGGCACTTGCACCTTTGCAAGGTAGTCTTGAGCTCTTAACATATGGAGTCCCATGCATGAATCAGGAGATGCATGAGGAGGAGAAGGAAGATACTAGCGCTAGTATGCTTGAAGAAAGGAGGCCATCATTCTTGCTAGCAGTTGGAGGCATCATTGATCCGGATGGAGGAACTCTTTTTTTTTGTTAAGAGGTTCCCACATATCAGTTGATCCAAGGTATGCATGAAATTTCAGCACATATTGTTTCAAGATTAATGCAGAACCAAGGATTAAATCAAAATGTTGATTTGAAGCAAATACATGTCACGACGCAGAGGACCCTTGATCTAATCAAGGAGGAGATTGGAAACTATCCCTATGCATCATTGTTGAGCTGCATTCAATCTCTTGGGTTGAGGTGTAGGGTCTCAAGAAAGGGGATTAGTACTATCCTATGTTTAATGGCTGATTGTGAGATCAGTAATGAAACTTGCTTTGAGACAGTACATGCATCACTTTTTAGATCTAAAGCACTGTCACTTAGTAACTGTGACAAAGAGGCTTCATCTCTCTTGGAGCACTCTAGAGGCAGATTCAACCTTGGGGAAATGGAGAAGAAGAAGATGAAGAGTAGACATCTTGAGATGAGAAACATTTTCTCCCCTGTAGATGACACTCTCTCAATGAGCATGCTACAACTCAAAGAGAGACTTCTACTTACTGTAGATTCTAAGCCTCACTGGTTTTGGAAGGCCATCGATGGGAGAGAGGTATCACTAAGAGATCTCAACAGAGATGCATTTCAATATTTCATGAGGTGCAAGGTTCTTCAGTGGTTCAAAGGAGATGGTATTCTACAAAAGGATGATGCCATGATTTTGCAGCACATCACTCATCTTCCATATTGGAGTGAGTGGATGAGGATGATGAGCAAGAGATCACATGATCTCTTGTAGACATATATGGGCCAGCAAGCTTGGTTACGCTGGTTGCCCTTGGGAGAATCTTATCACTCTCCAAAGGCACCTATTTCTCTAATCTATGCCTTGAAGAATGGTCATGAAATGAATAAGGAGGCATGGAAATGCTGGTTTCTTTGGGGTAAGCATGATCACTACCCAAAGCTTCTCATTCTCTCATCTCATGCTTTATGCATCATTAATACAGTATATGAAAAGGAAGCATGGTTGATGTGGTTTTAAAAGGAGAGTTTGGACATGACATGTTAAATCTCATGTCCATGTATTTACCCATGTATGAAATATGTCTCATTTATCCACATGAATTTCTTTTGGAGGTATGTTTCATGCATGAAATTTGGCTTGGGAGGAGGGATGACTCCCACATGATGTGGTATGAGGGAGCTTGATTGTACTATGTTGATGAGAAATTTCACATTTCCATCATTGTGTTGTTGTTGCTCCATGATCCACATATTGATAAGGCAAGAAGGGTGCAAAAGCCCTTATTGCTATGGCTGCCCTTGGGTGAGTATGGTTACTACCCAATAGCTCGTCATTTTCTGAATCATGCCTTGAATTTCAATGTTATGTTGCAACAATAGAAGACATGTACCATTTCTATTCACTTGAGAGAGTATGGCCACCACATGACATCTCCTATGTCTATGTGTTTTGCATTGTGTAAAATTTGGCATCTTGATCTCATGATGTGCATTGATGATGATACTTTGTATTGGGCTGATGTGACATATCATATGTCCATTAGTATGGTTTGGTTTCATGATGCACATGAGGAGGAAAGAAGGCAGCAAGACCTCTTGTTGCTTGGGTTGCTTTTAAATGAGTATGGTGACCACCCCATAGCTCATCATTTTCTGATTCATGCCTTATGTATCAAAGATAAATTGCAGCAAATAGAGGCATGTACATCATCGGAAAGCTTGGCTTTCCCATCTTACATGGAGGAGATGGAGGATGGTAGCAAAGGGCCTTGCTCCGGTGGTTATTATTAGGGAATATGGTTTGACATCTTTGTCCACCCATGTTTCTCCTTCACTTCTTCTTTTGCATAACGTTGGAAAGATGGAGTTTAGATCCAACAAGGCCAACAAGGCTAAGGATGAAAGCATAACAATGCTTAATCAAGTTCATAAAACATGGATAGAGGAATGTCATTGCATGATGAAGCTTTTCCTTTATGCAAGGAGCTACTTTATTTTATGTCTCTCATGTGTTTATCATGGTGTTGGACATCATGTAATTGTCATTTTGTACTTCATGATAAGAAGAGGACATCTAACCTTACAGTTGGAAGTCATCTCATGCATTTGTGGAAGACAGCTTTGGAACCAAACATACATGACCTATTACAGAAAATGGAGGAAGCCTTACTTATGTGGATGCCATTTGGAGGGGAATAGATGGTTTGCATCTACAATAAGAGTTTCTTGAGGGCAAACAACATTTTGCTGGGGGAGACTGTAATATTCCTAATTTTTACAGCTAATGAGAATATTCCATTTTAATTTTAGTTTTCTTAACTCATGAATAAAAGTGTAAAGGAGGAACACTAAAACTCCTAATCAGAAAAATAAATCAATGCCCAATGTGAACATGGACAAATCTAGGCCATTTCAATAAAATACACTTAGGTTTGAAAAGGAATGAAGAAGGTTGACTAGGTCAACAGGACCAAATCACAACAGTGTCTAGATGCATTGAACCTTCTTATTGATCAGCACAGTTTTAGATGGAGACCCTTAATGTGAAAAGGGTTAACTCATTGGAGGTGGTTTATGGTTTTCTAAGCCCTAATGTTATAAAATGAAAAGGAAGGCCACAAGGAAATGTAGTTGAAGATAATTCAATTTTGATATTTCTTAAGCAACTCAAACTCTCTTCGCTGCTTAGCTAGAGAGAGAGGAATTTCCTGTTTAGGAATTCCTCCTCCTTCATTGAGGAGATATTGAAGGAGTATGTTATGAAATGCCTCAAATCTAGGCTTGAGGCCAAGATTCCTCCTTCATCACAATATTATTGTTGTAGCAGCATAATTCTGTGTTGCAGAGTGTTGCAGTGAGGGGTTTTCAACACCACTTCCAGATCTAGTTTTGCAGGAAAGGGAGCATTCCTTTCTTTGGGAGATTAGTGAGGAAGCATTGAGCTTCAGTTTCAGATCTTGGCATTATGAAAAAGGACCTTCCAACATCAACTGCGTAGTATACTTCAGAAACTACGTTATTTTCCAATGCATTGCTACAACAGGGTTTCTACCCTAGTTTGGTGCTCATTTTCTTCAGGAAGGGCCATCCCTTCTTCTAGAAAGTTTGTATTTCAGTCCTCTTCTGTAATTTTGAAAATTTCAGCTCATATACTCAGATTTTCAGTGATTCTGCATTTTTCAGACCCATATTCTGCAGATCTGACACTTGTACTTGTTCTTTCATGAAATCCCCTTGCAGGGTGATCTATTTGATGTATAAAAGGAGTTGAATCTCTAATTTTCTTCATTATATATTATAATAAAATTCAGATCTAATTTTTCATATATATTTTTTCTAATTTTTTCATAAATTACGCTCTGCATGCTTCAGCCATTTTCTGCATACTCAAAGTAATGGGAAATCAACATTTTTAAGCATATCCGGGGATGGGGGAACTATTTAACATAGCTAGAATGCTTTTTTTGAGCTGAAATTCGGAGCATAGTTCCCTCATGACCTAATTTATAATATACTCTCGCAATTTCCATTAATTTTACGCATATTTCTGAATACATCTATTTTAGGGTCAAAATCACTGCTTTTCCCCACTTTTTGGATCCTAAATTCAAATTTGAGTTACTGTTGTACTTGAAATCAGTTTATGAGTGTCTATTAGAACATTTTATGCATTGATAGCTCTCTTCACTTTCAGTAGAGAGTTTTAATTTGCTGCAACCCCTCATTGGGCCTTCTCTTGAAGATAACTAGGTGTGGGAGACCTGTTTAACCCACCTAATCTTATTTGTTTTATATCAAATATTGGATTTAGTTTGTATATTGTCTGATATAAGGGATACAAGAGTTATTTTACTATTCTAAAGCATATTTTTTTGAAAATGCATATTTTAGTGTATGATTCATGAGCTATTCCTAAATAAGAATATTACGTCATGCTCCATGTGATGGTTATCATTGCTGCTACAGTTTTCCATAGAGATAAGATATAATGGGTTGTTTGGATTTTGTATTTCTAATTCATGATGTGTATACATGTTGTTGGTTTATGATGTTGTTGATGCATATTATTGTTGGGCCACTATGTATTGTGGGTTGTCAATTACTGTTGCTGAAATATTGATTCACAGTCGATGTTTTGGAGATACCAATACATGTCTCTTATGTGATTCATATTGATGTTATCATGTTTTCATAGAGATTACATGTGGTTGATCATATGCTCCATGTAATTTCATTATGACATTGTATTATACATGCATTTATGAGAATATTTGTATGATTTCTATGTATAAGAGTGTCTCATTCTTGTATTTTTTATGCATAAAATTATGAGCCATGCTTGGAATATGTGTAAAATGAGTTATGAGAGTTTTTGGAGCTATGTATGGACTGTTAGTAGTGTTGTCACAACCAAGTATTTCATGTATTATTAATGTATAATCTCATACTTATCATGAAGAGGCTTTCTAGAGTCATGTATTCATTGAGAGAGGGTCATGTGAGTCATGGTTCAGCCATATATGGGATTAGTGGTGTAATTGTATGGTCATGTATTATCATTTTGGTAGCCTTGTAATAGGCCTATGAATCCTTGTACTTTGTTGCATATCATTTGATCATAGTCTTTGTTCCATATGAAGTAGCCTCTTGCATATGGCAAGGAGGAATTGGCAGCTGTGTACATCAGTTTTCATTCAACGATGGAGATGATATGCTTCAGTAGAGAATTTTTGGTCATACGGTTATGACCTGTCATCATGGATTTTCTTCTTCCATGACTACTTCAGAGAGATGTTGCATTGTTGGTGTTGTATGATTTTCTTATGTTGTTGGATAGTATATAGTGGAGAGGATGCATTTGTTTTTGTTGGTTCAAAGTTGGTAAGATATTTATGTTGTTTCTATTATGGAGTTTTTCAGAGTTGTGTTGTTATTTGGTCATATTATGTTGTTTCTTCTATGTGTTAATGATATAATATGCTTCTATCACTATTACATGGATTATTTTCTTATTTCTTCAAGGGAGAGAGAATGTGTTTCAATGCCTGTTGTTGTTGAGTCAAAGTTTATTATTTGTTTTTGGTAGGATATGTATGTTTCTACTCTAGTGTGATGTTGATTGAACATATATTATATCTAGGGGGAGTTCAGTGTACATATATTCGAGAGGGAGTGTTGTTGTATGTAGTCTTGGACTCCATTTTTTATCACCTGCATATAATTGGGGGTGGAGTCTATGATTTTGTTGATGGAGCCCATTTGATCTAGAGGAGTATATCGCATTCATATTTCAGATGTTTAGCCCTTTTTCATTGTAGTTAAAGGGGGAGAATGTGAGGATGATGATTAGATGATTGTTTCAGCTGGGGGCTTGACATCGATGCCAAAGGGGGAGATTGTTTTCATTGATATGTGCTTCATTGTTGTGGATGTGTGGTTGACTTTCATTGATTTTAACCTAATTTTTTGGTTTGTAGGTGAGTTGGTTGTGAATGAGCATAGGTGGTTGTAGGTGGATTCTGTATGGATGAGTTTCAGATGTTACTTAGCATTTCTAATTGCTTGGACTAGCTTGGAGATGGTCCTTGGCTTGTCTACTAGCTTGGACTAGCTTGGAGATAATGGTTGAGGTGTAGATGGTCCTTGGTTGGATGACATTGCATTTAATTATCCTGGAGGCCTTCCCATGATGATGGTCTGGCATGATCATATTGCTACACAAATATGTTAGTGGTTTCTTCAGGAGTTAGAGTTGAGGAGTCTTGTTGGTTAGGTCTCCTTGGTCTCCATGTTCCCTGATTAGGTATCCTAGCATGACAGGTTATACTTTGGGTTTCAAGAGGATCTACAAGTGATTGTGGATGATTTAGATTTTTTTGTAGGTCTTGGAGGATGTGTGATAGGTATGGTAGTTGCATACTGATTGCATAGTTGTTGTGGAGAAGTTTGATGGCCCAGTTGTTTAGTATGGTGTTTGGATAGAAGTGATTTTTTTCCATCTGATTTTCTAGGAAAATAAGGATGGATATAAAAATTCTAAGCCATGGGTTTTGTGAAGAACAAACCAAACCAGCTCTTTTTTGAGTCTTTTTTTAAAATTCAGTCTAGATTGAGAGAAAAAAAGGTTCTTAGAATGATCCCCTACCTAGTCACATGGAGAGCAACCTGTGGGAGAAGTTTTAGGTCCCATTCGCTGGCAGAGCATCCTATGGGATAAAAATTAGCTTCATGTCGTATGTATGAAATTTTGTGAGAGTGACTAAGGCATTTTCTCGATTTTTTCTTTTCATTCCTTGCATTGCTCAGCTTATTTTGGTGTTGTGGTGATGATATTGATTAGGCATTTTCGGCATATGGCTGGAAAAATTTTGTGGGCCCTCAAGAAGCTGATCAAGGTTGAATATATAAAAGGGCTAGTGGATTTAATGATTGATTTGGTCAAGAATCCTTCCTCGACGAAATTTGAAGCGTGTGAAAGGAGTTGTTGATTCTTCCATACCTTGTAGCATTTACCGAACATATCACCACTGGAATTTGATAAATATAGGAATACATTGAGTTCATTTGGTTGGATGTTGTGAGAGTGTGAGAGCATGCCATTATGAGGGCATTGTGAGTGAGTAGAGATTGTTGTAACTACTCACATTGTGTTGCAGAAATATTTTAGAGGTGTGTATGAAAAATTCAGAGGTGACATTAAGGGAATTTTGAGGTCTAAAATGGGCCTCCTAAGGAAAATTTACAATCAAAATTAAATTTATGAGAGCCAATCACATTTTAGGGGATGACATCATCCCTAATGGTTGATATGACATTTCTTGAGTTAAAGGTACTTACTTGTCACATTTTCAATGGTGGATAAAAACTCATGGTTAACCATGGTAGTGCTCTAAGTACTTTTAAATTCAAAGTATAGTACTCATAATAAATGTCATTTCACACCTTTTGAATAAAATTCATACATAAAATAATATCTTACATTTATTATATTATTTTTATATAGTACATTAATTACATGTTATTATACAATTTAAATAATATAAATTTTAATTGATAACATATTATATAATTAAGAATTTATGAATTTATATTTACATTTTATTTTAAGTTATTCAAATACAAAGGGCAAATGCATCAGTTGTTCAATGGTAATTACTTTTTCTTGAAAAACTCATTCTTATTTATAGTCACATCAATACAATTTTTTTATTAATTTATTTTGGTACAACTTTTGAATTAAATTTAACCATGGTTACATGGATTGTGGTGAAAAAAGTGAAATGCAAATTCATAAATATTATTTTATTAATTTAGCTGTTATTTTATTATTTCCTTAGGAGGCCCATTTTAGACCTCAAAACTCCCCTAATGATTTGGCTCCATAATGAATGTGAATTGAGCATAATGTGTTGAGTTTGTGGTGAGTAGAGGGGAAGAAAAAATCACTCTCCGGGAAAATGATTTATTCAGTTTTGATGAGCAAAATGCGAGAGTTCTTAGGTTGCTCATGTTGAGAAAATTGAGAACCCAATATGAAATATTGTGAAATGTGGTCCACATGGTGGAAGTGAAGGCGTGGATGCTTCAATAGAGATAGATAGTTGGCTAATTTGATAGTAGGAAGAGTTTTATCCATCCAATAAGATTTGGAAAATCTAATGGTGGTTGGGTGAGGATTGTTGGTCGTGGGAGCTTCCAACAGATGGTAGTCCGTAGATCTGGAAGAGAAACAAATTTTTGAAATTGATAGTGGCATCATACTGTAGAGAAAGAAAATTCTTGTAGCTATGGTTGTAGCTAATCCATT
This sequence comes from Pinus albicaulis, assembly GCA_034641835.2. Taxonomy (NCBI): domain Eukaryota; kingdom Viridiplantae; phylum Streptophyta; class Pinopsida; order Pinales; family Pinaceae; genus Pinus; species Pinus albicaulis. Next base: position 347,372,989 of record CM076576.1, read on the forward strand.
TACAATTTATTCAGCATATAATAAAAATAATTGAGCAGCGCAACAACAACAGCGTGGTTTTCTCCCAAAATGGTTTCCACCAGAAATACTTGTGTCCCTATGTGTGCATGCCTGTGTTGATGTTTCTTATGTTTGTTTATTTTTGTTATTGTGGTTTCATTTTATTGATGCTTACATGTTTTGATGATCTAATGTTTTGCATGTCCATGGTTAATTAAATTTGGGAAAAACATTTATAATTGGAGAAAAATGATAAAGGCCATCAACACTGACCCCCCCCCCCAGTAGTGAATATATTTCCAACAAAAGTGAGATAACAATGACATATCTATGTGTTACACCTAACTATGAGATAAGTGACCTTTTTTAGAAAGTGTAGCAAGAAAGTTCAATTTGAATTTAGCCTTAGTCAAATTGAGTAAATCAAATTTCCACATCAATAGGAAAAATTGGAGGTAGTTAAATAGTGTGACATGGCTCTTGTCACACAATTAACTATATAAATTTGAGTTATATGCTTGGAGTGCAGTCATGCATGTGTTGATTGTTAAATTTTAGCAATCTAGTTCAGTTATTTTCAAATGTACTCAGTTAACTTACATCTAACCATTAATAGAGTTAGTTGAAGGTCAATTATGCAATGAGACAACAGTCTAACATACAGATATGCTAGGTAACTTACCAATTAACCAAAAATAGCTCATGAATGCATGGAATTTGAATGGCTCATCTGGAGTGGAGGAGACAAAGGGTAGTGTAACATGATTTGTATACTAGTTCAGTGTATAGTTGTTGCATGTAGACAGGAGATCAATTCGTTGGGAATTTTGCAATGAAAGGACCTCCTTATTTTTTAGGAGCTCAAATCGACTTAGATTTGCGTAAGGAAATAGAATACTAGAGGAGGAATAAAGTGGGTAAGTATTAGCCAAAGGCACTCAATTAGTAGAGAAATTATTTTTGCTTTTGCATGTTGTGCTCATATCTGGAGCAATAAATTGTAATAGTTTCTATATTCAATTGATTAATGAAAATAGGCTTAAGGGGTTTTTCCTAGTTGGGTTCCCCTAGAAATATTTTTCTACTTGTGGTTATGCTTGTTTCATGTTTATGCATGTTGTTCTAAATTATAATTTTCATTCTGCATATTAGTAGATTAGAATTTGTGTCTCTTGTTTTAAGTTTGAAATCTTGAGAAATTCAAATTTATATCAAATTTCTACATGGTGTTAGAGCCTTGAAATCACATTAGAGCTAGTATTTTGAATTTTATCCTCAGGAATTTCTAACTTGCAGCTTCAGTGTAGTAGCTTTTCTTCAGATTCAGGAGAATGTCTTTCAATGGACTAATATTGGAGTATGACCTAGAGGGTAGCTCTAATTTCATAGTATGGAAGGATCGAATGGAAGCAGTGTTTAATTATAATGGTGTATTAGAATATGTTAAAACTAACATTGTGAAATCCCAGCAGTCTAATGCACAAAAATTAACCCAATGGAAGAAGGATGTTGATAGAGCCAATAGGATATTTCTGGAAGGTATGGGAGACCATGCGGTCTAAAATCTCCATGGACAAGAAACACCATTTTCTATGTGGAAGAGACTGACTGAGCTATTCAAAAATATAAGTGACCATAGAAAATTGGCCCTAAAAGGAAAACTTCGAAAGATTACGATATAGAAAAAATGATACCATTCCACAATATCTCTCTAGATTCACTAAAGTTTGAGATGAGCTTAGTGGGGTTGGGGTGAATGTTTCATAAGATGATCTGTTGAGCCTAGCTCTTCTAGGCCTTCCAATATATTGGCATAGCTATGAGGACTTTGTGAATGGAAAGGAAAATTTACCAAATTGGGAAAGGTTGTGGTTTGATTTAGTTCCAGAAGATATCGGTACAAATATGAGAGATGGAGTAACATCCAAAGAAGAGTAAGAGGAAATTTTTCTAGTTGGAAAAGGAATGAAGGCCAAGGATAAGAAGTCCTATAGTGAGGCTCAGTCTAGCCAGAGAAATGGAAAGAAGAAGGATATAACCAAGAAAAAAATAAAATTCACTGCCATGAATTCAGAAATTATGTAACAAAGTTTCTGCAAAGGAAATATAGAAAGGATCCTCTAGCGGGAGCATGACGAGATTCCTTTCCTTCTCAATTCGAGCTAGATTTTACCCTCCTTGATTTCCTGGAAATCAAATTAAGAGGGAGTTATTGGTACCTAGATTTTGATGCCTCTTACCATATGATAGGAAACAAGGAATGTTTCAGTAGCTTGGAGGAGAAGGATCTCCGTATGCATATAGAACTTGGGGATCATGGGAGGTACAATGTTACAAGAATTGGTATTGTAACCTTCAAGAGGGATTCAAGCTCCCATATTCACCTCAAATATGTTATGTTTGTACCTGGGATGAAGAAGAACTTGATATTTGTAGCAATGTTGGAGGATAGAGGCTATGATGTTATTTTCAGTAAGGAGAAATCATTTCTGAAACATGTAGCTAGTGAGCATGGGAGCTTCACTCAGGGATTTATACCATACCGCATGCATTCATATTGGGGGATATATATTGAGGAAAAAATGACATAATTATTGAGCATATAATAGGGGGGAAAGGGTTTTTATATTGGCTGGTATAAAAATGGAGCTCAAAGGTAATGAAAAAATATAAAGGGGTATAAAAAATGTTAATGAAAAAATGAATACCTACAATATCTAGTAAAATTATGGGTTTCAAAATTGGGAAGGTGTATTGGGTTCGTATTCATAGGGGGTTAATTAATGTGATTTTTAGAGATATTTTCTAATATGTAGTCAAATTAAGGGTATTGTTTAGTATGTCTTGAATGCATGAGACATGCCAGAGGTTCATTGATTGAAGCCCCTGTGCTACTGGGAAAGTGAAGCAGAATGGATTTAGAGTGAAAATCCCTACAAGCTAGAGGTAGATATTACCATGCATGTAGCTATACCTCCAGGAGTGAGGTGGGCCGATGTCGAGCCTTAAACCCAGAGTTGCATATATTTGGGTAGGGTCCATTGAGGTGTCCTCCTCATGGATCATTACCTTGCTATATGGGCCCATAGTGGTCAGTAGCAGAAGGATCCGTGTTATATGGTTCATTTATATGTTGAGGATCACATAGAATTGTTAATAGAAGTGCAAGAGGCACAATGCAGAATCAAAATTAGTGAAATTTTCCTAGTAGACAATTGCAGAGACATAGTTGATTCAACGTTATTTTTTTATGCTTCTTAGTTGTAGTTGTTGCAGTCGTAGTAGCAACAATGAGAGGTAGTGCTACAATACTTTTGACGGGTATTGGATAGGGGTGGTTCAAAATCCATTTATTTCTAAAAGGGAATGTTATAAAGTGTAGAAATAAAGGCTCAATTTCACTTTAGCCTTATTCAAATTGAGTAAATCAAATTTCCACATCAGGAGGACAACTTGGAGGTAGTTAACTAGTGTGAAATCACTCTTGTCACTCAATTCACTCAGTAAATTTGAGTAATAGGTTTCTATCTTAGTCATGCATGTGTTGATTGCTAAATTTTATCAATCTATTTTAGTTATTTTTAGTTGTACTCAGTTAACTAACATCTAACAGTTAATAGAGTCAATTCAAGGTCAGTTATGTAGTGAGACAACATTCTAACTCAAATATTTTCTAGCTAACTGATCAATCCACTCAAAATAACTCACGCATGCATGAAATTCGAATTTCTCAGTTGGAGTGAAGGAGACAAAGGGTAGTGTGACATGATTTGTATACTTGTTGAGTGTACAGTTGTTGCATGCAGTAAGGATATCAAATCCTTAGGAATCACGTAAGGAAATAGGGACTTCCCTATTATTTAGGAGCTTGAATTATTTTATATTTGTGCAAGGAAATAAGAGACTAGAGGAGGCATAAAGTGACTAAGTTTTGGCCAGAGGTCCTCAATCAGTAGAGAGAACACTTTTTCTTTTGTAGATTATGCTCAGAGCTTGAGCAAGCAATTGTGATAGTTTCTCTATTCAACCGATTAATGAAAATAGGCTTGAGGGGTTTTTCCCAGTTGGGTTCCCCTAGAAATCACTATGTACTAGTGGTTTTTCTTGTTGCGTGTCTATGCATGTTTTCCTAAATTGTGATTTCCATTCCGTAGATTAGTAGAGTACAATTTTTGTCTCTTTTTTTTAGCTCGAAATCTTGAGAAATTGTAGTTTCTATCAAATTTCTACAACCTCAATAACTTAAGGACTCTTAACTATATTAGCTATGACAGTAATGCAATAGTTTGGAATATAATATGATAAATGGTGACTTCCGTCCTATATGACACCAACTTCATTAATTATATATTGATGACTTAAATGTTCCATAGAAGTATGGTCTAAATAACATTGAGCAGTAATAATAGTAATGAACAGTACAACAAGTGAAATTTTTTCAAGTGATTGTATCACATAAGAAAATGACTTGGATTAACTTTATATGATGATAAATAAGATCATAAATCTTAATTTATTCTACTATTAACTGTTTATGGAAATGACATTTAGTACCCATGATAGGCAAGGTTTTGTGGATGAGAAATTGATGACTTGATAGTGATATTCAAGTTGATGACACAACAATGATTTATTCAGTGACATTGTGTTTCTATAGAGACCTTATTTAATGAGTGATAAATTCCTAAGTAGTAAATTGGATTGACTTGAGGAACTATTATGACACGTTGACACCTAGACATGACATAGTGAAGCTGACACTTTGACTTTGAGTTGACATTAACTTATATACATGTAGTGACCTGACTTGACATAAAATTAGGACTCTAATAACCTAGGAACTTTTACTAGATGAGGGAATAAGTGCTAAGTAACAGAATTATGTCCTTGCAGAGGGAAATATCATCTTGTTGTGCAGCTTATTGTAATAAATATGGATAGCATTGTATGAATAATGATCGATAGTGAAAGACATATGTTGGTAGCTCTTTGTGGGTAGATCTTGAGAGAATTGGTAGCATGCCATAAGGATGATCTGGGGCATATTGGATTATTCCATTATCAGATATTTTGGCTCAACATTAGCATCAGTATAGATTTTTTGGCACAATGTTGGTAACTACTGTTGTGAAGTGCAGTGATCACATGGATAGTAGCCTATGTGAGTAGTGATAGTGATGTTCAAGTTGAGAAGAGAAAGTGATGTGAAGTTAAGAAATGATAGTAATATACATTGATGAGCAGTGATTATTTTGTTTAGTTGTCAGTTGATGTGGCAGCGTTGATAGTCAAGTTTTGATGTGCAGTGCAATGATCAGTTTGAGCGTCATTACGCAGTGATCGGATTGGAAATTATTGTACAGTGGTCAGTGGCTACTGGGATTTGATAGGGTATACAAAGCATAAAAATATTATTTACATAATTCTTATATTAATTCAAGCATAGCGGGATCCAATATGAAAATTATGAAACGTGGTTTGTCAGCTCTTCAAGGTGATTTAAGTCACCTTCAAGTTGTGGCCTCATAACACTTCAGAGTGGAAAGGTGGTTTTAGGGAAGTTTGTAGCCTGCAAAAAGTGTTGAAGTTTCCTTTTAGTTGGGGCTGATAAATTACAAGGTGTTGGGGTGTCTTTCTGATTGCAGTAGGTTATTAGGGTGTAGTAGCATCCTACAGGTTGTGGCCTGTAAAACAGAGGGTTGGAGACTCCTTGAGTTATAGCTAAAAATTTTATGTAATTATTTTCTTTTAAAAGAGAGAAGAATAAAACAACTAAGAAGTGCTCAGTCATTTTAAAAGAGAGAAGAAAATTACTAAGAAGTGCATTAGTGTGTTATGTCTCTACCATATTCATGATATAATTTGGTTGTTGTCATAGGTATTAAGGAAACTACCTTAAAATTATATGAAATATTATCATCCTTGTTGGAGGAGATGAGACATAAAATCATGGATTTAGCCAAAATAAATATGCATTTTCTATAAGAGGATGATCCTCAAGTGGGAGATCTAAATCTACAGGAAAATCAAACCTACAGTAAAATTCATAGAAGCATGTTGGAGATGTGGAAAATAATGTTTTACAAGAAATATTATAAATCCAAAAATTTTAGTATAAAATATTTGATAGTGGTGATATTCTCTTAGGAGATGATTCAAGAGCTAGAATGATGGATGGGAGGATCAAGAAATTCCCTACCATTCTACACATCCCAATATTAGCTAGAAATTTTATTTATGTAAGCAAGATGAGTGGTGTCTTTTTTTCTATGTGAGGTTATTTGTTGTGTAACACCCTCCTCCCACATTTACTTTAGTTAACTGGTCAACTAGGGTAAACATGAGACGAGAGGCTACTATTATCTCATTCAACATCTTAGGCCACCTTAAGGAAGTGGGACCGACAAAACACAACCAACAAAACTTCCAAGAACTACCCCACCTTTCCAAGTGACCAACCCTTGAGGAAACTTAGCAATTCAATATCATAGAGACCCAGTCGCTCCCTTGCTAAGCCCTCCAAGAGAGTGTGGGTCCCAGCCACTCCCATGAGCCTACCTGAGTGAAACTATGCCCTTTTTCTACCAGTTCTATTCTAGTGACTGTGATATTTAAGGCTAAATTCCAAGGCTATGAGCCAATCACTACCCATAACTTCATGAAATTTACAGAAATGAAATGAACATAGAGACATTGATACCAATGCAATTATTGAATAGAGACTTGACTTGACCCCTACTAACCATGACAAAAATTTCATCAAACATGTCACAAATATGAATTTTACAGGTTTAAAAAAAGACCTGAGCATAAGGGTTTCATACTTATCTGAGAATCACTAAGAATCATTGGTGCCTTATCATATTAGTTGCATTATCATATATTAGATCATATATTCATTTATCATTCATTTATAAATTAAAACATGATGAGAACCATACCTTTTCAATTTCATAAAACACATTCATAACCATCATATAAACAACAAAAATATGCCACCAGATTTCTCGACCTACACCATGAGGAATTTTCCTATCTCCTAGTCTCTAGGCTTTACTGCAATCCAGAGTTTGATCCAGGGATCACTAGGACATAATCAGGACACCATCCTTCAGGCTTTACTGTATATCCCACCATTCACCGACAAGTATTCCTAGGTCTGATCAAGGGAAATCACCGTCATGCTTTAACTTATATCTCGCCATTCACCGATCGAGGATTCCTAGGCCCACCAAGGCACACAATACCTGGATTTACTACAACATACATTTTCATTCAACGGTCACTAGGGTAGTGGCTTTACAACAAGCCATAGTCTAGTTCAGGGAACATTATTCCATGTGTTCTTTCATTCAGAGATACACCTCACTCATTTTTGAATCCATCTAGAAATCCATCTCAACCAAAACATTAGAGCCACATAACACCATGGCTATCCAGAAATGGCAAGGCAAGGTTGAAAAAAAAATCACACCTACAAAAACCCATGCCAATGACAGCAAGAGAACCAAGAAAAGGCATGCATAACCATGCATGCCATATATAGCAAGGAAATCACACATGAAAATCGATACATGCACGTAAACTTGTTGTAGTTTATTGATCCTAGTATTCCTTTCTTAATATTTTCTTCCTCTTTTCCTTCTTTTCCTTTCTTGATCTAATGTTGAAGTGCTCCAAGAAAACTCTAAGTGTCCAAGAGTGTGTGAGAGAGAGAATAGAGAGAGCTCCAAAATTTCACTAACCAAAAGCCGTGAGCTGATCCTTAGAAGCCTTTTTATTAAATTTTCCTCTGTTTTCTTAATTTTCCATTATTTCTCCTTCATTTTCTACCTCACATGCAACCTGTGACCTTTCACCTTCCTCTGCTCCTAATTTCCATTATTTTCATAGATAAAATACCAATTAATGCCACTTTTCCTTTCCAAATCCTTTTCCATTGCCTTTGCCAATTTCCGTAGCCATAATGATCCAAATTAACACCGCACTAGGATGTTTTTCCCAAATTTTTCCTTTATTAACTTTTATAAAATAGAATTTTTCACTAGGGCTGTTACAGAACCCTTATCCTTGGGGGAACACCATCCTTGTTTTTCAATGACACTTGTAACCAACAAGGTTGTTGAAAGAAAAACATACTACCCATGGAGATTTATAACTTATCTCGTTGCAGTATTTACAATGGTTAACCTGCTGAGAATCAAACCAAAATGACAACCAAACTGACATGATACCATATCTCTTATTAGAGATTTATAACATAACTCATGGTGTTTTTTACATCCATATACATATACATATACAAAAACATCACATCAAACATATACCAAAATATTCATCAAGGACATTCACTCAACCATCAAATAAATAAGGATACAGAGCCCATATTTGATCTATCGTCTCCCATGTAGCTTCATCGGGCCCAAAGTGCTTCCACTGCACTTTAACCTTCTCAATTGCTCATATCTGGAGCATGAGGTTTCAGCTGTAATTCTCCATTTGGATCCACTTGCAACGCATACTAGTCATTCACATGATCAATATCTTTAACATACTTCTTACAAAATGAGACATGGAAAACATCATGGAATTTCATTGTCGGAGGTAATGCAAGTTGATAGGCTACTGGACCAATCCTTTCAAGAATATTGAAAGGTCCAAAAAACTTAGGTGTAATCTTGGTACATGATCCAATCCACAAGGAGCTCTTATTTGGATTGATGTGCAAGTATATATGTTCTCCAACCTGAAACTCCTTAAACAACTTGTTTTGATTTGCGTAAATTTTTAGTATGTTCTATGTTTTCTTTAGATTCCTCTTGATCACCTGAATTTCTTGTTCCATTTCTGCTAACAATTTCGGTCCAATCAATGCCTTGTTCATCATATCACTCTAACTAATGGGAGTATTACAACTCCTCCCACAAATGCCTGAAACAGACTCATCCTTGATGATTCTTGGTAACCATTTTTGTAGGAGAACTCAACCAACAAAAGGTACTCCTCCCATATCCTTTGTTGATGCATTACATATATCCTCAACAAGTCCTCCAATATCATGTTGACCCTCTCAGCCTGTCCATTTGTCTCCATATGATAATTTGTATTGAAGGCCTACTCTCTACCTAAACCTGCAAACAACTCCTTCCGAAAAATGGAAGTCAACTTTACATCCTTGTCTGGCACAATATTATTTGGAACACCATGCAATCCGACCACATCTATGGTGAACAACTATGCCACATAACTAGTTGTATGCATAGTCTTCTCTGGAATGAAGTGTGCTATCTTAGTCAAATTTTCCACCAGAATCATGATGGAATCATGTTGTCTGGATGTCCTCGGAAAATCTATATGAAATCAATCGAAATTTCCTCCCATTTCTAATCCATAATTTCAATCGGTTGTAGTAGTCCACCTAGATTCCTACACTCTTCCTTTTCCTGTTGACAATCCAAACATCTAGCCAAAAAATCTACCACGTCCTTCTTTAGATTTGGAGAATAATAAAAATTATTTAGTGTCGTTAATGTCTTCTGGTAGCCTGGGTGACCTAAATATAGTTTCACACGAAAATCCCTCAAAATAATCTTCTTGAGCTCACTATTTTCGGGCACATATATCTTATCCCTAAATTTTATCAAGCCATCTTTTGAGATATGATAGTCCACATCCTGACCACCTGTACCTGTACCACTACTTGTACATGTACTTGTACCACTACCCATACGTGTACATGTACTTTGTTGTAACCTATGCATGATCCCTCTATACATGCCATCCTGCTGACCTGCCTATAAAATCCGATCATGTAAGTATGTCCAGTAGGAACTCATAACTCCCATGTGATTTACTTGTATCTGCCTACTAAGAGCATATGAAAACATGTTCTCATTTCCCTTGATGTACCTAAACTCAAAATCAAACTCACTAATCATGGCCAACCATATATCTTTCCTGTTAAAACAAGTATCTCAACCCACTGCGATCACTCATCAATACAAACCTCCTTCCAAGAAGATAGTTCCTTCACATATTCAATGCATGAATGATTGTTGCTAACTCAAGATCATGTGTCAAATATTTTTTCTCGTGCTCATTTAATTTCCGTGACTCATAACATACTACATGTCCTTCTGGCATAGGGAATCCATCAATCCCTCTCTTGCAAGCATATGTACACACTACAAAATATTCTTCCAGGTCTGCAATCTTTAACATTGAAGCATTTTTCAACATTTTTTTCAACTGTTCAAAACTTGTTGCATATTCCTCTGTGCATTCAAATTTATTACCTTTCCTCTGCAGTGACGTAATAGGATATGAAATGCAAGAGAATTTCATGATGAACCTCTCATAATAGCCCGCTAGTCCCATGAATGATCTTACCTCATCCAATTTTCTAAGAGCTTCCCACTCCATGATCACTCTTATCTTCTCTAGATCCACTGTTATGCCTTCCTTGGAGACCACATGCCCCAGGTAATGTACCTATGTCTTAAATAAACTGCACTTAATGAGCTTAGCATACAACTAATGCTCTCTTAATTGTCTCACTACTGCTGCTAAATTATCAGCATGTTCTTCCTCATTCTTAGAATATACCAAGATGTCATCAATGAATACAATAACAAAATTTTCTAGATAAGGATGCAACACACTATTCATCAAGCACATAAAAGTAGCTAGAGAATCAGTCAAACCAAATGGAAATAAAACAAATTCATAATTCAGATAGCTAGTCCGAAAATTTGTCTTGTAAATATCCTCTTCCTTGATGCATACCTAATGATATCCATATCTCAAATCAATATTTGAGAATATTGTTGCTCCATTTAGCTGATCAAATAAGTCATCAATCCTTGGCAATGGATACTTGTTCTTGATGATCACCTTGTTCAACTTCTTGTAATCAATGCACAACCTGAGAGTACCATCCTTCTTCTTTAAAAACAATACTGGTGCACCCCATGGTGACACACTTGGCCTAATTTATCCCTTGTCAAGAATTTGCTTCAACCGTGACTTTAGATCTAATAACTTTAAAGTATTCATGCTATATTTTTCCTTTGATGTTGGTGTTTCCCCTAGTACCAACTCAATGGAAAAGTCCACTAGTCTACAAGTCCAAAACTCTGATATATCTGTTGGAAACACATATTTAAATTATTGTAAGATCGAGTACCTGCTCAATATTTGTGCATCCTCATCCTCCTTACCTTTATCACTAGAAATGCGCACTGCAAATAACACACACCCTTTTCTGCGACTACGCTTTGCCTACATAGTTGTCACCATCCTAACCGATGTTTCTTTCTTCTTACCTTGTAAGATTTTCTTCTCTCCATTGTCATCCAAGCACTCAATGTATTTTTCATAACATTCCACTTTGTTCCTACGAATATATAGCCAGTCCATACCCAAAATCATACTATATGACTCCAATGGTAGTACGTTCAAATGCGTTGAAGTAGGCATACCATTCAACTCAAATGCACAAGCTCTTACCCAATGGTGAACTCTCTTTTTGGTACCTGTATCCAACTGCACTAACAAACATTTTGTATGCACTTTTTTATTCAAACCACATGTATCTACCAAGTCATGGTTAACATAACTATAATTAGACCCAGGTTGAATCAAAATATAAACGAATTGATCACAAATTTTACCGTCCATATCAATGATAGATGCATGATGATATTCCTCCCTAGTATCCAGCATTGCATAGATACGAGGAACGCTCTTCCCAACATCCCCAATAGTCTTCCCCTCTTGTTTACTATAGATTTGAGACCTGCCACCCTGATTATGTGGACAATCCCTTTTAAGATGTTCCTTACCACATGTCCAACAGTCCAACCACCCTATATCATTACCTCTATTCTTTTTTTGTTACCCATGTCCTTATCTAACTACATTGAAATTCTTATGTGGTGTAACAATCTCTTTCTCTTCTGCATTCAGAGGCCTTGTTCTCTTTGGCATCCATTTACCTTTATTTTTATCTTTCTATTTTCCTTTCCATCCTTGCTAAGATTCATTTTTATGCTTTGGCTGCTCATAACACTGCTTCAATTTCCAAATAACTTATTCAAGTGGCTGAGGCTCATAATCCACTGAAAAATATCTGAACTTCATCCTTTTCATATTTAATATATGATACATACCTAAATATCTCCAAGAACTTTGTCGTATACTCCTCATTTGTCATTGATCTCATTTTAAGCTCCTAGAATTCCTTGTCTTTGTTGTCATAGTAAATTTTTGACAAGTACTTCATTCTGAAGAGTCTATTGAATTCATGCCAACTCAACTCCTTTGTTCTGATGTTTCTAACCCATTTTACATCTTCCCACCAGATGTCAAATTTCCCTTTGAGGTTGAACAAAACTATTATGGCCTTCATATTCTCTGTATACTCATGAAATTCAAAGAACTTATTCATGCCAAGTAACCAAGCCTTTGAATCATCAGGCTTCTTCAACTCTCCATCAAAATTAGGTGGCTTCACTTTGTTAAAATCATCAGTAAAGTACCCTTATCACTCCTGATGAGCCCCATAATTAGGTATAATTGGAGGGGCTAATTGTCACCTTTTTAGCCCTATTAGTCTCTCTTTCTCATATATGTTGCTTAGTATAGATGGTGATTAAGGCTTGTCATACTTCGAATACCTAATATGGGTTAAATGCAAGATAATCACAAAGATATTCCATTTTTGTTGAAGATTGTGCAATCAAAGCTAGGAGAAGACAAAAGGGAGAGATTATAGGAGGGTTTTCCACCTCCTTAACTCCTAAAGGAAGCCAAAGGATCCTCGAGATTCTCTCCAAAAACTCGAAGATAAAGTGCACCAAAGCTCCACTTCTCTTGCAGTCAAAGGGGACACATCACCTAATTTTTAGTCTACCCTTTAGTTTAAATAGGGTAGAGCAAGAGCTCATTAGGATTCAAATTTTGGAGAAAGCTAGTAGACTCTTAGCTCTTGTGATAGAGTTTTGAGACTTTCATAGTTATGTAATGAGACTATTTCTCAATAAAATTATTATTTAGTTTTTCCTTCACTAATTTAGTTTTAGAGAGATAGGCTTGTCAGTTAGGGCCCAATACATTGGCCTTAGTCTCTCTCTCCTGTTTTTATGTTTATTTTTATGCCATAGTAGCTAGTTTGCTTCATTAGTGTTAGCTAGTTTGCTTACATTTCATTTTACTCTTTTTAGTTTGCTTCCATTTTATCTTTTTTGTAGTTAGGCTTACATAGATATTGGAATATTAGCATATAAACTCAAAAAAAATTGTGTCAAATCTCCCTCTCTCATATCTTTCATTTGAGCTTGAGGAGGAGAGATCTTCACCACAGGCCCAAATTTACTTTCATTTTATGATTTCTTGGAAAGAATAGATAGTTTGTTGTAGTTGTCATGAACATGTTGATAACATTGAGTTATATCTCTTTTTGAATGCTTAATTAGGTTTTCTTATCAAATTCAACTCATATTTTCCATCTTCTTCATCATATATTTGCCAATGTTTATTGCATGAATAGGTAGTTTTCTTGTAGGTTCAAGTAGCGCAGAAGAGGAAGACTTCAACAACACCCCTAGCTTGATTTATCACCATTCATTAGCCTACTTTCAACCAAATCACCTTCAGCTCCGTTTTGAGATTTCCACCTCCACACCGTGAGCAACCCTGGAAGTGCAAGACGGGATTTGTAAGAGGTTATAAGTTTGGCCAAGGGGTTGGATACCTTTCATCCATCTATTTTCACCTTCATTTCACCTCCCCTACATGTTTTCCCATCATTTTTGGCCTCAGACTACCCTTGACCTATTTCCTGTAGCATTTCAGGAATTTCCTGTAGCAGACGCTATGGCAACGCTAGTTAACCTCTCCTACAGCCCAGAAACCACCTTCCACCTCATATAAACCTTCCACAACCATCAAGACACCTTCAAACCCACATCCATGAGTCCAAGACCTTCCTAAGCCACCTTAGTGCCTTCTTCTTTTGCTGCAAAACAAAGTATTTACAAGCATAGTTAGGTCATGAATAGATGCATGGTTAAAGCATGGTAGTTAATCATGAAATAGTTAAGAGTTTATTTATCCATTTGTCCCAAAAATTTGTGATTATATTAGTCTTTCTTTCTTCAATTTCATCTGAGCAATCTTCTTCATGAATGTTGCCTAGTTTACTTCTATTTATTGCAATAGCCTGAATTCTAGATTTCCTTCCTTGCAAAATAGCTAGATGTATCTTCTTGCTTCATAATAGTACTTTTATTTTTGATAGAGTAATGGTTTTGAGTCATTTTTAGTTCTATTTCTAATTCAAAAGTGTGACATACTTCACTTATAAACCCTAACGATAACACCCTTTCGTAGGACTCCAAAGAGGATGGCATGAGTAGAATGCATCTGTTGTGTATATAGCACTATCACCTCCAAGTTTGTACGAACCACATGTTGATAAAGTAAATTAGAGTAGCGTTTGGATGTTGCAACACTCTTGGTGCAATACCAAGGCTCACCAACTCCTCTTGTAAGGGTAATAACGATGATGAACATAGTTCTTGTCAGAATGAGAACTAGAATGGTACGTGTGTCTATCACATCTCGTATCTGAAGTATACAAAAATATACCATCTCTAATCATGTCCTCTCTATCTTCCCTGTGACCACCATGAGACCTATTTCCATATGCCCCATTAGTCCCATCCTCCTATCCAAAGTTAATCTTGAGCAGTGCTTGCCTCTACAATTCTAACAAACTCTGAAAATTTACTATATTGACTTCTTATTTTTTTCATGTGCTTGCATGATTCTGTCATTATCTTCTTTTCAAATCCTTATTTATTCCTTAAAACTCCTCAACATCTCCGCTAAGTCATAATAGTTCCCAACACCACGCTACTGATATTATTCATAGGGAGAATATTTTTATTCTACAATCTTGCTAGTCATCTTGATCTTTTCCTACAAGGAAAACTGTGTCATCTAAACCAAATCATAAACAAACCAACTTACCTCAGTATAATTTGGGGAGGATATCTCGTCTGCAAGACTGGCCAAATTAGTGAAATACATATATAAACATAATAAAGTCAACATATAATCACCATTTCAACCATTATCCAGTTACTATGCATGATACTACAACCATAACACCAACTAGCCACAATGCATGCATAGCCACATATGTATTACATGTCTACACACATAATACATACAAACACTAAAATGAATATCCAATGTGTAAGTGACATAAACTCATGATAAACACATTCAACAGAAGCACCCTTAACGTTCACATGGAAATACCACTACAACCATGAACAACACCATGCATACACATCCAGTGCATAGACCACAAACATGAAACACATATGCAACTGACATGAATGCATGACCAAAACACCACCCATCCATTCCAAGGGGTGAACCATGCTCTAATACCACTCTATAACACTCTCCTCCCACATTTACGCAAGTTAACTGAATCATTGGGGTAAACATGTGACGAGAGGCTACTATGATCTGATTCAACCTCCTAGGTCACCTTAATGAAGTGTAACCAACAAAACACAACCAAAATGATCATTCACACAACCAACAGAACCTCCAGGAGATACCCCACCTTTCCAACTCGCCAACCCCTATGGAAACTCAACAATTCAAGATCCTATAGCCCCAATCGCTCCCTTGACAAGCCCTCCAAGCGACAATGTGTCCCACTCTCTCCCATGAGCCTACCTGAGTGTGACTGCGGCCTTTTTCTCCCAGTTTTATGCTAGTGACTATGTGATTTAGGGTTGAATTCTAGGGCTAGGATCTAGTCACTTCCTAAAAATTCATGAAATTTACAGAAATAAAATGAAACATAGAGACAATGATACCAATTCAATTATCAAACAAAGACTTGAATGGACCCCTACTAGCCGTGACAAGAATTTCTTCAAACATGTCACAAATATGAATTCTATAGGTTTAAACAACATATTTCAGCATAGGGGTTTCATACTTATTTGAGAATCACTAAGAAGCATTGATTCCTTATCACATTGGTTGTATTATCATCTATTAGGTCATATATTCATTTCTCATTAATTTGGAAATCAAAACATGATGATAACCATACATTTTCACTATCATAAGACACATTCATAACCAACATATAAACAACATAAATATTGAAGATACAACAGCCATAAATGTCACATATGAACCAATACTTTACACATAAAATAAAAAGGAAATAACCTCTTATAATGAATTCAAAATCCAACCTGGTATGGACTACCACATTCCACCTAACCATAGTTTGGTTGAGCCAAATCTCTCTTCCGCCAATCACCCCCATGCCATATTCCAAGCATGAATGTGGGACTCAAACCAAAAAAACAAACGATCACTTCCTGAGTCTAAACCACCTCATCCTCATCAATAGAAACCGGCTTTACCGCAATCATCACCAGATCACTAGGCCATAAACAAGCATGGATGCCACCATATTTCTCCACCTGCACCGTGAGGAATTTTCTTATCTCCTACTCTCTAGGATTTACCGCAATCCATAATCTGATCTAGGGATCACTAGGCCATAATTAAGACACCACCCTACAATATTTACCATATATACTCATTCACCGTCAAGGATTCCTAGGTCTGATCAAGGTAAACCACATCTAAGTATTACCCTATATCCTACCATTCATAGGCAAGGAATCCTACTCCTAATCAAGGGAAACCATTTGTAGTAATTACCGTATATCCCGCCATTCACCGGTTGAGGATTCCTAGACCCATCGAGGCACACAATACCTTGATTTATCACAGCCCATAGTCTGGTTCAGGGGTCACTAAACCATTTTCTTTACCGAAATCCACAATTTGGTTTAGGGATCACTAGGCCATGTTTTTTTTCATTCATAGATCCACCTCACTCAGTTTTGAATCCATATGACAATCCAACTCAACCAAAACATGAGAACCCCATCACACCATGGCTATCCAAAGGTTGAAGAACATTGTCACACTTGAAAAAGCCGATGCTAATGACAGCAAGAAAAACAAGAACACACATGCATAACCATGCATGCCAAATCTAGCAAGGAAATCACACATGCAAATCGATACCTGCAACTAAACATGTTGTAGTTGCTTGATCCTCTTCATCCTCGCTTGATCTTTGCTTGCTCTTTGTCTTATTTTTATTTCTTGCTCCAATGTTGAAGTGCTCTAAGAAAACTCTAAGTTTCCAAGAGTGAGAGAGAGATAGAATAGAGAGATAACTCCAAAACTGAACTTACCAAAAGCCATGAATTGATCCTGAGAAGCCTTTTTATTAATGTGGCCTCTATTTTCATCATTTTCCATTATTTTTCCTTCATTTTCCTCCTCACATGCAACATGTGAATTTTCACCTTCCTTTTCTCCTAATTTCCATTATTTTGATAAAAAAAATGCCAATTAACGCCACTTTTCCTTTCCAAGGCCTTTTCCATTTCTTTTCCCAATTTCCTTAGCCATAATAAACCAAATGAGCACCCACAGTAGGATTTTTTTCCCAACATTTAGTTTGGAATAAGTGTCCCATAACCGTGGTTATTATTTTTCCTTTATTAAATTTTGTTACATGGAATTTTTAAATAGGGATGTTACATATTGAATATAGACCCATTTTTTAATGATATCTTATGAAGTAGTAATGTTGAATCAATTTAGCACTCTATGTAAAGGGATTGTTTTTTAACAAAGAAACTAGTGTTAAAGAAGTTGTTTTTTTTTAAGCGATAACTCATCTATTCATAGATGATAGTGTATTCATAGATGATCATGCTTGGTTGTTAATACCCATGAACTAATCAACGTCAAACTTATTTCCATGAGAACAAGATAATAGACACTCTTCCAATTGGTTTAATGATTGGGCCTTGCAATATTTTCCAATGCTAAAGTGTTGTTTATTAAACATATCATACCATTTTTAAGTTTATGTCTCTTTTTCAAAGTGGGCCTATTTATTAACAAAATAATTAACACAAAACTAGAACACTGAAACATTTTATGTTATGTTTATGTTGGCTTGAAATAAAGGAATTTTAATGTTATCTTACTATTTTGAAGGGAATCATACCAAGTTTGGAGTGACTTCTTATGGAAATTTCCTCCATGATTACTAAGAGACATTGGAGGATATGGGCGAAATTATCTATTATGTATTCCTCTATCACATAATGGCTTCCTCTAACAACATATCAATAGATGTCCTACTTCTTTCTCATTATTTCATCTACCATGGAAGATCACTTATGCCAATAATGGAATTATTCACTAGGCTCAATTAATTCAAGGGCCAAATTCCTATATTGTACCCCATTTGGAACATACATAAAAAAGAAATAAAAAATAAGGACGGATTTATTTAATACAAAGGAATACTAAATAATAATGAAAATGTTATGATGAAATACAAAATTAATATTGGAGTATTATTCCTTAATAATAAAAAATATTTAAAATATTCAAATACTACCTAAATCAAAACTATTCCTCTGATTAAACCTCATCATAAAATAGCTTCCTAAAACAACTATCTTAGACAAATGAGAAAAGGTCCCAAAATATACTTCCTATATTATAAATAGGAATATGTATATTTATTAAAATATTTATAATTAGCAATAATTGTGCAATGAGGGAAAAACCTAGTTGCATGTTGATGCTCTGACAACTTGTTAGGCAATGCCTTTCAAGCCCTGGTGGCTTCCCTTCCCAAGAACCCACGTCCAATGGGGGCTCCATCAAATTTTGTGAAGAAAAATAAATAAATCAAAAATGTCTCTCTGCCAGATGGATCGCGTCGCACCTCTGTTTCCTATGTGGAGGGTGCATTGATTGGAAATTTTACTAGGATGTGGCCCTCTCGAAGGTCGATGGAAATATGTATGGGTAAGACCTGGAAGCCCATGATGAAAGGGGAGATTTATCTATCTGTTGTGGGAAATGGATTCTTCATTTTCTTATTTGAAATAAAAGAAGATCGAGATGTAGTGTTTCGAAATGGGCCTTATTTCTTTGGCTCTAGAGGTATGTACCTAAAAAAATGGACTCTGGATTTTAATCCAGACAAGGATATTCCCAATGTTATTCTAGTATGGGTCAATCTCCCTGAGCTTCCCATCTCTTGCTGGAGCGATGATTTCTTTAGAGCTATTAGTAATGGGTTAGAAAAATATCTAGACAAATCTGAACCTAAGAGCTCTAAATTTTCTTATGCCAAAGTCTATGTAGAAGTAGACTTGGAAAAGGGTTTACCTGCAGAGATTAATCTAATCTTAGGAGAATGGAAGCACTGGAAAAAATCTGGACTATAAACAAATTCCATTCAAATGCAGGCACTGTCATGACTATGGTCATTTTGCGATAGATTTCGCCAAAGTCTGGAAAACTAAAAATATGGATACACCATCTCCCCAGGATTATAAATGGCAGAAACAAAATAAGGGAGGTCTGAAAGGGAAAGGAATGTTCCAAAAGCCTCGAGGAAAAAATGGTAATAACAAATTCCATTCCTCCTCAAATCCTTTTAATTCCCTTAGTTCTCCAACTAATGAGAAGGATGCTTATATCTAGCAAGAAGAAGATAGAAGCAAGGAAGCAGAAACGACAATCGACAATGGTGAAATCGTGGTAGAGTGCAATTAAGTGCAGTCAAGAAAAAATCAGGCACGAAGCCTCTCCCTCCAAGGTGGCTTCAAATCCTGATCCCCCGAGTAAACAACTAAGAAATTTTAATGAGTAAATAGTAGGAATTATTACTTTTGATATGACTCCGAACCTATCTTGGAAAGAAGACAGTAACAGTCAGGAAATAGGGAGTTCAAAGAAGAAAGCTAGATCTAAACTAAAGGAACTAAGGGAAAAATAAGTTGAACTGAATACAAAATTTGGGAATCAAATAGTCATTACAAAAATCCTCAAAGGGGAAATAACAAAAAATAAGGAAAGGATGGTGGGTCTAATAAAACCACCTCCATTAAATGAAAGTAATATCTTATAACATCGGGGGGCTAGGGAACCCTGCTAAAAACCTAATGGTGAGGGACATAATAAAAAAAGAATCCTTGATGGTTGTTTTCCTTTGAGAAATAAAGTTAGAGGAACCACATGTATTCAAATTTGTTGAGGTGTTTTGGAAAGAATTATCTAGGATCGTTCAATCTTCTAGAGGGGCTTCTGGAGAACTGGGCATTTTCTTGTCAAATAAGAACTTCTCCCTTGTGGAAGAACTAAAGATGAAATCCTCGGTGTTGGATCTTTTGGAGGTAAGAGAAATGGGAGAATGAATTCCTTTCATAAATTTTTATGCTCCTATGCTATATAGTGAAAAGTTGGAATTCTGAGACTCATTGGAAGTTATAAGGGAAAGGATTTTACATTTGAATATTGTGATGGGAGGAGACTTCAATACCATCCTAAAAAATGTAGAAAAAAGAGGAGGAACTATGGTGAGGGATTCGTTTAGAGACATAATGGAAGATATAATAGACAGTTGGGATGTATATTATCCCAAAGTCATGGAAAAACACGTGATCTAATAGACGAACATGGGACCAATATATAGCAGCTCATTTGGACTAATTTCAAATTCATAATTCATGGATATTTAAAGGGCTTGACTATTCATCAATAATAGAAGCTCAAGGATACTTGTACCATCTCCCTATCATGATTAAAATGGAGAAGGTGGAAAATCTTGAGCTGTTTCGATTCAAGTTCAATGTAGATTGGGACTCTCAGAAGAGATTGGGAAACTGGTGGAGAGGACATAGAAGACCAATGTTCAGGACCCCCCGAATTATGTTTGGGAAACTAAGCTAAAGAATGTGAAAAGGGAACTTAGGAATTGGCTGAAAGAAAATTATTGACCCCAAGGTAAAAAAAGGTGAGACAAAGTCCAAGAACTCGATGAGCACAACAAGTTGATGGAGGAAGTACCAATAGAAGAGAAACACAAACAACAAGAAAAGGGCCTTTCTAGACATATATACTCTTTAAGCATATAAGAAGAAAATTAGTGGAGATTAAAATCTCGTAGTTTATGGTTAAAATAAAGGGACTTCAATACTTCCTTCTTTCATAAATGAGCTAAATCGAGGGAGACTCGAAATAGAATCAGTTAAATTATGCCTTAAGGGAATTCGAAGGTTTGCACCTTCATGGGAATCAAGGAAGATACCTTCTTATCCTTCAAATACCTCCTTAGTAAAGACCATATTCCTCTATATCATGTAAAGGAATTTCTTTAGGAAATGACATAGGTGATCTCCCTTGCCGCTAATCAGATTCTATTAGATGAAATAAAGGAAGAAGAAGTCTAAAAAGCAGTTTGGACCTTGGAACTTGAGAAATCTCCTAGATCTGATGGTTTCTCCATATTCTTTTACCGATTATACTGGAATATTATAAAAAAAAATCTCATCATAATGTTAAACCATATCAGAGTCAAAAAGAAACTTGGAGGGTCAACAAAGTCTTCCTTTCTTTCTTTAATCCCCAATGAGTCCATTCCATCAAAAGTTTCTAGATTTCGACCCATTTCGCTTTGCAACTCTTCCTATAAAATCTTGACCAAAATATTTTCCAACGAAATTAAACCCTTTCTCTCTACCTTCATTTCTGAGAATCAAGGAGGGTCTATGCAGTGGAGAAATATTATTGTTAACATTATTTTGGTTTAATAAGTTGTTCGTTCTCGTAAATAAGTGGGATAAGATGAAATCGTTATTAAACTGGATATAGCCAATGTGTTTGATCGGGTAAATCATTCCTTTCTTTTCCTTGTTTTAGAAAAATTAGGATCCAGTAATGGTTTTATTTTATAGGTTAATGCTTGCATTTGTTCCCCTTGGATATCCCCTTTGATCAATGGTAGACCAACCTATTTTTTTGCTGCCTCCAGAGGGCCTTCGGCAAGGTTATCCTCTGTCGCCTCCGTAATATATAATTATGGTTGAATATCTGAGTAGGAATCTCGAGGTTGGAAGTTTGGAAAGGTCTCTCCCAAGTTTAAGCATAGTGAGAAATGTCCGAGAAATCAATCACTCTTAGTTTGTTGATGATATCCTTTTACTTGGTGGTGCCTCTTTAGTGATAGCCTCAACACTTGAAAAGGTCTTAGACTGCTATCTTCATTTTTCTGGAGGAATGATCAAAAAATTGAAATGTTAACTAATTAGTTAGAACTGTCATGGGACTACTTTGCATTATATTTCCCACTTGTTGGGATTTCCTGTTGATATTAATCATGATTCTTTTTCTTATCTTGGAATTTTGATCTCTTTTAAGCAAGCTTCAAGGGGGGAATCAAGAATTTGTCTTGCATAAAATTAAAAGAATAACTCAATCATGGGGATTAAGATGGTTAAATCTTGTTGGTAGAGTTACTCTCATCAAATTGGTTCTCTCCTCTTTTTCGGTGTATCTGGGAGCAGTTCTATTAGCTTCAAAGAATATAAATCACAGATTAAGAAGTTTAATTCGGAAGTTCCTTTGGCGGGGAATTAAAATAATGAACAGAAGTTTCACCTTATCAATTGGAAAGTGGTAAGACAGCCAAAGATTCTAGGAGGGTTAGCTATCAAAGATCTGGAATACATGAACTTGGATCTTGGTGCAAAACTTGTTTGGAGGCTTCTTTTAGACTCCAATGAATGGTGGAAAAATGATATTACAAGGAATTATTTCCACAAAAATCGATTACTTACACATTAAGGAGAATTATGGGAGGGGAAAGGAAAAAAAATTGGAAACCCTGTAAAACGGCAACATCGTTTATGTTGGAACAATTGGGTTGGAAATTGGGAAACGGGAAGCATTTCCATCTATGGAAATATCACTCTCCCCTAACAGAATTTTTGGCTGCCAATTAAGGGATCATGGAATTCTCCAAATGGATGAAAGAACATGGTTATATACGTCTTGCTCACATCTCTAGTTGGGATGATCAGGGAATCTGGAGTGGGCAGAATATCTTGGATTTGCCCAATCGGTTGTTGAATCACTAGCATTCCATGAATTTCCATTTCAATGGGTTTGCGCCAATTGCTACCTATAAATTGGAAAAACGTATCTGGTTGGGGGGGAATCTTAAAAACTATTTAGTAAAGGAGGGTTATTCTCTTCTCATTAAGAGTCTTTCCCCCCTCCTTCTTCGGAAATCTGGGAAATTTTTTGGAATAGGGATGAGATTTCAGAGGTCAACATATTTTGTTGGGAAATGGTACATGATAAAATACTAACAGCTGAAAATCTTAGGAAAAGGAATATCCAAGGTCCTCTCATTGTGTACTCTATGGTAGAGAGGATGAAACTATCAAGCATATCTTTTTCCACTGCCCCTTCTCAATGGAAACCTGGAAATATTCTCTTATGCCAATGTTTTAATTTCCTACTAACCCTAAGGAGTGGAACAATATGTTTATTCTTTGTCGATTTCAATATACTCTTTCTAAGAAATCAAACTCTTTTTTTATGAAATGTTGGATGGTTGTTCATAAATGTATTTTCTAGACGATTTGGCTTTGCCAAAATAATGCGATATTCTAAGATAAATGGTGCTCTTCAGAATTTGTTGCTATTAAGGGAATACAACTTCTTCTTGATGTGATATCCTCTAGGGGATATGATGACTTGGACTTGAACGATCTAAATAATATTGAAAAAGAGTGGCTCAAAATATCCAATAACAAAAATATTGTTTCCAGTTCAAAAATACATAAAGTTCCTCCATATTGTATCAGATTAGAAGGGGGTCCCTTTAAAGAATGGAAAACAAAGTTAGGACAAGTATAGCTCTATTTCAATGGTGCTTCGATAGGTAACTCGGAGGAGGTAGGAGCAAGAGGGGTGATTTATAACCTCAAAGAAAAAATAGAAATAAAGTATGCCTGGGGATTGGGGAAAGGCTCGAACAATCAAGCCGAAGCCCTGTCACTTTCGCAAAGCCCAAATATTAGTATCTCTAAATGGATCAGGAAACTGATCATTGTCAGTGACTCAATGGTGGTAATTCAAAAGTGCATAAGACTTTCCAAGAACGAGCACCTTACTAACTTTGATCCATCTCCTGTGGTGATAAGTATAATGTACCTTCTAAGTAAATTAGAATTATACATATTTTTTCACAACAAAAGAGAAAACAACCATATGGCATACCTCCAAGCCAACATGGGAGTGGTATTGGAACAAGGAATTATAACCATCAATCAAGGCATCATCGTACATCATGTACCTTAATAGATTCATTAATTAATCCCTTAATGGATTACAAGTGGAGCATAGGAATAAACAAGGAGCAGTGGGTTATTAAATATGATAATACCCTGGGGATCAACAATAATGGGGCC
Organism: Pinus albicaulis; assembly: GCA_034641835.2. Lineage (NCBI taxonomy): Eukaryota > Viridiplantae > Streptophyta > Pinopsida > Pinales > Pinaceae > Pinus > Pinus albicaulis. Next base: position 347,397,405 of record CM076576.1, read on the forward strand.
TCAAGAACCAACATTGGTAGATGGGATTTCAAGAATAGATGCGCATGTAGGAGTATGCCAATTATGTCGCAGGACAAGTGGATTTTCTTTTGTTGCTTAATAAATGGGAAATCAAGGGAATATATGCTCATTACCACCATTGTTCACTACGAAAGGATTTTTGTGGTGATAGGGATGGTGGATGGTTGTAGACAAGGAATGCATTCAATATTGACAAGATTAGAGTTACATACGAAAATGATCAAGCGGTAATATATATAAGCTGGGTAATGCAGCTTAAGCATAGAATCATTCTTGTGCAGGGAAGGATTGGAAATAATATAGCCTTTGCAAGCAATAAAAACAGTGGAAATGGAGATGAGGAACTCAGGAATAGTGGGAGTGTGGAAGAGTTAATAGATAAGTCAAACAAGGAAATAATTAATTTGGGTTGTATGATGCTCCCACTCCAATGACAGAGGAAAGAGCAGCAACTGTGAATCAAGCGTCATAGCTTAATGCTGCGAGGATTGTGGAACTGTGAAAGCCATCTGAAGTGGCTGAAGAGGAAACTACAGCTGGAGGTCACGAGTAGACAGTTGCTTTATTTTCATGTTTTGTCAGATAATAAAAATTTGTGGTGTTTTCTTGAAAGTTTATAGTATAACTGATATAAATAAAATATATATAAATAAATATGATAGAAATAGGTTCTCTGATTATATTTCTACAAAACTCTAGGACATATATCAATTATATTGTAAAGGACCTCACCTATTTCCAATTTTGTTAATAAAATTGCTACCCATTTCTTAAAAAAATGTATAATTAATAATGCACTTGGTCACACTTATAACTAGTACTAGTACTATTAATCACTATTCAAAATGAAAATCCCAAACATTAAAAGATGCTTGGAACTCATAGTGTGCTCATATCATTGTCCATAAAAGCCTTCTCATTGTTGAGTCCATATATCATGGGCAAAATACAATGTTCAATTTATCCCTTTCAAATATCCTATGGTTACTACGATTTTGGATATCGAAAAAACAAAGAGCTTGAGGGGAAATCCCAAGACCAATTGGAACTCAACCTTCTATAATATTTTTTAAGAAATAAAAAATGAAAGAGATTAATAGAAATATAGTGGTGAAATAGAATTAGAAATTAACAATTAAGGATTTATTTAACAACAACACCCAACCATAATAGCAATAAAAATTAGCCCAGTTCCTCATTGAAATATGTAAAAAGTTCCAACTTTAAAAATTTGATAAACAACTGAAAGTATATATGAAGTCAATCTTCACAACAATTTTGGTTTGGGCAATGCCTTTTGAGTCTCCGGTGCTGTGGGTGATGGCTTTTGAGGCACCGGTTCTTTCGGAGATCGCTTTACAGGAACCCGGTTTTGTGGTGTTGGCTTCTCCGCTTCCGCCTTTGCGGTGTTGCCTTTTGTTGTGCTGGGTGATCGGTTTTCTATCACTGCGTTTGCTTTTGGCTTTTCGCGCAAACCATTTCCTTTTCCAGTCTGTAGAGAAGGCGGTTTCGGTGCTTTTCCATTCTGTGGAGAAGGCAGTTTCGGGGGAAAAAGTGAACAGAGAGGTGAGTATGGTAGGAGACTTCGGTGAATAAATAATGGGTGACGCAACAAAAGAATAGAATCCGCTGACTATTAAAAAATCGAAATTCAATTTGGTCTTTGTCATCAAATTTGATTAGGTGCCGACACAAAAATTTTGAGCATCAATTCTACTATTAGATGGTTTCGCTCAAAACTTTTGTGGGTGTTTTGATCATTTTATATTTCTTAATGTTTTATGGTTAATATTAAGAGCTTGTCTTTACACATTATCACAATACTTCCACCCATACTTTAAAATAACATCATATATTAGACACCTAGATTAAGTTTTGGGAAAGAAAAATGTGTTTTGATGTTATAATTTTTTTTAAATAAAAAGATAACTTGAATCTACAAGTAGAGTTAAGCCATTAATGTAATTATAAGGGTGGAAGAGGAATCAAGCTGTAGCGTGGATTAATGATAGTAATATATATCATAATTTTTATAAATTAATTATAAAAATAAGTAAATTTGAATATTTATATATATAGATAAATATTTTCAGATTAATCACGTTGTTAGGATTAGGTAGACGTTTCAAACCATCTAATGTGGTTCATCCTCGGGACAAGGTGAAGAAAGAAACAAATCACATTGAATAAATAATAGCTAGTTTCAACAGCTTTCTCTAGGCAATGACGCATCCATATTATTTATTCTATGTGATCTGTTTCTTTCTTCACCTTGTCTTGAGAATGAACCATGTGGTTGGAAACGTTGACCTAATCCTAATGATGTGATTAATCCGAAAAATATTTATCTACATTATGGATCACAAAAGTCTTAGATCTAACATTATTGCACTTTACGGAAAGGAATGGCTGATAAGGCTCGTCAACCATGTGGTTCGAAACGTTGACCTAATCCTAATGATTAATCCGAAAGATATTTATCTACATTATGGATCACAAAAGTCTTAGATCTAACATATGGCTGATAAGGCTCGTCAATTTGAACGTGCTGGTGGCTAAAAATAAATCTAATCTCACTTTTCTCAAAAAAATGTAGGAATGCATCATTGATTCCAATTTTTTCCTGTATTTCTCACCCTCTAAACTTCTCTAATAACAAGGCCATTTTTCTTAAAACCAGTCTCGCTTTGGTTAGATCGGAAATTGGTAAATTAAGAAAAGATCTGGATTTTATTACGCGGAGGCTTTTCTCACTTCATTTGGATCTAGCTAATGGTGTTTCCTCTTTTCTTTGGAGCATTTTGGATGGTGTTTCTGCTATTAAAGCGCTGCGGGTGGAAGAGGTTTTGAAAAAGAAGCAAGCGTTAAAATTTGAAAAACTTTCGTCTTCTCATTCGGACCTTCAAGACTCCTCACGCCTGGCGAGATCTAGAATTAGCCTAGAGCAGATCTCTGCCCTCAGCTCGTGGGTAGGTCGTTTCAACAACATCTTACGGCAGGGGTTCCCCACAGATTGGACAACTAGTATGGCAATACCTCTTTTCAAGAGTGGTGACGTCAATAATCCCTCCAATTATAGAACCATAATGATAAGCCCCTTGTTTGCAAAGTTATTTGGAAGCATGTTGGAAAAGAAAATCAGCAAGTGGGCAGAAGAAAGAGATAAACGTGCTAAAGGGCAAGCAGGTTTTAGACCTAAACATTCCACAGTTGATCATTGTATAACTTTAAGGCACATCATTGAAAAAGGTTGGGAAAAAAGGAAGAAGTTTTTTGTTGCTTTGTTGATTTCAGAAAAGCCTTTGACACGGTTCCTAGGGATAAGCTTTGGGGTAGAATGGAGGAACTCGGGGTTCCCAAGCATTTGAGAGCAGCTGTGCATAGGTTGTATGAAGAGGTGAAAGTCAAAATCAGAACTTCAGCTGGCATTTCTGAAAGTTTTAGAAGTGATATCGGGGTCAAGCAAGGTTGCCCATTGTCTCCTACCCTTTTTGGGTTATATATTGACAAGCTTGAAGAGTGGCTAAATTCGCAAGGGGGTGACGGTATCCATTTGGGCAAGTTCGTTATCAAGCTTCTTTTGTATGCAGATGACCTTATATTGATTGCTAATTCGGCTCTTGGTTTGCAAGAGCATTTACATTCCCTTGAGCATTTTTGTAGAAGGGTTGGGATGCAAGTCAATATTAGCAAAACGAAGGTAGTGGTTTTCTCTAACAAAAGAAAGCATAACCAACATAAGTTCTATTTTGAAGGCAACATTCTGGAAGAAGTTGCAAAGTACAAATACCTCGGAATTGACTTCAACAAAAATTTAAGTTGGGATGGTTGTAGAAAGAAAAGAACTTTAGGGGGTTGGAAAGCATTTTATGCTCTTCAAAACAGGTGTAGAGAGGCAGAGCTGTGGGACTGGAAAACCACCCTAACTCTTTTTGGGCTTTTAGTGATTCCGGTGATTCTCTATGGTTGTGAACTATGGGCCAGCAACACAACCAAGTTGCAGTGGAAGCAAATTGAGAAAATTCAGAAACGTTTGATTACAAACAAATTCAAAATTAAAAGTGCAGTTCCTTATGCTATCCTGTTAAGTGAAACAGGGGCTGCTCCTATTGAAGCAATTGCTATAGTGCGAGTCATAAGGTATCTGAAAAAAATTGAGCAAATGGAAGAGGATAGATGGCCTAAGGTTGTGTTTAGTGACAGATTGTGTAAAAGACAGAAGACTTGGATGCGGCAAAATAACAAATGGTTTAATAAATGGGGTATTTGCTTGAGCATGTGCCCTACAAACAGTAAAGAGATAAAAGCTTTTGTTATGGATAAATTCCACAAACATACTTGGAAGAAAGAGCTAGAGAGAAAGAAGAAGTACTACATAGAAGAGTTTAACCCCACACATAACCATCAACAAAAGGCGTACATAGGGGCTAATATTTCTTGGAGATCTAAAATTCTTATTGCTCAATTAAGGACTAATTCTCATCAACTCCGTTGTGAAACAGGGCACTGGAAAAGGCCAAAAGAAATTTGGGAAGAAAGAGTATGTATATTTTGCTCCTCCGGAAAAGTGGAAATAGAGAAACATTTCATTCTAGAATGTGAGGCCTTCAAGGACACCAGGGAAAACTATGCAGGTATTCTGGCAGCTAATTCTTGGGATAATCTATTCAGCGAAGAGTTTGTCGATAAGCTGGGAGTGCTCATTGTAAAACTTCACAGGAAAAGGGCCGAATACAAGAGTCAGATAGAGAAGCAATCTGTCCCATAGGCTATTTTTAGCCTCGTGGACATTAAAAATTCATTCTTTCTTTCTTTCTTTGGCTGTCTCATATTCTTCAGTAGATCGGCCCTCTTCAACTGGTGATGGGAGCCGTGATGGAGTACTCTCTTCAGCTATTGCAGGTGACACGAACCCTGTATTGGCATTAGGGTTTTATTTGGCTTCTAGTGATCCAAGTTCGGTCTGAGGTCTCTCCAAACCTCCGCAGCAGCCTCGAACGAGTTCTGCCTCGGCTCAGTGTCCGGTTTCAATTCCGATATCGCTGTCCAGTTCTGAGGTAACGGTGACTCTCCCCCGAGAGCTTTCAGAATCAATCTCAGATGTGGATGCAGCTCTGACCAGTCAGCCTTCAAAATCAGATTCAACTCCAGCTTTCTCGATGGAATTCTCAGACAGCGCAATCGGTTCTTCGAGTGGTTTTTCTTCTGTGTTTACCATTGATCGTCCTTCGACCCGAGCCCTGGCGAGTCTCACGCAGTGGTCTAATCTCGATCCCCTTGCGTTGGGTTGTTCTCATTCTGTGTCGTTGGCTCTTTCCCTCGGGTCATCAGATTCGAACTTGGGGTTGGATACTATTCATGGTAGCCCCATCGCTTTCAATGACGACGGTCACAACGTTCTCAGCCTTGTTGAAGGTTTCGGTATCGATAAGCGGGTGGATGGAGTTGGCTCCATTACCAATGGTATGGAGTGTGCGGAGGGCAGGTTCTCCAATAAATTCACTAATATTATTAACTGTATTGATAATTACAATCATATCACCTCAATTCATAATGATAATAATTTAATAGAAAATAATAATAATAAGATTATTAATAATAAAGATTCTAACAATGGTTTATTAAACCATAGTAATATCGTTCCCCGTGTGGAATATAACAATAATATTTCAAACAATAATAATCATATTAATGATAACCATGGTAGCATTAATAATAATAATATCAATAATAATAATATTAATAATAATGTCATTATTAATAATTCTAATTTTAATAGCTATAATAAAAATGTAATTAACCTTTCTAGTTTTTCTTTTGATTCTTATGTTTTTAGTCTTCTTAATAGAGGGCTTAATTTTGCCTTTGCCTTGAAGAAGATCCCTGCGGATGATATTCTTTGTAACATCGATTACGGCATCTCCCTGATAATGTTAAGGAGACCATTAGACAAAATAGATCTACTATTCTTAGGAAGGCGAAGCCTCCCAAAAGAAACTTGAATAAGCCTGAGTTTCTCGCCCTCAAAACCCTAAGGGACAACCATGACATTGTCATCCTTAAGGCAGACAAGGGTGGGGCCATAGTCATTTTGGATAAATCCGAATATGTCAGCAAGATGGTTGATCATCTGTCCAATAGTGGTAGTTATGTTAAGCTTAAGAAGAACCCCTTAAATCGGTTTGTAAGGATGTTTCCCTTGCCATTAAGTCGAATTCTTCTCTTAATCCTCTCTGTAGGAGGCTTATTAAAAGAAATGCCCTTACCCCCCGGATCTATGGTCTCCCCAAGATTCATAAGCTGGGTGCCCCCTTAAGACCTATTGTTAACACAATAGGTGGTCCCTCTTATCATCTGGCCAAATTCTTGGCCCAAAAGCTTAAACCCGTTGTAGGTCAAACTGATTCCTTTGTGAAGGACTCGGCTTCCTTTATCAAGGAGTGGAAGAACATCAAGCTCCAAACTGGTGAGTTTCTAGTTAGCTTTGATGTTGTGTCCTTATTCACCAAAATCCCCATCCAGGAAGCTGTTGATGTCATTAAACGGATCTTTGATGAGGACACCTCTAAATTGGTTAGCCTCTGCCTCACCTCGACTTTCTTTAGTTTTCAAGGTGAGTTTTATGAGAAAACCTGTGGTGTTGCGATGGGCTCCCCTCTTCCCCCCATTTTTGCTAACTTATTTAGGGAGGATTTTAAATCCAAGGCTCTGGCCTTGGCTAAATTTCACCCTAGGAAGTGGAATAGGTTCATGGATGACACTTGTGTCATATGGCCCCATGATCGGGAGAAATTAGATATATTCCTTGGGCACCTAAACTCGCTTTCTGATTCCATCAAGTTCACGATGGAAGTGGAGGTTGATGGTTGCCTTCCTTTCGTTGATATCCTTCTCTCTAGGAATGAGGATGGTTCCATTTCTCACCGAGTTTTTCGCAAGAAGACTCACACGGAACAATACCTTCATGTTGGATCCCATCATTTTCTTGCTTAGAAATTTGGTGTCTTGTGTACCATTGCGACTCGTGCTCTCAGAATTTCTGACGACAGCTCCTTGGAATTGGAGAAGTCCCATCTTCTTGAAGTTTTTGAAAATAATGATTACAGTAGATCTTAGGGTCTCAAAGCTTTTCAAAATGCATTTAAGCGTTTCAATGGAAATTCTAATTGAGTGGATCCTATTTCCAAGGTCCATCTTCCATTTATCCAGGGGACAATGGACAAGATTGCCCATGTCCTTTGAAGATATAATATCTCTGCTTCTTTCAAACCTCTCTGCACTATTAGAAATTCTCTTGGGTCCGTTAAGGACCCTATCGACCCTAAGAACATGAAAATGGGTTTACATAATTCCTTGTTCATGTGGTACTCCCTATATTGGTGAAACAGGTCGATCCATTAGGCAGAGAATCCGGGAACATGCTGCGGATATTAAACACAATCGGTCTCATACCTCAGCTCTTGCTGAGCATGTGGAAAAATCCTGTCACCGTGTTTGTATTGAGGATTCCAGAGTCGTTTCCAAAGTAGATCACTTCTACCATAGGAAATTAAGGGAGGCAATCGAAATTGAACGGCATGCTAAGAATCTTAACCATTATGATGGTTGGAAATTAAGTAAGAGCTGGACCCCGGCTCTCGCTAGGTAGGTTGGTTTTTTTTTTTTTTAATAATATATATATACACCTAATTTATTCATTATTGTTATATATTTTTGCCTAATTAATTCATTAATTTTATTTATTCATTTATTTGATGTATTCATTCAAAAAATTAAATAAATAAATAAATCTCCCCTCCCTATTTTGTAATTTAATAAAATTTTTAATAAACTTATTTTAAATGATTTATTCTTAAAAATTTTAATTCTAAACTAACTAACTTTCTAATGACTAGCTAGGCTTAATATTTTGATTTATTTATTCATTTTTATTTTATTTTATTAAAAATATTTTTACTTTATTATTCATTTTATATTATTATTTATTGACTTGCAATATTTTCTCCTAAATTCTTGAAATTAAAATCCTAGAAATTTTAAAATTTACCCTTCTTAGCTTATTACTAAATTATTTAATTATTTAATTCTAAATTATTATGGGTTGATGTTCCTTAAAATCTTAAAAACTATTAATATTTTACCCTTTTAACGAACTAGTCAAATATCGGCTAGTTTCTAACAGCTGCTTTCTAACGGCTAGTGTCAACAGCTTTCTCTAGGCAATGACGCATCCCTACTATTTATTCAATGTGATATGTTTCTTTCTTCACCATGTCGTGAGGATGAACCACATTAGATGGTTCGAAACGTTGACCTAATCTTAATGATGTGATTAATCCGAAAGATATTTATATGCATTATGGATCACCTAAATCTTAGATCTAACATATATATATATATATATATATATATATATATATATATATATATATATATATATATATATATATATATATATATATATATATTATAAAACAATATATACCTACTAGTTACATTTTATTTTTAGATTAAAATGTTTAATTGATTTTTTCAACCAATTAATTAATTTATTAATTAGTTATTTAATCAATAGTGATAATAATATTTAAATATGTATATATATTTCTTATTTTTTTATTTTTTATTTTATTTTTTTATTATTCTTATTTATATATTATTTTTAATTATATATTTGTTTATTTATTTTTAATGAGCGAGGTCCAAGGAAAAAATAAAATGATATCCAACGACCATCAAAGAATCATAAAACGAGCCAAAAAAAAAAAAAAACAAGGAAGAACAAAAGACAATCAAGAATATAAGACCAACAACCATAAAAAAATCATAAAACGAGCCAAAAAAAAAACAACAAGGCATAAACAAAAGACAATCAAGAATATAAGGTAGGTATCCAACACCTGTTGATATTCCAAGTCATCATTTCTATTGAGATTAACTGGTCTTTTTTCAATTTCTAAGGCCTCTCTTAACTTACAATAATGGAAATGGTCGATCCTAGCAATGACCTTAGCCTCTTCGATGCAAACATGATGGTTAGTCTTTTTTGCATGCTCAGCTAGGGTGGGTGAGAGAGAACCTCTATGTTTAATGTCAGTAGCACACTCACAGATCCTTTGATTAATAGACCTACCAATTTCACGAATCTAAGGAGTTCCACAAGAACAAGGAATGATATAGACACCTTTTCCATCCCTATGGTCAATCGGATATTTAACCGATTTGAGAGAGATGTGAATCATTTTAAGGGGCTTGAAAGACGAAGACACCTTATGCTTCTTAAGAAAACTATAAATCTTATCAGTGGTACCCTGAATGAATGGCAGGCACACACTACTAGACCATTCACTAGGCTCTTTTTTATTTTTAACTAAAGGACATTTTTTTTCTTTAAGGAAAACTTTAAGGCCTTGCGACCTACTATAACCATTTTTACAAAAGACATTAATCATATGGGTCTTTTTACCCTTAAGGTGAGACACATCAGATATTCTCAATGCCCTAGTGGAAAAGGTGTTAAGGACACCTAATTTTTTAGCAGGGAAATGGTCAAAACTAGCGCAAAAATATTTCTCAGTATGAGTTTTCGTTCGAAAAACTTGATGGGAAAAAGAACCATCATCCTTTCTAGAGATAAGAACATCAAGGAAAGGAAGGCTACCATCCACCTCATATTCCATGGTGAATTTTATGGAGTGAGATTGACTATTAAGATGAAGGAAAAAGAGATCTAACTTTTCTTTTCCATGAGGCCAGACGACACAAGCATCATCTACAAATATTTTCCAAAGTTTTGGCTGGAAAAAAGCTGAGGAAAGAGCCCTAGATTCAAAGTCCTCCATAAACAAATTTGCAAAAATCGAGGAAAGGGGAAAACCCATGACAACACCAGATGTTTTCTCATAGAATTTTTCAATAAAGATGTTGCATATTGAATATAATCCCATTTTTTTAATGATATCATATGTAGTAATGTGGAATCAATTTAGCAGTCTATATAAAGGGATTTTTTTTAACAAAGAAACTGATGTTAAATAATATGTTTTCTTTTTTTTTTAGCGATAACTCATCTATTCATAAATGATAGTGCTCAGTTTTTAATACCCATGAACTAATCAATGTCAATCTTATTTTCATGCGAGAACAAGATAATAGACACTTTTCCAATTGGTTTAATTATTGTGTTTTAAAATATTTTCCAATTGTAAAGTGTTGTTTATTAAACATATAATACAATTTTTAAGTTTATGGCTCCTTTTCAAAGTGGGCTTATTTATTAACAATATAATTAACTCAAAACTAGAACACTAAAACTTTCTATCTTATGTTTACATTGGCTTTAAATAAAGAAATTTTAATGTTAGCTTACTATTTTGAAGGGAATTATACCTCTCGAGTGATTTATTATGGAAATTGCCTCCATGATTTCTAAGAGACATTAAAGGATATGGGTGAAATTATCTATTACTTATTCCTCTATCATATAATGGATTCCTCTAACAACATATCAATATATCTCCTACTTCTTTCTCATTCCTTTCATCTACCATGGAAGATCACCTATGCCAATAATAAAATTCTTCACTAGGCTCAATTAAGGGCCAAATTCCTATATTGTATTCCATTTGTAACATACATAAAAAAGCAACAAAAAATAAGAACGGATTTATTAATACAAAGAAATACTAAATAATAATCAAAATTTTATAATGAAATACCAAATTAATATTGGAGGATTATTCCTTAATAATGAAAAAATATTTAAAATATTCAAATACTACCTAAATCAAAACTATTCTTCTTATTAAACCTCATCATAAAATAGTTGCCTAATACAACTAACTTGAAAGATAAGAAAAGGTCCCAAAATATAATTCCTATTTTATAAATAGAAATATGTATATTTATTAAAATATGTATAAATAGAAATAACTGTGTGATGAGGGAAAAACCTAGTTACATGTTGTTGCTTTGACAGTTCAGTAGATGATGCCTTTCAAGCCCTGGGGGCTTCCCTTCCTAAGCGCCCATGTCCGACGGAGGTTCTGTCGAAGTTTGTGAAGAAAAATAAAGAAGTTAAAAATGTTTCTCCACCAGACAGAGTGTGTCGCACATCTGTTTCCTATGTGGAGAGTGCATTGATTGGGAAGTTTACTAGGATGTGGCCCTCTCCAAGGTCGATGGAAATATGGTTGGGAAAGACTTGGAAGCCTATGATGAAAGGGGATATTGCTCTATTTATTGTGGGAAATGGATTCTTAATTTTCTTATTCGAAATAAAAGAAGATCGAGATGTAGTGTTTCTAAATGGGAATTATCTCTTTGGTTCTAGAGGTATCTACCAAAGAAATGGACTTTGTATTTTAATTCGGACAAGGATATTCCCGGTGCTATTCTAGTATGGTTTAATCTCCCTTAGCTTCCCATCTCTTTCTGAAGCATTGATTTCATCACAACTATTGCTAATGGGTTAGGAAAATATCTGGACAAATCTAAACCTAAAGACTCTCAATTTTCCTTTGCCAAAATCTATGTAGAAGTAGACTTGGAAAATGGTTTACCTACAAAGATTAATATAATCTTAGGATAATCGAAGCATAGAAAAATTCTGGACTATGAACAAATTCCATTCAAATGAAGGCATTGTCATGACTACGGTCATTTTGCGATAGATTTATCCAAAGTGGGGAAAATTAAAAATATGGATACACCATCTCCCCAGGAGGATCAATGGTAGAAATAAAAGAAGGTAAGTCCGAAAGGGAAAGGAATGTTCCAAAATCCATGAGGAAAAATCTGTCATAACACATTCCCTTCCTCCTCAATCCTTTTAATGCCCTTAGTTCTCCAATTGATGAGGAGGAAGTTCCTATCCAGCAAGAATAAGATAGAAGAAAGGAAGCGGAAATGGAAATAAACAATGGTGAAATCGTGGCAGAGTGTAGTCGAGTGCAGTCCATAAAAAGTCAGGCACAAAGACTCTCCCTCCAAGGTGGCTTCAGATCATGACCCCTCGAGTGAAAAAATAGGTAATTTTAATGAGGAAATATTAAGAGTTATTACTTTTCTATTACTCAAAACATATCATGGGCAGACGACAGCAACAATCAAGAAATAGGGAGTTCAAAGAAGAAAGGAAGATCTAAACTGAAGGAACTAAGGGAAAAATAAGTTGAATTGAATAAAAAAAATAGGGAATCGAATAGTCATTACATAGATCCTCAAAGGGAAATTTACAAAAATTAAGGAAAGGATGGTGGGTCCAATCAAATCACGTCGATTAAATGAAAGTAATATTCTGGAACATCAGGGGGCTGGAGAACCCTGCTAAAAATCTAACTATGAGAGACATAATAAAACAAGAATCACCGATGTTTGTTTTAATTGAAGAAACAAAGTTATAGGAACCAGATGTATTCAAAGTTGTTGAGGTATTTTGAAAAGAATGCTCTAGGATCATTCAATCTTCTAGAGGGGCTTATGGAGGACTGGACATTTTTTGGTCAAATAAGAAATTATCCCTTGTGGAAGAAGTAAAGATAAAATCCTCGTTGTTGGCTCTTCTGGAGGTAAGAGAAATGGGAGAACGAATTCCTTTCATAAATATTTATGCTCCTATGTTATACAGTTAAAATTCGAAATTCTGAGACTCATTGGAAGTTCTAAAGGACAGGAATTTGCATCTTAATAGTGTGATGGGAGGAGACTTCAATACCATCCTAAACAATGTAGAAAAAATAGGAGTTATAGTGAGGGGTCCATTTAGAGACAAAATGGATGATATAATAGACAGTTGGGATATGATGGATATTATCCCAAAGTCATGGAAATACACATGGTCTAATAGACGAACAGGGGACCTATATATCTAGTAGCTTGTTTGGACCAATTTTTTATTCATAACTCTTGGCTATTTAAAGGGCTTGACTATTCGTTAACAATAGAAGGTCAAGGAGACTCGTACCATCATCGTTTCATGATTAAAATGGAGAAGGGGGGAAATCTGGGGTCGTTCCTATTCAAGATAAATGCAGATTATGGACTCTCAGAAGAGGTCGAGAAATTGGTGGAGAGGACATGGAAGACCAATGTTTAGGAATCACTGAATTATGTTTTAGAAACCAAGCTAAAGAACGTGAAAAAGGAACTTAGGAATTGGCTAAAATAAAATTATCGACCCCCGGGTAAAAAAGGCGAGACAAAGTCCAAGAACTCGATGAGCACTATAAGTTAATGGAGGATGTACCAATGGAGGAGAAACATAAAAAATAAGAAAAGGACCTTTCCAGACATATATAATCTTTAAGTAGACAAGAAGAAAATTTGTGGAGATTAAAATCTCGTAGTTTATGGTTAAAATCAAGGGACTCCAATACTTCCTTCTTTCATAAATGAGCTAAATTGAGGAGACTTGAAATAGAATCAGTAAAATTGTGCCTTAAGGGAATCCGAAGATTTACACCTTAACAAAAATCAAGGAAGAGGCCTTCTTCTTCTTCAAAACCCTACTTAGCTATTGTAAAACCAGCGCCAAAAATAGAAGAAAAGAGATATCGATGCCTTATAAATAAGCCACTTCGAGGGGGCAACCTCCAATACATTACATAAATGAAAAATTCTGGATTATACAAATGACCAAAACCTCCTTATATATATAGGAGTCCATGGGGCCATAATGTAATCCTAGTGGGGCCACAATGTAATCCTAGCTGACCTAACAATAATAATTTAAGGGCACAATAATAACAATATTGGGGCTACAGGGGTACAACAATAACAATAAGGGGGGCTACACTAACATAATAAGGGACTACACTATTAATATAGGGACCTAACATGCCCCTCTCCTTCAAACAAGTGTTGTCCTCAACGCTTCAGTAGCTCCAATTCCTTTTGTATAAAATTCTCATCCTCCCATGTAGAATCTTTAGTGGGTAAGTTCTTCCATTTGATGAGATACTTTGAAATTGATCAATTTATTAGTTGTCGAGTTCTTGCTTCCTTGACTGCTTCAGGTTCGAATATGGTTTTCCCTTCCTCATCAAGTTCTGGAAATATTATTTGAATTGGAAGTTTGTCCCCTATAACATTTTTTAAGCATAAAACATGGAAAACTAGTTGCACTCGCGAAGAAGCAAGAAGCTCCAATTTGTATGCCATAGTACCAATCTTTTGCAAAACCTTGTAAGGACCATAATAATTTGGCGATAATTTATTATCCTTCTTATCTTGCTTGAGGGACATTTGTTTGTATGGTTGTATCCATAAAAATACCCAGTCTCCCACATCAAAACTTCTCGAACTGCGATGTTGATATGCCTATTGTTTCATTCGATTTTGTGCCAAATTTAGGTTATCCTTTAAGAGTTGGAAAACTTCTTGTTGATGCTCGATGTGATCCTCCACTACTTTAACCCTAGAATTTTCCCTTAAATAAGATGTGATGGATGGTGGATGATATCCATAAAGTGCCATAAATGGGCTCATTTTTGCTGCACTATGGAAGGAAGTGTTATACCACCATTCAGCGAGAGGTAACCACTTGACCCATTGTGCTTGCTTATCAGATACAAAACAACAAATATTTCCTTCCAAAAATTTATTCACTATATTTGTTTGACCATCATATTGAGGATGATAAGATGAGCTATGAGCTAGTTGAGTACCCAAACAAGAAAATAATTCCGTCCAAAAATTTCTTGTAAAAATGGGATCTCTGTCACTTACACTAATCTCCGGGTTTCCATGTAGCTTTTGAATTGTTTCCATAAATGCGGTCGAAACTATACTCACTTTAAATGGATGAGATAATGCACAAAAGTGTGCATAATTGGTAATTCTATCAACTACCACCATGATGACGCTCCTTCCTTCAAACTTAGGTAAACCTGTGATAAAATCCAATGAAATCTCCTCCCAACGTTGACTTGGAATCGATAAAGGTTGTAGAAGACCCGAGTCTTAATTGTCTCAACTTTATTTTGTTGGAAAACCAAACATTCTGCCACAAAATTTTGAATATCACATTTAAGGCCATCCCAAAAAAAATTCTTCACCCTGTGGTAAGTTTGTAAAAATCTCGAGTGTCCTCCTAAAGGAGAAGTGTGCAATTCAAAAAGAATCTTTTGTTTTAGTTTGGAATTCTTGCAAATATATAAGTGATCTGTGTACCATAAGGAATCATTTTTCCAACTAAATGTATTGGATGTACTAGGATCTTGCTGCAACTTTTGAATGAGAGTCCACACTTCTTCTTCCTTCTTCCATTCATCCCTTGCTTTGGTTATCCAATCTGGTTGGATAATTTAAATGGCACAAAGCAATGCTTCCACCTCTTCTTCCTTTCTTGAGAGTGCATTTGCAACAACATTTATCTTCCCTTTTTTGTAGACAATTTCAAAGTCATAACCCAACATATTTGTGACCCATTTTTGTTTCTCTTCTGAAGATAGTCTTTGTTCCAAAAAGTGTTTAAGACTATCATGATCAGTTTTTACCTTGAAGTGTCTTCCCATTAGTTAAGGTTTCCATTTCTTTAGTGCATGTAGTATTTCCAACATTTCCTTATCATAAATAGCCTTTTGTAAATACTTTCCTTTGATTGAATGACTTCCAAAAGAAATGGGTCTTCCTTCTTGCATTAAAACAACACCAATTCCATTTCCTAAGGCATCACATTCCACAATAAAGGTTTTAGTGAAGTCTGGAGTAGCTAAGACTGGTGCTAGGCACATTGCCTCTTTAAGATGTTCAAAGGCCTTATTTGCTTCAGGAGTCCATGAAAATGCATCTTTCTTCAATAGTGTTGTTAGAGGTGTTGCTATTCTCCCATAATTCTTAACAAACTTGCGATAATACCGTGTTAACCAAGAAATCGGCGCAACTTCTTTATGGTTATGGGGACTTTCCATTCCTTAATGGATTTAATTTTGTTAGGGTCTACCTTAACACCCTCGTGAGATACAATATGACCAAGATATTCCACCTCTTGTACTTCAAAGAAACATTTCGATGTTTTTGCATATAATTGCTTCTCCTCCAATAGTTTGAGCACCATGTCAACATGTTGAACATGATCCTTCCAAGACCTGCTGTAGATTAGTATATCATAAAAAAATACTAGCACAAATTTTCTAAGGAAGGGTTTTAAAATGGAATTCATCAACCCTTTAAAAGTAGAAGGTGCATCGGTAAGGCCAAAAGGCATGACTAAAAATTCATAATGACCCTCATGAGTTCGAAATGTTGTTTTCGGAATATCTTCAGTCTTCATTCTAATTTGATGATATCCTGAACGAAGATCCAACTTGGTAAAATAAATTGCTCCATGTAACTCATCCAATAATTCATTAATCACAGGAATGGGAAATTTATCTTTAATAGTGAGCTTATTGAGCTCCCTCTAATTCAGACACATGCACCCTGATCCATCTTTTTTGTGCACCAATACTACTGGAGCAGAAAAAGAACTTTGACTAGGTTGAATTATACCAGCCTCTAACATTTCTGCAATCATGCGTTCAGTTTCGCTCTTTTGGACATAAGGATATCTATAAGGCCTGATGTTTGGAGGAACACTTCCTGGAATCAAATGAATAGCATGATCATGATCACGAATAGGTGGGAATCCTTTGGGAGTATCAAACACCTTGGAATGATTGTCCAAGACTTTCTGGAGATCTGGAGAAATAGATGATTTTGATGTTGGATCTTCTAGTGAGAATAATTGTGCAATTACACCATGTTGTTATTTCTTTATATGCTTTTTCATGACATTAGAGCTTATTATCTTTCCTGGCTTCCCTGTGATACCCTGTAATTCGATTTCCTTTCCTTCCGAAAAAAAAATTCAAGAAAATTTCTTGAAAATTAAAAGCTACCGTCCCTAAAGATTGTAACCATTGTACTCCTAGTAAAACATCAGCACCTCCCGTTGGGATGGAAAGCCTTGGACTATTCAATACATATTCCCCCATGGCTAGCTTGATATTATGGCATTTTCAAGATCAATTTATAGTTCCTCCATTTGCAACCATCACTTGACATTCTGGTGCTGGGTATAGGAAACAATTCAATTCCTTGGCTATCTTATAATGAATAAAATTATGGGTACTACCCGAATAAATCAAAACTATTACCTTTTTCTTCTTGATATGTCCTTCTATCGTGAGAGTTTGAGGAGTGGTAATTCCTACCAATGCATTACATGATATGGTCGGACTCATTTCTTCTTCTTCTAGGGTTGGTTCCTGGTGTATATCCTCTTCTTGTTCATTTTCTTCTTCCTCTTCACAATCTATGTAAAATAATTTCTTCTCAGCACACCTATGACCTTTAGTGTATTTGCTATCACAACTGTAGCAAAGCCCTTTTTCTCTTTTTTCTTCCAATTGTTGTGGTGTCAACCTTGTAGGTTGTGGAAATCTAGGAGTAGCAACACTTCCCTCTTTATATAAGTGAGTGGTAGGCTTCCTTGTCGCCATAATTTTACATTCAATTTTTCTTGCCAACCTGAATGCCTTCTCCAATGAATCAGGTTCCAAAACACGAACTTCATGTTGGATGCTATCCTTTAGAGTACCTATGAAGAGATCAATCCTGTGTTCCTCTGGAATATCAGTTACCCTTATATTCAATTTTTGGAAGTCCTCAATGTGCTGCCCCACTAAACCCTTTTGTTTGAGATTTATCAATTGGGTAAAGAAGGTGTTGCTCTTGGTATCCTCATAATGTGCTATCATTTCCTCCGTAAAAATTGACCAAGTGACAATTTTTTTACGGGAGCAAAGCCATCGATACCATACAAATGTATTTTGTTCTAAATGTAAAGTTGCAATGTGTACCTTTTGTGTGTTTTGCACATTATGGAGATCAAAATATTGCTCCATCTGTAGTATCCATGTTACAGGATCCTTTCCCTCAAATTTTCTCATATCCATTTTTGGAATATGGTGGTTCTTCCCGCCAACATTAGAGTTTATGAAATCATGATTAACGTTTATTTAGTTCTCATCATGAGTTTCCTCTACAATCTTTTCACCATTAGGAAACATTTCTTGTATCAAATTTGTCAAACCTTCCATATCTGCTTTTAGATCATTCTTCATGTTTTCCATTTTTTCATTGATCTTAGCTTCCATGTCATCCATCTTAGATTCCATGCTAGCTTCCATGCCATCTATCTTAGATTCCACGTATTTCTTCAAACCATCCATATTATTCTTCAAACCATCCATCTTCACTTCCACGCCTTTCTTCAAAACTTCCATTTCATTTTTTGCTGCTCTTTGCAAGAGAGAAATTTGGTGCACTTGCTCTTGTAATTTTGATACATCATGTTGCAATTCTTCATCTTCATGAGTCATAGTAGAGCCTTCTGAAGGCTTAATGGGTGTTGAATTATTTTTATGGGGCATTTTTTAGAACCCAATATTGATATCTATTCAACAATATGCCCTTGTATTCAATTCAAACTGATCCTTCAAACAAGACTTATGCAATTCGGGAAACAAATACACACCTTTTTCTTGATTTTGAGGAGCTCGATATTGAAATTGGATTATCTCTGTGATTATGGCTCTTCAATATATGAAATTTGGCACAAAGGTAGCCCTCTGAATTCTCTTTTGAATTCCATAGTCTGACCTGATTTGGATTCTCCAAGGCAAAGTTATGTCCAATTTCCCACAATGACCTAATTATGGACTGGTGTAGTAGGGAGAAATTGTACGACTTGCCACGTGTCACTGTTTCATCCTTCGGCTATGAAATTGATAGAAAAAAAACTACAGTCTGTGTACTTGCAACCAATTTTTATGGCAATGCAATCCGATGCTCAGAGAGAGAGTTATGAATATTTTCCCACGATCACCTCTTTGAGATGAAATTCGGGAGCCTGAAAAAGCACTACCTTCCATAGATCATATCTCCAAAAATATTGTGAACCAAGATCTGAAATTTTGCGACACGTTTCCTCAGGATTTAGGCTTCGTGCCCTAAAATTTTAGATTCTGAACCTTTGTAGAAAAAACGTTATAGCGAAAATTCCAAGATGACCTATTTAGAGCAGTGAAACCCTAGAATCCAAAGCTCTGGTACCAAATGTTGTGAAACCAGCTCCAAAAATAGAAGAAAAGAGATATCAACGCCTTATAAATAAGCCACTTCGAGGGGGAAACCTCTAATACATTACATAAATGAACAATTCTTGGATTATACAAATGACTAAAACCTCCTTCTTTATATAGGAGTCCATGGGGCCACAATGTAATCCTAGCCGACCTAAAAATAATAATTTAAGGGCACAATAATAACAATATTGGGGTTACAAGGGTACAAAAATAACAATAAGGGGGGCTACACTAACATAATAAGGGACTACACTATTAATATAGGGACCTAACATTAGCAAAGACCATATTCCTCTAAATCATGCAAAGGAATTTCTTCAAGAAATTACATAGGTGATCTCCCCTGCCGCTAATCGGATTCTGTTAGATGGAATAAAGGAACAAGTCTGAAAATCAATTTGGACCTTAGAACCTGGGAATATCCTAGACCTAATGGTTTCTCCATATTATTTTACTGATTATACTGGAATATTATAAAAAGGGATCTCATTATAATGTTGAACCATAGCATAGTCAAAAATAAACCTGGAGGGGGAACGAACTCTTCGTTTCTTGCTTTAATCCCTAAACATTCCAATCCATCAAAAAAAATTAGAATTCGACACATTTCACTTTGAAACTCTTCCTATAAAATCTTGACAAAATAATTTCCAACAAAATTAAACCCTTTCTCTCTGCCTTCATTTTTTAGAATCAAGGATGACTTATGGAGCACAGAAATATCCTTGATAACATTATTTTGGTTTAAGAAGTTATTCATTCTAGTAAAGAAGTGGGATAATATGGAATTGTTATTAAACTAGATATGGCCAATTCAATTGATCGGGTAAATCATTCCTTTATTTTCCTTGTTTTTGAAAAATTAGGATTCAGTGTCATGGTTGAGTTGCAGACATGGAATGCATTCAATCTTGACAAGATTAGAGTTACATACAAAAAGGATCAAGTGATAATATATATAAGCTAGAGCAGAGGAACTCAGGCACAGCGGGAGTGTGGTAGAGTTGATGGATAAGTTAAACAAGAAAATGATTAAGGAGATCCAGGATAAAATGACGGTTGTGTTGTCCCACCTGTCTGGATTAGGGAAATATATGGAGCTAATGCAAAAATCTATGGAACATATAAAAACTGGAATGGTCAACCTGAATTACAAAGTGGATAATATCAAAGTGAAAGTAGAAACAACCACTGTTGGGGTGCTAAAGGAGGTCTTTGGGTTGTGTGATGCTCCCACTCCAATGACGGAGGAAAGAGCAGTAATATGAATCAACTGCCAAAGTATAATGTTATGAGGATGGTGGAACTAGGCAAGCCCTCTGAAGTGGCTTAAGAGGAAACAACACCTAGAGGTTGCGAGTAGACAGGTGCTTCATTTTCATGTTTTGTCAGATAGTAAAGATCTATGGAATTTTCTAGAAAGTTTATAATATAAGTAATGTAAGGAAAATGTATAGGAATAAAAATGTTATAAATAGGGTCTCTTTGATTATATTTCTGCAAAACTCTAAGGCATATATCAATTGGATTATAAGGGACCTCAACCATTTCCAATTTTGTTTATAAAAATTTCTACCCATGTTAGGTCACTATGTTAATGGTTTAGTCCCTTATTGTTATTAGTGTAGCCCCCTTATTGTTATTGTTGTACCCCTATAACCCAATATTGTTATTATTGTGCCCTTACATTATTATTGTTAGCTCGGCTAGGATTATATTGTGGGCCCATTGACTCCTATATATAGAAGGAGGTTTTGGTCATTTGTATCATCCAAGAATTGTTTATTAATGTAATGTATTAGAGGTTTCCCCCTCGAAGTGGCTATTTCTAAGGTGTTGATCTCTCTTTTCTTCTATTTTTGGAGCTATTTTCATAACATTTGGTATCAAAGCTTTGGATTTTAGGGTTTCGCTGCTCCAAATAGGTCATCGAAGAATTGTCGCTATAAATTTTTTTCTACAAAGGGTCAAAAGCTAAAATGTTTACACAACAAATCCGTAATCCTGAGGAACATCATGGAAACACTTCAAAGCTTTATTCGCAATATTTTCAGAGATATGGTCTATGGAAGTTAGGGATTTTTTAGGCTCCCAAATTTCATGTCAAAGAGGCGACCATGGGAAAATCATAATAAATCTCTGTCTGAGCATTGGATTGCAACTCTGTAAAAAGTGGTTGCAAGTAGACGGACTGTAGTTTCTTGTATATCAATTTCAGAGCCGAAGTAGGAAACAGTAACACGTGGCATGCCGTACAAGGTCACTCTACTGAACCAATCCATAATTAGGTCAATTTGGGAGATTTCGCATAACTTTGCCTTGAAGAATCCAAATCAGGTTAGACCTCTGGAATTTGAAAGAAGATTCAGAGGGCTACTACAGGGCCCAATTTCAGATATTGAAGATCCGAAAACACATAGATAATACAGTTTCAATGTCGAGCTCCCCAAAAGCAAGAAAAAGGTGTGCATTTTTTTCGAATTACATAAGTCTCGTTTGGAAAAATTAGTTTGAATGTATTCCAAGGGAATATTGAAGAATAGATATTAGTATTGGGTTATAAAATACCCACTAAAAATAATTCAACACCCATTAATCCTTCAGAAGGCTCTACTATGACTCATGAAGACAAAGAAATGCAACATGAGATATCAAAATTACAAGAGCAAGTGCACCAAATTTCGCTATCGCAAAGAGCAACAAAAAATGAAATGGAAGTTATGAAGAAAGGCATGGAAACTAAGATGGATGGTTTGAAGAAAGGAATGGAAGCTAATATGAATGATTTGGAAGCTAAGATGGATGGCATGGAAGTTGGCATGGAAGCTAAGATGGATGACATGGAAGCTAAGATCGATGAAAAAATGAAAGACAACATGGAAAACATGAATAATTTTCTAAAAGTAGACATAGAAGGTTTGGAAATGTTGATACAAGAAATGTTTCCTAATGGAAAAAAGGTAATAGAAGAAACTCATGATGAGAAAAAAATAAATGTTAATTGTGATTTCATAAACTCTAATTTTGGATGGAAGAACCACCATATTCCAAAGATGGATATGAGGAATTTTTATGGCAAGGATCTTGTAACATGGATACTACACAGGGAGCAATATTTTGATCTCAATAATGTGAAAAACACACAAAAGGTATGCATTGCAACTTTACATTTAGAATAAAATACATTTGTATGGTATCAATGGCTTTTCTCTCGTAAAACAATTTTTTCTTCGTCAGTTTCTATGGAGGAAATGATAGCACATTATGAGGATACAAAAATCAACACCTTCTTTAGCCAATTGGTAAATCTCAAACAAAAGGGTTAAGTGGTGGAACACATTTAGGACTTCCAAAAATTGAATATAAGGGTAACTAATATTCCAGAGGAACACAGGATTGATGTCTTCATAGGGACTTTAAAGGATAACATCCAACATGAATTTCACGTTTGGGAACCTGATTCATTGGAAAAGGCATTCAAGTTGGCAAGAAAAATTGAATGTAAAATTATGGCGACAAGGAAGCCTACCAATCACATATTTAAATATGGAAGTGTTGCTACTCCTAGACTTCCACAACTACAAGGTTGACACCACAACAATTGGAAGAAAAAAGATAAAAAGGGCTTTGCTATAGTTGTGATAGCAAATACACTAAAGGTCATAAGTGTGTTTAGAAGAAATTATTTTACATAGATTGTGAAGAAGAATAATAAAATGAACAAGAATATTCAAAAGAAGAGGATATACACTAGGAACCTATTAGGGCCTAAATCTACCTCGGGTTGAGAAAGGCAGAATCTAGGGTAACATCAAACCATGCTTAACCTGGTATCTAGCCCTACCAAATCGGGAGAGGGCTCTCTCCTTGTCAATCTCAGCAAAAAATAATCAATGAGGCTTGAGATGAATTAATCTGAAGACTGATTTTAGGCTAGGTATGTGTGCAAAAGATTTTAATTTAATTTAAGGATGTTTTGTTGGCTCAAAGGGAAAGGCATATTTTGGGTCTGGGGAATGAGGCTCAGTTTTGCAGAGATCTGAATGGGGCAAGGTAGGAAATTTTTTTGACACTTCAATTTTGAATGAAATGGAGAGCTGAGACAGGTGATGAGTTGAAGAGGGAAAGAAACCTTCAGGGATCCTCTTCAAACAGCTGAAAACATAGAAAATTAAACAAACCCTAGGTAGAGCACTGCAAATTTTAATGAATTCTACCTTTATCCTTGTTTGTTTAAGTTAGGAAGAAATAAGAGAGAAAATGGTATAAATAAAACACCAGTAAACTCACATTTATAGAGAGAAACACACTATCAAAGAAAAATTCCACATGAATCCCATAGAGTGTTGCAAACCCTGATCTATTCCTCTGCCAAAATAGAGAGATGAATGTACAATGATGCTCAAATCATTCCCAAAATTCCAACCATGCTAATGACTGAAAAACCACAAGATATAGAAAAAAAATAACTCATCCCAACCTCTAGGGGTCAAGCTCATAATTTTAGGAGTTGTTCCAACAAAATCTAAACTGAGAACTAGAAAGTAGGCAGTGGAACAGCTTGCCTCTGAAAATTAGGAAACTGATTCATTCAGTTGCAAATTACCTTTTGATGGATGAATCTACCTCTATGAGTGAAAATTTAGAAAAATTACATAGAAATCCATCATGATACATTTAATTACATCATGATGTTGACAAATAGAAGGAAAAAAATTCAAACTATGAAAAAAACTAGGCGAAAAACAGAGTTTTTGACCAAAAATGAGCAAAATCCTCCAATGTGTCGCGCCTGATTTCCCTATGCGTCGTGCCTGTTTGCAGCTGATTTTGGAGGCCTTCCCGGTGTCCAAATTCACTCCAAGTGGGCTTTTGGAAATTTTTGCCTATCTACTTTCCAACACAAGTGGAATTTTTGAATTTGGCTTCCATTTTCCCCTCCAAAACTGAGTTCTCCCAAGACTGCTTCCTGTGTTTCAAAAAAGGGGCAGAAAGGTCATTTTTGGGGTGTTTTTGACCTTTTTGGAAGCCCAAAACCTGTCAAAATTTCTTGGCCATTGGTAGGCATGAATATTTTTCCCTGAAAAATCCAAAAATTTTGAGTTTTCATCAAAAGGAGTCTCCCATCAAAAGCGAGCGCCAAGTGGCACAGCGCATAGAGTGGAAAAGTCTGTTTTTTAGGCAAAAAATTTCAAAAATGCAAAAAAAGTCCCAAATTTTTTGAAATTTGGGCTGAGTATTCTTCATCAAGTTCCGTGTTGGGCCAAGGAAGCCTCAAGCAATAGCTGAATTTTATCATGCTCTTTTCGCCTCCTCGATGCCTTCTTCAACTTGGCCTTCAAGATCTCGATTCTTGCCTTGCAACTTTTGTTTTTCGCCAAGTAATGGTATGCCATGTGCCTCAACATAGTTTTTCTCATTTTTTGCCTTCTCTAGCATCCTTTCCCAAGTGAAATTTTTCTCTCTCAAGCGAAGATTCCCAGTCATGTTCAATCTCTTGCTCATACCCATGATCATTGTCTCTTTCCATTGTTTTCCTTTGGTTTTGAAAAATGTAGTTGTACATGGATGGTTTTGTGGATAACATTGAAAATATGGTAGAGGAATTAAATAGGTAGAGTGTATGGAAGAGAGTATAAAAATGTATGTGTGAACATATTTTAGGGATGTGAGTAGGGTTTAGGGAGTGTAGGGTTTGGGAAATTATATGTGGAGAAGGGGATTAAGGGGAAAATGTATGAGGGGAGTGGGATTAAGGGGATAGTAAAATGGGTGAATGAAACTAGAAAATAAGTGAGGGAGAAAAAAGGTGAGGGAATGATGGCCACAAAATAAAATTTACAAACCCTAAGCAATCATGTCTTGAGCAACAATTGCAAGGAAGTAGGGTTTGAATTTTTTACTAAATCATCATAAACATCTTAAGACACACTTTCATTGGCATTTTAAGATTTGTTGACTTACTTTGGACCAGAGGAAACCAAGGAAATTGAGAATTTGAATGAATTTGTGGTGAAAATGGCTTGCAGTTCTGTGCACCGCGCCACAAACCCAATGCGCCCCGCCTCTTACCCAATGCGTCGTGCCTTTTTGCAGGATAATTTTGGAGACCTTCCCGGTGTCAAAATTGGGCGCAGGATAGCTTGATGGAAATTTTATTTAGTATAATTTTCAACCCAACTATAATTTTTCAATTTGGAGTTCATTTGACCTGCCAAAAATCAAATCTCCCAAGACTGATCAAAATGTGCAAAATGAGGCTTCCTTAAGGCAAAGTGCTGTTGCAGTCAACTTTTGAAGGCCTTCCTCAACCCCAAATTGAGCTCATGATAGCTCATTGGAAATATCTTTTGTCTAGTTATCATTTGAATCATCAAACGAGTCATTTGGCCAACAAATCTAGGAGAAATCTTGATTTTCCCAAGGTCACTTCAGAGGTGCATCAATTCTCCTGAGGCAACTGTATTTTTTAAATTTCTCTAAAACCATGACACCTGTGTAAAAATTGAAGGAGTTTTTTCTTCCTTGGCCTATTGTGGACAAAAAACTCGCTCAGTTTTTCCAAATCCATCTTTTCTTGCTCAGAAACATCATTGGAGTAAAACCTATCCCGATGTGTGGAACAAGGGATTTGTCGAAATGAAGTTAAATGAAGGGGATAAGGGGCTTCTGAATTCTTGAGAAAATTTTGGGAAGCAGGGAGGGATGTTAGGAAGCAGGGGAAAATAGAATTTCAAAGATTGAGTGAGGGGAAGGGGTCCAAAAGGGAAAAACACAGGCCTAGCCTAGAAAATTGTCACGCTGTAGCAAGAAACTAGGGTTTGTGCAAAATTGAGGAATTTGAGGGATATCAGTGTTGGGAAGTGTTTAATAAGGTACATTAAGGATAGGGGAAGGTGTATGAACATCAGGATACAATTTTTTCTGATGATTTGACCATCCAAGATAAATTACCTTCAAAACCCTAGGAGAGGGAAATGAACCTTACCTAGGCACAACTGAAGCATGAACAAGGTGTAAAATGACCCAGTGGAACTTGACATGATGATCAAAACCCTTTGAATGATGGTACACTCAACTAAATGGTGATATGGACCGAAATTTGGACAACTTTGAAAGGAGTGAAAGCAAACCCTAGAACTAATAATTAGTGACCAAATTTTTCTTGAAGACTCACTGAAATGACAAAATTTGACCTTGAAACCTTAAAATCACTTTGTAAGAGCATGTTTGATCACTGGAGGAAGGCTGCAAAGACTGACACTAACAGAACCAACCCTAGAAGAGAAAGAAATAAGTCTGACCATATCGTGTAATGCATTGGTAGGAATCACCACTCCTCAAACTCTCAAGATAGAAGGACATATCAAGAAGAAAAAGGTAATAGTGTTTATTGATTCGAGTAGTGCCCATAATTTTATTCATTGTAAGGTAGCCAAGGAATTGAATTGTTTCCTATACCCAGCACCATAATGTCAAATGATGATTGCAAATGGAGGAACTATGAATTGCTTTGGAAAATTCCACAATATCAAGCTAACCATGGGGGAATATGTATTGAATAGTCCAATGCGTTCCATTCCAATGGGAGTTGCTGATGTTGTACTAGGAGTACAATGGTTACAATCTTTGGGGACGGTAGATTTTAATTTTCAAGAAATTTTCTTGAATTTTTTTTCAGAAAGAAAGGAAGTCGAATTACGGGGTATCGCAGGGAGGCCAGGAAAGATAATAAGCTCTAATTTCATGAAAAAGCTTCTAAAGAAATAAAAATGAGTCATAATTGCACAATTATGCTCACTGGAATTTCCAACATCAAAATCATCTATTTCTGAGGATCTCCAAAAATTCTTGGACAATCATTCCAAGGTGTTTGAAACTCCCAAAGGACTCCCACCTATTCTTGATCATGATCATGCTATTCATTTGATTCCAGGAAGTGTTCCTCCAAACATCAGGCCTTATAGATATCCTTATGTCCAAAAGAGAGAAATTGAACATATGATTGCAGAAATGTTAGAGGCTGGTATAATTCAACCTAGTCAAATTTCTTTCTCTACTCCAGCAGTATTGGTGCACAAGAAGGATGGACCATGGTGCATGTGTTCGGATTATAGGGAGCTCAATAAGCTCACCATTAAAGATAAATTTACCATTCATGTGCTTGATGAATCATTGGATGAATTACATGGAGCAATTTATTTTACCAAGTTGGATCTTCGTTCAGGATATAATCAAATTAGAATGAAGACTTAAGATATTCTGAAAACGGCATTTCGAACTCATGAGGGTAATTATGATTTTTTTGTCATACCTTTTGTCCTTACCAATGCACCTTCTACATTTCAAGGGTTGATGAATTCCATTTTCAAACCCTTCCTTAGAAAATTTGTGCTAGTATTTTTTGATGATATACTAATCTACAACAGGTCTTGGAAGGATCATGTTCAACATGTTAACATGGTACTTAAACTATTGCAGGAGAAATAGTTATATGCAAAAACATCCAAATGTTTCTTTGGATTACAAGAGGTGGAATATCTAGGTCATATTCTATCTCACAAGGGTGTTAAGGTAGACCCTAATAAAATTAAAGCCATTAAGGAATGGAAAGTCCCCACAATCATAAAGCAGTTGCGAGGATTTCTCGAGTTAACAGGGTATTATCGCAATATTTTAAAGAATTGTGGGAGAATAGTAGCACATCTAACAAAATTATTGAAGAAAGATGCATTTTCATGGACTCTTGAAGAAACTAAGGCCTTTTATCATCTTAAAAAGGCACCACTGATATTAGCTACGCCATAATTCACAAATACCTTTATTGTGGAATGTGATGCCTCAGGAAATGGAATTGGTGTTGTTTTAATGCAAGAAGGAAGACCTATTTCTTTTGAAATTCATCCAATCAAATGAAATTATTTATAGAAAGCTATTTATGAGAAGGAAATGTTAGCAATACTACATGCACTAAAGAACTGGTGACCTTACCTAATGGGAAGACACTTCAAGGTAAAAATTGATCATGATAGTCTTAAACACTTTTTGGAAAAAATACTATCTTCAGAAGAGCAGAAAAAATGGGTCACAAAGATGTTGGGTTATGAATTTGAAATAATCTACAAAAAACGAA
Organism: Pinus albicaulis; assembly: GCA_034641835.2. Lineage (NCBI taxonomy): Eukaryota > Viridiplantae > Streptophyta > Pinopsida > Pinales > Pinaceae > Pinus > Pinus albicaulis. The sequence continues at coordinate 347,425,689 of CM076576.1, forward strand.
AGATAAATTTTCTTGCAGATGCGCTCTCAAGAAAGAATGAAGAGGTGGAAGCATTTCTTTGTGAAATTTCTATTATCCAACCAGATTAGATAACCGAAGCAAGGGATGAATGGAAGAAAGATGAAGAAGTGTGGACACTCATTCAAAAGTTGCAACAAGATCCTAGTACATCTGATACATTTATTTGGAAAAATCATTCCTTATGGTACAAATATCGCTTATATTTTTGTAAGAATTCCAAAGTAAAACAAAATATTCTTTTGGAATAGCACACTTCTCCTTTAGGAGGACACTCATGATTTTTAAAAACTTACCACAGGGTGAAGAAAGATTTTTTTGTGGATGGTCTTAAATCTAATATTCAAAATTTTGTGGCGGAATGGTTGGTTTTCTAGCAAAATTAATTTAAGACAATTAAGACCCTGGGTCTTCCACAACCTTTATCCATTCCAAGTCAATGTTGGGAGGAGATTTCAATGGATTTTATCATAGGTTTACCTAATTTTGGAGGAAAGAGTGTTATCATGGTAGTAATTGATAGACTTACTAAGTATGCACACTTTTGTGCATTATCTCATCCATTTAAAGCAAGTACAATTGCTACTACATTTATGGACACAATTCAAAAGCTACATGGAAACCCAAAGATTATTGTGAGCGACAAAGATCCCATTTTTACTGGAAATTTTTGGACGGATTTGTTTTCTTGTTTGGGTACTCAATTAGCTCATAGCTCATAGCTCATCTTATCATCCTCAATCCAATGGTCAAACTAAGATAGTGAATAAATGTTTGGAAGGATATTTCCATTGTTTTGTATCTGATAAACAAACACAATGGGTGAAGTGGTTGGTTACCTCTCACTGAATGGTGGTATAACACTTCCTTCCATACTACATCAAAAAATGACCCCATTTATGGCACCTTATGGACAACATCCACCATCCATCACATCATCTTTAAGGGAATATTCTAAGGTTCAAGTGTTGGAAATATGATGCAATGTGTTGTCCTTGATGGCAACCTACTTGATGAAGTTGTCCTTGATGGAAACTAACTTGATGAGTTGACTTTGGATAGCAACCTATTTGTTAATAATGTAAATCTAATGTCTCTACAAAGCAATTCAGAAGTAACAAAGAAAGAAATTCCAGTAAGTGCCAGAGTAATGATGAATAAGATATGTCACAAAGCATACATGGGTTTGTAAAGGCAAAGTAGCATATGTACGCGGAAAAGCACGTACCAAGTAGCGTATGCCTATTTGCGCTCTGAATTTATAAAACTAGGGGACATTACCATGGTATTGGCCCACTGTATTGAGTGTTGGATTATCTATTTGATCCCGTCCAGGAATACCATCAGCGTTTGAGTGGTTTTAACTCATGGTATTGACAAAGGCTAAATCTATATGAGGAGAAGAAGATCATAGTGCAAGTGTGTGCATGTGTAAGGGTTATTAATAAATAAATCTCTTTAAGAGATATCTACACGGATGAACTCTGTTCTTAATTGTTAGATCTGAATCTATGATGCACCCATGGATACGATGAAGGTTCAAGATCTCTAGATCTAGAAATGATGAATCTCTAGGATGATCTGAAAAATAAATGATGAAGATCTGGCACAAGTCTGATGAAGAAATTGAAGAAATCTGGGTAAGTTTATAGATCTAGTCTCTTCTGTAAAGTTTATCTTTTTCAGATCTATACGCTAGTTTGTCTCGGTAAAAGCACGTATATACGCGGGTTCTCTTAATGAAAAGCGCGTACGAAAGTTACGATTTTTGAATAATAAAATACACAGAAGTATACGCGGGTTGATGTGCAGGAAAGCGTGTATGTACGCGGCTTCAGTAGAGCAAAGTAGTGTATTCTATTTGAATCAATGTCTGTTCAGGGTTGAGTTTGTATCTGCATATCTATTCTAAAGTCTGGGTTTTAACGAATACTTCACTCTAAAGTATCTCTGCATGGAATGGGTAAAAGTTTATTGATTGATCTGAATTAATAATGTACCTATGAAGAAAATGATGAAGAGGGATCTCTAGATCTAAAATGACTATGTATTTTCTAGATCTGTTTATGGAATGTTCAGATCTATGATCTGACGAATCTTTGCTGAAGTAAAGGGTGAAATCTGAGTTATCTATTCTAAAGAGCTACATAGTTCTGAAAAGTTACAGATCTATATGCATGTTCATCTCAGCGAAAGCGCGTATATACGTAGGTTCGTTTCAGAAAAAGCGCGTATACGTAGTTTTGTCTCTGTGAAAGTGCGTATATACACAGTTTCAGTGCAGTAAAAGCGCGTATGGAATCTAGGGTTTTGCTGAAGTGTGTGGAATGAAATGTTTGATCTGTTTTGTTGTTTTACTGCTATATTTCAATGATGTATTCATACAATTCTGGGTTGTTTGAATGTTGAAGATACTGCTGATTATGTTGATTGAAGATCAAGTTGTTGGTTGATTGGTTGATGAAGTTATAAGTTTCAGTTTGATATATGGAATGGGTGCAGTCTGAAAATCTGATGAAAAGTGGCCTACAAGCTATGTTGTGTGGAAGCTATTGGACCCAGTATGAAAATTGATCAAACGGGGTCCATGGTGGTGTTGAGGGTTGAAGCCTTCAGTGAGGGGGGTGGAGCTCCCTTCCAGTAGTGGCTGGAGAATGAGAGAAGGTTGCAGCCTTCTGCAGGTGGGTGCTTGCATGCTGGTATGAGTCTGCACCAGTACAAAATTGTAAGAAGTTTTCTTTATAATAAATATTGAAGACAGAGACGACAGCGGCGGTGGTTTTCTCCCGAATTGGGTTTCCACCTTAAATACTGGTGTTCATGTGTGTTGCTTATGTGTGATGTTTTATTCTGTTATTACTGCACATGCTTACTGCTTACTAAACATCTGATGAATGAATGATGCAATGATCTAAGTAAAGAATTAAATGCATAATAAGGTCTCTAGACATACACAAGTTTTCTTAAGGATATCTGCGTGTATACGCTAGTTGGGTTCAGTAAAGTAGCGTATGGTTTTAAGAAAAAGAAAAGGTAAAAAAATTTTAGTCAGCTCTAAATACTGATTCAACCCCCCCTCTCAGTATTTCTCCCAAAAATTGGTATCAGAGCAGGTCCTTCTGAAAAATCTTAGCTGCTAGAAGGAAGATCAAACAAGATGAGCAATCAAGATGGAACAACATCTATCAGGCCTTCACTCTTCAACGGAAACAATTTAATATTCTAGAAAACAAGGATGAGATCCTATATTGAGTCTCTGGGAGCAAATTTATGGGCTATTGTTGAAGGAGGATATCAATATCCAGCCGCAGTACCAACAGATCCAACAGAAAGAAAGAATTATGAAACAAATGCAAAGGCGGTCAATGCTCTATTGGGAAGTCTAACTGAAATAGAATTTGTCAAAGTCATACAGCTGGATACAGCTAAGGCAATATGGGACAAAGTCATTCTAAGTTATGAAGGTGATGCAAAGGTAAAAAGTGCTAAACTCCAAACTCTCAGAATTCAATATGAGAATCTAAAAATGCATAATGAGGAGAGCATTGCCAATTTATTTTTACATCTTGATGATATTGTAAATCATATGAGAAATCTGGGAGAAACAATAACCGAATCTACTTTGGTTGAGAAATTTTTAAGATCACTAACGACAAAATTTGAGTCAAAAGTTTCTGCTCTTGAAGAAAAACAGGATCTTCAAAATCTTACTATGGTGCAACTTCATTTCATACTAACTGCATGTGAAATGTGAAGAGGAGGACCATCTGAATTCAAAGAAGTTGTCTTTAGAGCTTCTACAAAATGGAAAGAAGTACAAGAGACATAAGGATCAGGGTATATCTCAAAAGAAGATGAGGTAAATTTTGTAAAGAAACTCCAACTTGGCACAGGACGGTTCAGAGGTAAGCTTCCTTTCAAATGTTTTGCTTGTGGAAGAGTTGGTCATTATGCTGCTAAGTGTCCTCATAAAGAAACACATGAAAAAGGGAAGGAAGTAGCAAGAAGGAATAAGAATCATTTTAGCACTAGAAAAAGTTACTATACTCATGAAGACAGTGATGGGTTATCTGATAGTGAGGAAGAACGTGAACAAGATCTTAGACTTCTCATGGCATTTGAAAAGTAATCTAGAGAAGAAAAAGATAATTTTATGGATGCGTTAGAGGACAATTATTTTTTTGATGAATTCAATCAACTCAAAATATGCTTAGAAGAAAGTAAAATATCCACAGAAAGTCTGAAAAATCATCTTGAAGAAAAGGAGAAACACAATGAGAAATTAGAATGTGAAATAGTAAGTCTAAGAAAAGAAATTGAGAAAGTAAAGACTTTGAATCTTAGATTTTCTAAAGGATCTGAAACCTTAGATGAGATTATCAAGGTACAATGTTCTCCTCTTTTCAAGACAGGTCTTGGATATATCGGAGAATCTTCTCACGCTTCAGCACCAAATTATCTAAAAGCAGATACAGCTAGTATACAACATTCTGCCACTCAGAAGGGGAATAAAGAATATTTACAGGTAAATCATGATCATCTCAATTCAAATAACACTAATAGGAATATCTTCCAAAGAAACACCAATCAACAGCTAAATTCAAGTAGAAGATTTCATGATCGCAGAAATTTCTTCTTCAATGGACAATGTTTCTCACGTCACAATTTTGGTGATAAAGTTGTTCAATGTGTTGCATATAAAACCATCACGACAAGAGAAGAAAGAAAGAAAAGGATTGATATTGGAACAAAGAAAAATACCTATAACAACTTTTCTCCTCTTCAAAATGAAGTTGAATGTGCTTATTGCAATAACTATGGCCATGAAGAATCTGAATGCAGGAGCAAAGTTCAGCCAAAAGAGCATTTTCCTTCAAGCTCCAAAGTGTGGAAAAATAAGTAATTACAAGTTGAAAATTGTGGCATAGCTTTATTTGCAGAAGGTGAAGAAAACCAATGGTACATTGATAGTGGATGCTCAAAACACATGACAGGTGACAAAAACAAACTTCTTGCATATAGTGCTCTAGAAAAGGAAAAGAATGTTACATTTGGAAATGATACTCTTGCTGTCATCAAGGGAAAAGGGTCTATTTTTCTAAAAGAAAAGGTGAAAGCTAATAATTTCATGTATGTAGATGGATTAAAGCATAACCTGTTAAGTGTAAGTCAAATGTGTGATCAAGGAACTGAAGTTGTCTTTAGTTCAAAAGAATGTGTGGTACGTGATCTTGATACAGGTAAAACAATTATAAAGGGAAAAGGGACTCCAAGCAACCTGTATGTATTGAAGAACTGCAAAGAACAATGTTACTTGAGTAAATCTTCAGAAAACTGGCTATGGCATAGAAGGTTGGGGCATCTGAGCTTCTCTCAAATCAACAAATCAAGCAGACTTAAAGTTGTTCGTGATCTTAAAGTTGTGCAATTTAATGCCAAGGAAGCATCATCAAGTAAGCCTCTTGAACTCATTCATACTGACATATGTGGACCTATGAGGAAAAATTCACCACGTGGTGAATAATACTATATCTTATTTATTGATGATTTCTCTAGAATGTGTTGGATTGGGTTGATTAAACACAAAGATGAAGCATTTGAGAAATTTCAGATCTTCAAAGCACTGGTTGAAAATGAATTAGATCTAAAAATCAAGTGTCTTAGATCTGATCGAGGAGGAGAATATACATCCGATGAATTCCTTGAATTTTGTGAACAACATGGCATAAAAAGATAGTTTTCTGTAGCTGGCACTCCACAACAAAATGGCATAGCAGAAAGAATGAATAGAACATTTCAACAAATGGCTAGAGCTATGCTTGATGATTCCGGAACACTTGACACATTTTGGGGAGAAGCAGCACATACAGCAGTAAATATTCTTAACAAGGCACATGTTCATGTAAATAGTGATAAAACTCCATATGAACTCTGGTATGGTAATCCTCCTACTATAAAGCATTTTAGAATTTTTGGAAGCAAATGCTTTATAAAAAATAATGATGAAAAACTTGGCAAGTTTGAACCCAGAGCAGATGAAGGAATATTTCTTGGTTACTCCTCTAGGAGTAGGGCATATAAATGTTATAATAAAAGACTTCGGAAGATTGTTGAATGTATTGATGTTGTTATTGATGAGTCTCCTGCAGCTCCAAAAGAAGAAAAACAAACAACAGATGAAGACAATGATCAAATATATCCTTCTACATCAAATAGAAATGATATAGACAGTGAACCCAATGAAGAACCGGAAGATGATTTATCTGAAAAAGCTCCATCCAGATATGTTCAAAAGAATCATTCAGAATCTCAAATTTTGGGAGAAAAGGGATCAGGTGTACAAACAAGAAGGACTCTTGTGGGATCTTCTAGCAATCTGGCATTTCTGTCCACTATTGAACCACACAATGTCAGTCAAGCTAGCAAAGATGAATGTTGGATTCAAGCCATGAATGAAGAGCTTGATCAAATTGAAAAGAATCACACTTGGGAATTAGTACTAAGACCTCATGACAAAAATGTCATTGGAACTAAATGGATATTCAAAAACAAGTTAAATGAGAATGGGGATGTTATAAGAAATAAAGCTAGACTTGTTTGCAAGGGGTATGCTCAACAAGAAGGTATAGACTTTGAAGAAATTGTTGCTCCTGGAGCTAGACTTGAAGCCATAAGAATGTTTCTTGCTTTTTCAAGCTTCCAACAAATCAAAGTTTATCAAATGGATGTTAAATCTTCTTTTCTCAATGGTGACCTAAAAGAAGAAGTTTATATAGAACAACCAGAAGGATTCATTTTGGGAAATGATGAAAAAATTGTTTGTAGACTTAAAAAGGCTCTATATGGTCTCAAACAAGCTCCAAGGGCATGGTATTATCGTCTTGACAAATATCTTCATCAACAAGGATTTTCAAAGGGGTCTACTGATAGAAACTTATACACAAAAACTGAAAATGATAAACTATTGATTATGGTTTTATATGTTGATGATATCATTTTTGGAAGTAATGAAGATTCTATGAGTCAGAAATTTGCTTCTATTATGCAGCAAGAATTTGAAATGTCTTTACTTGGGGAACTAACATTTTTTCTTAGCATGCAAGTGCATCAAGCAACAAATGGCATATTCTTATCACAAGAAAAATATTTCAAGCAAATTCTGAAGAAGTATGGCATGGAAGAGTGCAAACCTGAAGTACACCAATGATAAACTCTGGATGTAATCTCAGCTTCATGATGATTCTCCTACTCATGAATCAACTAGAATAAAGATCTATGATAGGAAGTCTACTTTATCTCACTGGGACTAGACCAGACATTATGCATGAAGTTGGGATTGTTGGATGATTCCAAGCTAATACAAAAGAGTCTCACCTTTAGGCTATCAAAAGAATATTCAAATATCTACAAGGAACTCAAGACTTTGGACTATGGTATCCAAAGAATGCTGATCTCACTCTTCATTCTTACACTGATGCAGCATTGGGCCGGAAATGTTGATGATCGTAAAAAGCACTAGTGGTGGTGCATTATATATGGGGCCCCCGTTGGTATCTTGGTTCAACAAGAAGCAAAGCTCCATTGCCTTATCTACAAAGCCAGGCGTAATATGTGACTGCCGCATCATGTTGCACTCAACTTCTTTGAATGATGCAAACCTTACAAGACATTCAAATCAAACGTTCACCTCCTATCTCCATTATGTGTGATAATACAAGTGCCATTAGTATATCAAAGAATCCTTTTATGAATTCCAAGACCAAGCACATTCCCATCAAGTATCACTTCTTACGTGAACAAGTGCTTGAACAGAAGGTGAAGTTGAGTATGTTCCCTCCAAAGAACAAGTTGCCGATATATTTACCAAACCTTTACCTGTGGAAGCATTCGAATATCTCGTATAAGTGGCGAGTATTCTCTGCCATGCAGATCGGATCTACTTAAATACAGTAATATTAAATTGGATACGCGATTTCGAAGGACAGCTACGTATATACGCTGAAGTTTATACAGTAAAAACCGCGTATGGGTATTTTCCCTCGACAAAAAAAAATTGGGTCAAGATTCTTCAACACAAATTGCCGTGGCCGTTGGGTATCTTTGATGATGTTCCAGCCTCATATTTCTGCTTTCATTCTCTAATGCTTCTGATGAAGATGCCTTGATGATTTTTTGTTGAAAGTGTTCAAGATGCACAAGCTAAGGGGGGAGATTTGGTCATATAGAAAGGATGCATTGTTGGCATTCTAATTATTTGTTGTGGTCCCTGATCTCATGCTTGAGATTCTTTGGTCTTGTTGTATAATTTATTTCTATATTTTGATGAAAAGGTTATACCTATGATGTAAATTGCTATATTCACCATGTAAAGACTTCTTCAAATTTTTAAACCCACTTGGTTGGGTAATTGAGTCAAATGTGTAAACCCACTTGGTTGGGTACTTGAGTCACATATGTAAATCCACTTGGTTGGATCATTGATGTAAGTATGAGTCCTTGGGTGATAGGAAAGGTCATAGAGTCATGTACTTCATTGAAAAAATATGTTTGAAGATTCAAGATGAACTCGAGGGGGAGCAAGCATGGTAACTTCAAAGGCACATCGTATCTACGTGAGCTCTTCTTTCTACAAGAGAAGAAAAGCCTTGTTTGGCTTTTGATCCACCCTTTGCCCTTGATGTCAAAGGGGGGAGAGTATCATGGTGTTTGCATAATGGTTATAATCAATGTATCTATCCGTTATGGTGATCAAACACCATCATGGTTGCCATCAAGTCCAAAGGGGGAGATTTTTGGCAATATGATGCAATGTGTTGTCCTTGATGGCAACCTACTTGATGAAGTTGTCCTCGACTGAAAACTAACTTGATGAGTTGACTTTGATAGCAACCTATTTGTTAATAATGTAAATCTAATGTATCTATAGAGCAGCTGTAGTAACAAAGAAAGAAATTCCAAAGAAGTTCCGCAGTAATGATGAATAAGATATGTCACAAAGCATACACGGGTTTGTAAAGGAAAAGTAGCATATGTACACCTTTAAAAGTACGTACCAAGTAGCGTATGCCTATTTGCGCTTCCGAATTTATAGAAACCAGGGGACATTACCATGGTAATGGCCCATTGTATTGAGTGTTGGATTATCTATTTGATCCCGTCTAGGAATACCATCAACTGCTGAGTGGTTTTGACTCATGGTATTGACAAAGGCTAAATATATATAAGGAGAAGAAGATCACAGTAAGTGTGTGTGCATGTGTAAGTGGTTGTTAATAAATAAATATCTTTAAGAGATATCTACATGGATGAACTCTGTTTCAATTGTTAGATTTGAATCTATGATGCACCCATGGATATGATGAAGGTTTAACATCTCTAGATCTAGAAATGATGAATCTCTAGGATGATCTACAAAAGAAATGATGAAGATATAGCACAATTTCTGATGAAGAAATTGAAGAAATCTGGTAAGTTTATAGATCTAGTATGTTCGCAAAGTTTATCTTTTTCGTATCTATACGCTAGTTTGTCTCGGTAAAAGTGCTGTAGTATACGCGGTTCGTTTAATGAAAAAACACGTATGGAAGTTACGGTTTTTGAAGAATAAAATACACTAAGTATATGCGGGTTGATGTGTAGGAAAGCACGTATGTACGCTAGCCTTTAGTAAAGAAAAGTAGCGTATGTTATTTGAATCAATGTCTCGTTCGTGGTTGAGTTTGTATCTCGCATATCTATTCCCAAGTCTAGGTTTTAATGAATACTACCTCAAGTATTCTCCGCATGGAATGGGTAATAGTTTATTGATTGATCCTAATTAATAATGTACCTATGAAGAAAATGATGAACAGTGGATCTCTAGATCTGAAATGACTATGTATTTTCTAGATCTCGCTTTATGGAATGTTCGTATCCGTGATCCGACAAATCTTTGTCGAAGTAAAGGGTGAAATCTCGAGTTATCTATTCTAAAGAGCTTCATAGTTCTAAAAAAGTTACGTATCCGTACGCATGTTCATCTCAGCTAAAGCACACACATACGCAGTGTTCGTTTCAGCAAAAAGCACGTATACGCAGGTTTGTCTCTATGGAAGCACGTATATACGCAGTGTTCGCTGAAGTAAAAGCGCGTATGGAATCTAGGGTTTCGTCGAAGTGTGTGGAATGAAATGTCTAATCTGCTTTTGTTGTTTTATTGCTATCTCGTCAATGATGTATTCATACGTTATGGGTTGTTTTAATGTTGAAGATACTCGCTGATTATGCCGATTGAAGATCAAGTTGTTGGTTGATTAGTTGATGAAGTTATGCAAGTTTCATTTTGATGTATGGAATGGGTGTAGTCTCGAAAATCCGATGAAAAGTGGCCTACAAGCTATGTAGTGTGGAAGTTGTTGGACCCAATATGAAAATTGATGAAACGGGGTCCATGGTGGAGCCGAGGGTCGTGCTTTCAAAGGAGGGGGGTTGGAGCTCCCTTCCAAAGAGGGTCGGAGAATGAGATAAGGTTGCAGCCTTCTCGGCAGTGGGTGCTTGCGTGCCGGTATGAGTCTACACTAGTACAAAATTGTAAGAAGTTTTTTTTATAATAAATATTGAAGACGAGAGACGACGCAAAGAGTGGTTTTCTCTCCCAAAATTGGGTTTTCCACCTTAAATACCGGTGTTCATGTGTGTTGCTTATGTGTGATGGTTTATTCTATTATTACCGCACATTCTTACTACTTACTAAACATCCGATGAATGAATGATGCAATGATATAAGTAAAGAATTAAATGCATAATAAGGTATCTCGGACATACGCAAGTTTTCTTAAGGATATCCGCGTGTATACGCTAGTTGGGTTCAAGAAAGTAGCATATGGTTTTAAGAAAAAGAAAATGTAAAAAGGTTTTTAGTCACTCTAAATACCGATTCACCCTACCCCCTCTCGCATTTCTCCCAACATCAAGAAGTGGAAGATCACATCGAGCATCAAAAAGAAGTTCTCCAACTTTTAAAGGATAACCCTAAATTTGGCACAAAATCAAATAAAACAACAGAAGATCAACATCACAATGAGAGAAGTTTTGATGTAGGAGACTCGGGTATTTTTACACCTACAATCATACAAACAAATGTCCCTCAAGCAAGCTAAGAAGGATAATAAATTATCACCAAAGTATTATGTTCCTTACAAGGTGTTGTAAAATATTGGTTCTATGGCATACAAATTGGAGCTTCATGCTTCTTCGACGAGCGCATCTAGTTTTCCATGTTTCATGCTTAAAGAAGGTTATAGGTGAAAATATTCATGTTCAAAAAATATTTCCAGTAACTTGATGAGGAAGGAAAAATCATATTGGAACCTAAAGTAGTCATGGAAACAATAACTTGACAAACATGATGAAATCGATCAATTTCGGGAGTATCTTGTCATGTGGAAGAACTTACCCAATCGAAGATTCTACATGGGAGGATGGGAATTTTATATAGAAGCACCCGTAGTTACTCAAGCGTTAAGGACAACACTTTTTTTGAAGGAGAGGGACATGTTAGGTCCCTATATTACTATTTTAGTCCCTTATTGTTATTAGTGTAGCCCCCTTATTGTTATTGTTGTACCCTTGTAACCCCAATATTTTTATTATTGTGCCCTTACATTGTTATTGTTAGGTTGGCTAGGATTAGGCCCATGGACTCCTATATATAGAAGGAGGTTTTAGTCATTTGTATAATGCAAGAATTTTTTTATTTATGTAATGTATTGGAGGTTTCCCCCTGAGTGGCTATTTCTAAGGCATTTATCTCTCTTTTCTTCTATTTTTGGAGTTGGTTTCTATAACAACCCATTTCTTAAAAAAATGTATAATTAGTAATGCACTTGCTCACACTTACAACATCACAATTAATCACTATTTAGAACATCACTATTAATCACTAATACTATTAATCACTATTTTGAACATCACTAATAATTCTATTTAGAAACATCACTATTAATCACTATTTAGAATGGAAATCCCAAACATTAAAGGATGCTTGGAACCCATAGTGTGCTCATATCAATGTCCATAAAAGCCTTCTATTTTTTATTCCATATATATCATGGGAAAAATACAATGAAGGAGTGTCAATAATTATTTGCTTAATTGATTCAAAAGGTGTTCTTTCACTTTGTCCCTCATTTATAGATTGTCTTATTTTTTAATCATGTTCTATAGAGGTATGACAATCGTAAAAAATCATGAACAAAACGCTTTAACAAAAATTGATTTGACAAAGAAAATATTGCATCAACTTTTATTATGAGGTAAGGAAGTTTTTGAGATAGTCTTGACTCTTTCGAGTCAATACCGATTCCATCTTTGGAAACAATAAAACCTAGAAGTTTTCCTTCACTTAGAGAAAAAAATTATTTCTTAGGATTCAAAGAAATTCCAAATTTCTGTATCTTTCAAAAATATGCTTGAATTCATTGAATAAGTTTTGATATCATATAAATATATAACAATTTATTTGTTGATTAGACCTTTGAAAGAAATATCCATAGCTCTTTGAAATGTATCCCCACCATTAATCAAACCAAAAAGTGATTTTTTTGATAAGCGTAGGTTCCCCATTTTGTTCGTACGTCATCTTTAATCTATCCGTAGGGGTGGACAAGGATCTAGTTATACCCTCGAAAACCATCTAAAAATGACATAAGCTCAAACCCTCCCGCACAGACCGCGTAAGATTTGTTCCATTGGAGGAAAATGGAAGTTGTCCTTTCGGATGCGACTCGTTAAAAATTTCTAAAATTAATACGAATTTGATTATCACCATTCTTCTATCTAACAGGGATGAGATTTGACATCCACCTAGAATGTATGACAGAAAAAATGATTTTGGCTTTGAGCAACTTGTTCAACTTCCGCCTTTTAATTTGAGATTCAAGGTTCTGTGATTTTTCCAAAGTTTTTGTTGAACCGGCTTTACATCGTGCTACTTGGGTATGGTATGTTGGATGATAGAGGTGTCATATGTCTTCAAGTCATCATAACTCCATGCAAAAATTTCCTTTGTATCTCCTCAAGAAATATATGAAGGAAACCTTTCGTAAGGTGAGATTCCAAGTCTTAAGTTAATGTTTTGAGGTTTATCCTCAGTGCCCTAAATTAATAAGTTTGAATCTTAAAAAGTACTACTTTGGAGTTTACAGCTGGTTGATTTTCCGAATATATCCTTTAAGTCATATAAATCCTCTAACTTCAAGATGATAGTTTTGGTAATGTATTTTCATCGAAAAACTTATTGAGTTGTTTATCATGTTCATATTCATCAATGATTTGGTCCGTATAAGAACCTTCAAAAGTCGTAAAACTTAGGATATCGTTATCATCGTTGAATTTGCAATTTTGTGATGTTACCCTCAGATATAAGGGTGAAAATAGCTCTATTGAAAACCTATCCGGATTGAAGTCTCTAGAGGAATGAGTTTTGAAGAAACACTTACTCAAAAGGTTTGCACTTTCATTCTCAATTCTAGGAATTGTAGTTATGTTAAATTCCATAAAATGAGTAGTCAAATATTGAATTAAATATTTTTAATGTTTCGTGTCATTAGAAACATAGTGGATTGTATTTTCAGTATGTTTTATAACGATCTCGGAATCACCATAAATTTTAAGATATTTCACATCAATACTAATGGATTTTTTTCAAACCTTGGACAAGCGCTCATATTTGGATAAATTATTAGTGTAATCAAACTCTAGATTGACCGTAAGTGTGGTTTTCCTCCATTTGGATTAACTAAAAACATCCATCTTCTACACCATCATTTGACTTCGATCCATGAAAATAAAGTGTCCAAAATAAATTTTCAATCTTATTTATAGTATATTCTACAATATTAATACACCTTAATGAATCTATTTGTGAGAAATTTTCTATTTGGAGAATAAACATAATCAACAAGAAAATGGGAATTTAGGGTGTGAAAAAATGCCAAAGTAATACTTTCTGAATAATAGTTTCCCAAAATATTGTTTCGGAAACTATCAGCTCATTTTCTTCATCTAAATCGCAGTCAGCGAGTACTTCTATATATTTCTCCCTATCAACTCTAATTTGATTTGGTTTTGTAATATTCCAAATTAGGAAAAACATGAATATAGCATATAAAATAGGAAAATGTAGCAAAAATAAAAATACATCAATAGGAGCAGCATCATAGAGCCATTTATATCTCATATTATAAGTAGAAATGAGTACAAGATCTTGAGGAAAACGCACTCTCAAGCTAGCAAAACAAGCCTCAAATGACCCTAGACATGAAATATGAAATGTTGTTGCTATCACTAAAAATGTCTATGACTAGCACATACTACGCAGTCCCTATGGAGAATAACCATAGGATGAAACTCAAGATAAAAATAATCGCTGATATAATGCCTAGAAAATGTCGTAATCAAATATCTAGGATTTTCTAGCACTCTTTCAAGACAACCCATAAGGGGTTTCTAAATACACAAAATGAAAGTAGTGCCCTTAGGGACTGAATATCGCACCGCAACTATGTAACTGATAGGAGGTGGCTGATCCGATATAAGAATGGATGATACCTCCAGCTTGATCTCCCATATGAAGGGTTTCTCCCCTCACCGGGAAAAACCAACTCACAAACTTGGGCATTAAGCCCACCGCAATCGCCCCTACATAATAACATATTTTCTAAAGGAGACCGTGTTGTAGGTGATGGATGTTGCTTGTCCTTATGTTGAATAATGGAATGATTCCCAAGGAAATTCATTTTCTAGCCTCTAGGATGAATGATGCTCCTTCACCGGAAAACAAGCTAGAATCGGGTCTATCAACTCCCTCCACTGCTATCGCTCTTTGCAAAACAACACCGTCTCGAAAGAGACCGCACCGTGGATAATGGTTGAAGCTTGCCTCGATGCCGCATCATGGAAAATGGAGCTCAATGAACCTCTCTCGAATGGGAACAAAAGTCCCCCGAGGACGCAGGGTGATTTGCGCTCGAAAAACAAATTTGTGTTAAACAAGACAACAGCACTTTTGCTAAACAAAATGCCAAAGCGTGCAGTAACCATAAAATACCAAAACATAAATAATAATCACAATACCCTCTATAGCCGTCATCCCTCTTCCTTATATGCTTTGGTAGCCTCCTCACCTTTGGTCACACACATTAAAGATGCTACTCCCATGGAGACTCCCTCCCACTAACACCGCATTTGCCCCTCAATAACTCTCCACTACCTCCATACCAAAGATCTATTGATTTGGTCAAACTTGACCCCCATCCACATGCTTCAACCCTCTATTCACACCTAAAAGTGATTTATTCAACCGAGAAGATGATTCACATTCTACGTTGGAAGTGGTTTTATTCCTATTAAAGAGATTTATGGGTCTCCCTAATCACTTATTCATCTATCTAAATGACAAAGAAAAAATTAATATTCCAACTAGGTGAAAGATAATTAGGAATATTACACCCTCCCGGGCCCCTGCATGTTGCTTGTCCTCAAGCAACCGCAAGGATGGCTGCTACAAAATCTCCTCTCTTTCCCGTGAATACCCATCCGATAAACCCTCCACCGACTCAAATGTTCTCCAATCAATCTCTCTCTTAGCTTCCTCCCAAGTGTCCAAGTTAGCCTTTGTGTATAAAACCAAATGGCTCACATCATCAATAAGTGGGAGATCCATGGTGGAAACTATATTTTGTCTAGTGTTCCCATGGAGGCATGGAGCATAAGCATAAAAACCTTGGAGTTCTTACTTCCCGATGAGAAGCTCCAACCCATGGGCTACTCCTCCAAAAATATGGATCACCATGTGTGGCCCATAGAGAAACTCCTCAATCTCCTTCTTCTGCAATATGAATGTGTATTTATGGATGAAAGTAGATATAGAACAAATCGTCCACCCCTACATTGTATCTCCCCCATCCATGATCTATGTAGTAAACTCCCCGCTAATCTTGGGTTGTAGCAATGTTGTCCTCGAGAGACCGAATATATCCCTCGACTCTCTAGGATCCAATATTTGGTTCCAAGAACCTTTCTTACCCAAATAATTCTAAAAATAGTGACTAAAACATCATAAACATATGGAATCAATAATAGAGACACATTGACTACCATATGAAATATCGGGTGGTGATAATAGTCCCTCAAGTGGAACCAGTATGTGCTCGGGCTCCTTGTCGCCCCCAAAATCCATTTTGGTAAGTAGTTTCCCAGACCTACTTCCTTTGATCGAACTCCGTCTTCATCTCCCTAGGTGTAGTAATTGATGTTTGGTGTCAACTCGATTACACCCTCAAACAAGAAAATATATGCTCAAATCCTTCAAGGAAATGTAAATCCCCATCACCGATTGTGGCTCCAAGAAGATCATGAAGTCTAAAGAGAGGCTTTCCTCTTGTGAAGCAATGCAATCGTAAATAAATGGAAAAGGAATGCAAATACTTTTTTAATTGATCAATAAGTACAAATACACAACCCTTACCATGTATTGTTGGCAAGTTGGTGATGAGGTCCATAGATGAGCTCTCCTTCTCTTTATCTGAAATGTAAGCTGTTGTAATAACATTGTAGGGTGGTTGTTTTCCTCCTCTTTTCTTCAAGAAAAATGTACATCTCCCGATATATCGGAGCACATCCTCCTTGAGACCCTCCAATGAGAATCTCTCCCCAATAGCCTAGTAGGGTTCCAATGAAATCTTGTGACCAGAAGGAGTGAATCATGTGTTACATGTACAATATTATTCTTGAGCTTAGAATCTCTAGTCAAGAAGATTTGATCCCCGGTAACAGATGACTCCATCCATCACTTCTATACCTCTCATATGTCACCTTCTTCAAGCACTTCGTATGTGAAGTGGTTCTTTGAATACTCCACCAATAGTTGTGACTCCCAATCTAGATCCATCCTCAACCATGTTAGCGTTGCTAGCCTTTCGTGATAAGGAACCTATCACCTCACTACTCTTCTTTGACATGCTCAATTCCAAATCCACATGTCGGAAAAATGCTATCCCACTCTTTTTGTCTCCTTACAAAATCGCGACTGCTCAAGTAAGGGTTGAAGTTTATGGAGGTTAGTCTTCACTTGGAAGCTATTTCCCATCCAAAACTTCCTAATTTTGTCCAATATATGCATGAATTCTGCAACAACCCCCTTATCATATATGGAAGACTCCTTCCTATGGGGAAGTATCTTCTGATTTTCAAATGCTATGGAGTAGCCCCTTTGCACCATGATTATGCCATCATCCACTCTGAAACACCTCCTCCCAACGCAAAGTCTTGGTGAGAGTAGGTAATACTAATACTAAGCAACTACCCATCTCCTCATCGAGCCTACACAAAGACTTTCTATGCTATGATAGACTCACCCAAGGCCCTTCTTAGCCGGATCTATGAATGATGCTACTTGTTGTGATAACTCGTTAACTCCGTCCAGTGGGCTCCCCCGGTGGAATTGATATTGAAAACAATGGTAAGGATTTTGTAGTCATTTTATACTGATTTGAGCCTTTTGAATCTTATTTTGCAGTGTATTTTGCCCTTTGAGGCTTCTATACAGTTGTATTCACATTTTGAGCAATTTAATCAAAGAGGACAAGCCCATTTTGGGAGACTTGATCCAGCAGAGGTAGCCCAAGAGAGGGATGAACCGCTTAAACAATTATTTGCTGTCATACTATATAATTTTGCTGCATATTTTCATATTCTGCTCCTTTAAACAGTAATTTTTTATAAGCAAACTTTTCCCAAGCAGGTTTAAACAGAGAACAAAATTTATCAGTTCATCATCAAACCTCTACACTTCATTTGTAGAATATGGATACTTGTCTATTCACACATTAAAGTTGGATCAATGAATACTTTGCAGTTAAAACAAATACTTTCATTGATCGATTCTGTGATTACATTTACTTTAGGCAGAGTCTGTAGAAGGGCCAGGTAGCCTCTGGATTCATCCTTTCTAGTAAAGGTGAAATATCCGGTGAATGCCCCTACAGTCAATCTCTGTATGAGAAATTCTTTGTTCTCACAATTTCAGATCAGGTTGTGATCAGGAGCTCAAATCTGAGCTTGGGAAAATGCTCAAAAATGAAGTTTCTCAGAATTTCTCTGAAATAGATCGACTGGAAAGAGCTCATCAATACGATCCCAATGCCGCAAACGGCACTCAAATCCATTGCCGTATGGAGGAGATATTGCAGTTTGAATTTGCCCAATAACTTTCAATTTTGAAAGAAATTTTTTTAATATATTGTGTTGGAAAATTTTTATTTTTTATTAAGGTTTAAATTATTAAATTATATATATATTTTTTATATTATATGATTTAAATTAATCATATATTATATTAATTAATATATATTTTAATTAATTTTAAATTAATTTTAAACCTTATTAAAATTTTAAAAATTATACCACACATATTTTATCAAATTCGAAATTTCATTAAACGGTTCTAAACCCACCATTCCAAAGTTTCTAAAGGGGCATGTGCTTCAAATATGGGTCAATACGTGGCTTTGGATAACGTATGGTCCAAGGTTTTAAAACGTGATTTCAAAGGTGGAGCGGATAAATTAATATTTATTGTAACCGTTTATTTAACATTTCAATTGGCGAGTTGGACGCATATGAATGCGGATTTGTAAAATAGTAATATTTAATGTTTCAGTTAACCGTCTAATAAATCTGGAGCGTGCCCCCTAATTAGGGCGGATTTTCCAAATTAGCACCAGCTAACTAAACTTAACTTGAGTTTTTTTAGGGGCAGACTGGCAGTTAGTAAATGTGGCATAACTTTGGCTAGGAAAAGCCTTTTGATACGAATTTTTTTTTGAATTTGGGTCTCTTGGACATTCTAAATCTGTTGGGAGTGTTTGTAGAGCCATCAGGATGATCTAACAGAGAATTTACCAGCGTTTTTGGTCGTGGAGCCACCAGGGCCTAAGGGAAGAAGAGCTGTTTTGGACTACCTTCATCCAATGGAGGTAATTTTGTAGTCATTTTATACTGATTTGAGCCTTCTAAATCTTATTTTGTAGTTTATTTTTCCCTTTGAGGCTTCTATACAGTTGTATTCACATTTTGAGAAATTTAATCAAAGAGGACAAGCCCATTTTGGGAGGCTTGATCCAGTGGAGGTAGCCCAAGAGAGGGGTGAAACGCTTAAAAAATTATTTGTTGTCATACTGTATAATTTTGCTACATATTTTCAGATTCTACTCCTTTAAACAGTAAATTTTTATAATCAAACTTTTCCCAAGCAGGTTTAAACAGAGAACAAAATTTATCAGTTCATCATCAAACCTCTACACTTCATTTGCAGAATATGGATACTTGTCTATTCACACATTAAAGTTGGATCAATGAATACTTTGTAGTTAAAACAAATACTTTCATTGATCGGATCTTTGTGATTACATTTTATTTCTTTAGGCAGAGTCTGTAGAAGGGCCAGGTAGCCTCCAAATTCATCCTTTCTAGTAAAGGTGAAATATTCGGTGAATGCCCCTACAGTCAATCTCTGTATGAGAAATTCTTTGTTCTCACAATTTCATATCAAGTTGGTATCAGAGCTCAGGTTGAGCATTCCTTATTGTGAAAAAGGTTTTTAAACAATATAAGAGATTTACTGTTTATTTGGTTGTTTGAACATTTACATAATGTCATCTTCTTCTACAAGTGAAGTTTCCTCCTTCACGATATTCTTCAATGATGACATGAAGAATGAGTTTTTTAAGGTGAAGGACATGGTGGAGATTCTCATTGAGTATCAAAGAGAAAGCGTTAAGCTTCATGCACAATTGATAGATATGCAGGAAGAGAAAGAAGCCATTCTTCAAAGACTGCATGATATGGAGTTGCAGCTTCTTCAAGCTCAAGAAGCTTTGTCCAAAAAAATTCTTGAGGAAAAGAATAATCGTTCCAACTTGTCTTCAAGTTCCTCCATTGAAAAGTATGTAGGTTCTTTCAAAAAAAATACAAGGGGAATCAGGTCCAAACTAATGTTTAAGATGGGCTATCAAGAAGGCAAAGGTTTGGGAAAGCATGCACAAGGCATTGTTGAGCCTATTTGTGTTGTGGAGCGTCCCAAGAATATGGGTCTTGGCTATGAGCAGCTTAATGGTGAAGCTTTGAGCACATGCATTCAAGAATGTGATGCAAATTTAAAGAGAACCTTTGTCCCAAGTTCTCAATGTCATGATGGCAATCTTCCTTACCATTGTTTGAAGCCTTCATTGCAGCAAAAGAGGTATAATCATTCACATGATCAATTTGATTATGTTTCAGCAAAGAATGATCATTTTTCTTGTTCAAATGAAAGAAAATTTTGTTGCACATTTTGTGGTGGAGTTAACCATGTTGCTTCAAGATGTTGGTTGAAAAAGAAAGCACACAGGAAGCAGAAGAGGCAAAGAGAACTTTCTCAGAAAGTTCTTAAGATTTGCCCAGTTTGTCAAAGGAAGGGACATGATGTCTCTCATTGTTGGACTTTGCATCCAACAAATCGTCCAAAGCGCATGCAGCTAAGGGACAAACAGTTTGGTGCAAGTGGATCTATGGAGTCCATTATCGATGTTGAAATGGAAGATTCACATGAAGAATTGCAGTTGCAGCAAAAGACGCCATGGAGGTGGCTTGGTAAGAAGTGGATTAACTTCTTATTGCAGTAATTCATCTTCATTTTGTACATGCAAATTTCAGATTGGTATGCATGTATTTCATTTGAAAAGTTGATGCAAGATTGCACGTAAAAGCAGTGTCAGTTGAAAGAATTTCTTTGTTGTTGCAAAATTTCGCCATGGAGGTGTAAAAGATGAGTATGATACTCACTTATGTTGCAGAAATTTCTTTTGGTTCAGCTCTTGATCACCCACATGTTTTTGGGATGATGTACTTGTTGGTATTTGAAAAGAAGAGTTGAAGTTGCACATGTACATAGAGGTTGTATGTGTAATTAGCGAACTATATATAGTTCATTGTACATGATACATACACATGTGTTTGTCAAGATGTATCTTGTTGTTTATCGACTTGCGTCGGTTGTGTGCACACGTGTTACATAGTTTGTGTGTCATTTGTATAGCACATTTCATTTTCAACTTTTTGTTGATGTCGTATGTTGCACAAGATGCCTTTGGTGTCGTTTGGTGCAGAGAACGAAGTGTCAGTGCAAAGCAGTGCAAGATTCCATGAGATGGAAAGGCATGCAAGCAAAGAGGGCACAAAGTTCAGCAAGTTTCATTGCTGGTTTCATTATCGCAGATTGGTATGGCGAGAAAACTTGGTCGGGATTCGGCACAAGTACATGGCTCATTAAGCAAAATTCGCCATGTGAATAGTTGGCAATTTAGGAAAATTTTTGGAGGCTGAAGAGAAGAGGATGTTGTTATTCTCTCATTTTCTATACTACAGTTCAGTTTCAGAATTTCAATGAGCTTTTTGGGTCCAAAAGTTTCTCATTTGGGAGGTGTGATCAGGAGCTCAAATCTGAGCTTGGGAAAATGCTCAAAAATGAAGTTGCTCAGAATTTCTCCGAAAAAGATCGACTGGAAAGAGCTCATCAATACGATCCCAACGCCGCAAACAACACTCAAATCCGTTGTCGTATGGAGGACATATTGCAGTTTGAATTTGCCCAAAAACTTTCAATTTTGAAAGAAAATTTTTTAATATATTGTGTTGGAAATTTTTTATTTTTTATTAAGGTTTAAATTATTAAATTATATATTTTTTTTATATTATATGATTTAAATTAATCATATATTATATTAATTAATATATATTTTAATTAATTTTAAATTAATTTTAAACCTTATTAAAATTTTAAAAGTTATACCACACATATGTTATCAAATTCGAAATTTCATTAAACGGTTCTAAACCCACCATTCCAAAGTTTCTAAAGAGGCACATGCTTCAAATATGGGTCAATACATGGCTTTGGATAACCTATGGTCCAAGGTTTTAAAACGTGATTTCAAAGGTGGAGCGGATAAATTAATATTTATTGTAACCGTTTATTTAACATTTCAATTGGCGGGTTGGACGCATATGAATGCGGATTTGTAAAACAGTAATATTTAATGTTTCAGTTAACCATCCGATAAATCTGGAGCGCGCCCCCTAATTAGGGCAGATTTTCCAAATTAGCGCCAGCTAACTAAACTTAACTTGAGTTTTTTTAGGGGGAGACTGGCAGTTAGTAAATGTGGCATAACTTTGGCTAGGAAAAGCCTTTTGATACGAATTGTTTTTTGAATTTGGGTCTCTTGGACATTCTGAAGCTGTTGGTAGTGTTTGCAGAGCCATCAAGGTGCTCTAACAGAGAATTTACCAGCGGTTTTTGTCGTGGAGCCACCAGGGCCTAAGGGAAGAAGAGCTGTTTTGGACTACCTTCATCCAATGGAGGTGATTTTGTAGTCATTTTATACTGATTTGAGCCTTCTGAATCTTATTTTGCAGTGTATTTTTCCCTTTGAGGCTTCTATACAGTTGTATTCACATTTTTAGCAATTTAATCAAAGAGGACAAGCTCATTTTGGGAGGCTTGATCCAGCGAAGGTAGCCCAAGAGAGGGGTGAACCGCTTAAACAATTATTTGCTGTCATACTGTATAATTTTGGTGCATATTTTCAGATTCTGCTCCTTTAAATAGTAAACTTTTATAAGAAAAATTTTCCCAAGGAGGTTTAAACAGAGAACAAAATTTATCAATTCATCATCAAACCTCTACACTTCATTTGCAGAATATGGATACTTGTCTATTCACACATTAAAGTTGGATCAATGAATACTTTGCAGTTAAAACAAATACTTTCATTGATCGGATATTTGTGATTACATTTTATTTCTTTAGGCAGAGTCTGTAGAAGGGCCAGATAGCCTCCGGATTCATCCTTTCTACTAAAGGTGAAATATCCGGTGAATGCCCCTACAATCAATCTCTGTATGAGAAATTATTTGTTCTCACAATTTCATATCAAGTTGGTATCATAGCTCAGGTTGAGCATTCCTTATTGTGAAAAATGTTTTTAAACAGTATAAGAGATTTACTGTTTATTTGGTTGTTTGAAAATTTACATAATGTCATCTTCTTCTACAATTGAATTTTCCTCCTTCACGAGATTCTTAAATGATGACATGAAGAATGAGTTTTTTAAGGTGAAGGACATGGTGCAGATTCTCATTGAGGATCAAAGAGAAAGCATTAAGCTTCATGCACAATTGCTAGCTATGCAGGAAGAGAAAGAAGCCATTCTTCAAAGACTGCATGATATGGAGTTGCAGCTTCTTCAAGCTCAAGAAGCTTTGTCCAAGAAAATTCTTGAGGAAAAGGATAATCGTTCCAACTTGTCTTCAAGTTCCTCCATTGAAAAGTATGAAGGTTCTTTTGAAAAACATACAAGAGGTATTGGGTCCAAATTAATGTTGAAAATGGGCTATCAAGAAGGAAAAGGTTTGGGCAAGCATGCACAAGGCATTGTTGAGCCTATTTGTGTTGTGGAGCGTCCCAAGAATATTGGTCTTGGCTATGAGCAGCTTAATGGCGAAGCTTTGAGCACATGCATTCAAGAATGTGATGCAAATTTGAAGAGAACATTTCTCCCAAGTTCTCAATTACATCAATGTCATGATGGCAATCTTCCTTACCATTGTTTTAAGCCATCATTGCAGCAAGAAGATGGACATTCCATGCAACAAAAGAGGTATAATCATTCACATGATCAATTTGATTATGTTTCAACAAAGAATGATAATTTTTCTTGTTCAAATGAAAAGAAGTTTTGTTGCACATTTTGTGGTCGATTTAACCATCATGTTTCGAGATGCTGGATGAGGAAGAAGGCACACAAGAAGCAGATGAAGCAAAGACTACTTTCAAAGAAGGTGCATATGATTTGCACTTTTTGCCAAAAGAAGGGACATGTTGTCTCTCATTGCTGGACTTTGCATCCAACTCGTCGTCCCACGCACATGCAGCAAGAGGACAAAAATATTGGCGAAGGTGGAATCATGGATTCCATTATTGATGTGGAAAGGAAAGTTTCACATGAGGAAAATTTGCAGCAGCAAAAGTCGCCATGGAAGTGGCTTGGTGAGAAGTGGATGGACTTCTTATTGCAGTAAGTCATTACTCATTTTGTACATGCAAATTTCAGTTTGGTATGCATGTATTTCAGTTGAAAAGTTGATGCAAGATTGCATGTATAAGAAGTTTCAGTTGAAGGAATTTCTTTGTTGTTGCAAAATTTCGCCATGGAGGTGTAAAAGATGAGTATGATACTCACTTATGTTGCAGCAATGTCTTTTGGTTCAGCTCTTGATCATCCACATGTTTTTTGGATGATGTACTTGTGGGTATTTGAAAAGAAGAGTTGAAGTTGCACATGTACATAGAGGTTGTATGTGTAATTAGCGAACTGTATATAGTTCATTGTACATGATACATACAAACATGTTTGTCAAGATGTATCTTGTTGTTATCGACTTGTGTCGGTTGTGTGCACACTTGTTACAGAGTTTGTGTGTTATTTGTATAGCACATTTCATTGTCAACTGGTTGTTGATGTCATATGTTGCACAAGATGCTTTTGGTGTCGTTTGGTGCAGAGAACGAAGTGTCAGTGCAAAGCAGTGCAAGATTCCATGAGTTGGAAAGGCATGCGAGCAAAGAGGACACAAATTTCAGCAAGTGTCATTTCTGGTTTCAGTATGGCAGATTGGTATGGCGAGAAAACTTGGTCAGGATTCGGCACAAGTACATGGCTCATTCAGCAAAATTCGCCATGTGAACAGTTGGCAATTCAGGAAAATTTTTGGAAGCTGAAGAGAAGAGGATGTTTCTATTCTCTCATTTTCTATACTACAGTTCAGTTTCAGAATTTCAGTGAGCTTTTGGGGTCCAAAAGCTTCTCATTTGGGAGGTGTGATCAGGAGCTCAAATATGAGCTTGGGAAAATGCCTAAAAATGAAGTTTCTCAGAATTGCTTGGAAATAGATCGACTGGAAAGAGCTCGTCAGTATGATCCCAACGCCGCAAACAGCACTCAAATCTGCTGTCGTATGGAGGAGATATTGCAGTTTGAATTTGCCCAATAACTTTCAATTTTGAAAGAAATTTTTTTAATATATTGTGTTGGAAAATTTTTATTTTTTATTAACGTTTAAATTATTAAATTATATAATTTTTTTATATTATATGATTTAAATTAATCATATATTATATTAATTAATATATATTTTAATCAATTTTAAATTAATTTTAAACCTTATTAAAATTTTAAAAATTATACCACACATATGTTATCAAATTCGAAATTTCATTAAACGGCTCTAAACCCACCATTCCAAAGTTTCTAAAGGGGCACGTGCTTCAAATATGGGTCAATACGTGTCTTTGGATAACGTATGGTCCAAGGTTTTAAAACGTGATTTCAAAGGTGGAGCGGATAAATTAATATTTATTGTAACCGTTTATTTAACATTTCAATTGGCGGGTTGGACGCATATGAATGCGGATTTGTAAAACAGTAATATTTAATGTTTCAGTTAACCGTCCGATAAATCTGGAGCGTGCCCCCTAATTAGGGCAGATTTTCCAAATTAGCGCCAGCTAACTAAACTTAACTTGAGTTTTTTTAGGGGGAGACTGGCAGTTAGTAAATGTGGCATAACTTTGGCTAGGAAAAGCCTTTTGATACGAAAGTTTTTTTGAATTTGGGTCTCTTGGACATTATGAAGCTGTCGGGAGTGTTTGCAGAGCCATCAGGGTGCTCTAACAGAGAATTTAGCAGCGGTTTTGGTCGTGGAGCCACGAGGGCCTAAGGGAAGAAGAGTTGTTTTGGACTACCTTCATCCAATGGAGGTGATTTTGTAGTCATTTTATACTGATTTGAGCCTTCTGAATCTTATTTTGCAGTGTATTTTTCCCTTTTAGCCTTCTATACAGTTTTATTCACATTTTGAGAAATTTAATCAAAGAGGACAAGCCCATTTTGGGAGGCTTGATCCAGCGGAGGTAGCCCAAGATAGGGGTGAACCGCTGAAACAATTATTTGCTATCATACTGTATAATTTTGCTGCATATTTTCAGATTCTGCTCCTTTAAACAATAAATTTTTATAAGAAAACTTTTCCAAAGCAGGTTTAAACAGAGAACAAGATTTATCAGTTCATCATCAAACCTCTACACTTCATTTGCAGAATATGGATACTTGTCTATTCACACATTAAAGTTGGATCAATGAATACTTTGTAGTTAAAACAAATACTTTCATTGATCGGATCTTTGTGATTACATTTTATTTCTTTAGGCAGAGTCTGTAGAAGGGCCAGGTAGCCTCCGGATTCATCCTTTCTAGTAAAGGTGAAATATCCGGTGAATGCCCCTACAATCAATCTATGTATGAGAAATTCTTTGTTCTCACAATTTCAGATCAG